>VYXB01007687.1:515-3015 GCA_013397135.1 Pachyramphus minor | reverse complement strand
CTACACAATCTCAACCTCCCACAATGTTAAAGATTATCCTCCCAACAATCATACTCCTCCCTGTAGCCCTCCTATTCCCTTCAAAACATTTAAGACTTAATGTCACCTCACACAGTCTTCTAGTTGCAACTGCCAGCCTCCAATGACTCTCTGCAAAATATTATCCTAGCAAAAACCTGTCACAATGATCTGACATTGATCAAATCTCCTCTCCATTACTAGTGTTACCTAAAATGGTTTGGGAGAAAAAAAACTCCAGCCAAATTAGGTAGAGGTAAGATAAGGAATAAAAGGTTTTAATGAGCTTCTAAGCTTCCAGGAAATACTAAGTTCCGCGCGCTCCCCCCGATCACGGGTGTTACAGTTTTTATAATGATTTCTATCCAATCCTATTAGTCCACGATTAAGCTCTGCCCCTGGCACACCTCTTCGGGGATTTGGGTCTGGGGTCTTTTTGGGACCCCCTCTTCCTCATCTTCATCTTCCTCAGAGCACGTGTTGTTCTTGGGGGTTCTCCAAAGCTCTGGGCCTGAAGGTTGTTGTGTCTATATTCACATCCTCTTGTGTAGATTTTGGGCTGTTTTCTATAATTCTACCTTGAAAATAAGACTAAACACATTACTGGAATTCAGGGGAATTGATAGCGGAAATGGGCAACAGGGTTTAGTGTGTGTAACTGCTGTGCCAAAGGGCAAAAGCCTGTATTCTACTACACAAAGCTCTACATTTGCTATATAACTACTTTGAAAATCTATAAAGTTAAAAAAATCCAAACTTCAAGGCATCACTAGTCCTATCTTTTTGACTATTACCCCTCATGCTTATAGCTAGTCAAAACCACCTCCAACAAGAACCACCCACACGAAGACATATTTTCATTATAACCATAATTCTTACTCAACCATTGATCCTTGTAGCATTCTCAGGCCTAGAATGAATATTATTCTATATTCCATTCGAAGCTGCCCTAATCCCCACCCTTATTCTAGTCACACGATGGGGAAGCCAGTCAGAACGCTTAAGCACCAGAATCTAACTACTTTTCTATACACTTATCAGCTCACTCCCCTTACTAGTGACTATCCTCTATCTCCACACCCAAACAGGTACAATACACCTCATCATAATAAAACTTCTACATCCATCCCTCACCAACTCCTGAACAGGACTTATTTTAAGCTTAGCCCTATTACTAGCATTTATAGTGAAAGCACCCCTTTACAGCTTACATCTATGATTCCCAAAAGCACACGTAGAAGCACCAATCGCAGGGTCCATACTTCTAGCCTCATTACTCCTGAAACTCGGAGGATATGGTATCATATGCATCTCTATAATCACAAACCCCTTATTAAATTATCTACACTACCCATTCTTAACCCTAACTCTATGAGGAGCATTAATAACAAGTTCCATCTGCCTTTGTCAAATCGACCTAAAATCCCTAATCACATATTCCTCTGTTAGCCACGTAGGCCTAGTTATTGCTGCAGCCGTAATCCAAACCCACTGGTCATTCTCAGGAGCTAAGATCCTGATAATTTCACATGGGCTCACTTCTTCAATACTATTCTGCCTTGCTAACACAAACTACGAATGCACACACAGCCGCATCCTCCTCTTAACACAAGGCTTACAACCTCTCTTACCTCTCATAGGCATCTGATGACTTCTAGCAAACCTCACAAACATAGTTCTTCCCCCTACAACCAATCTAATAGCTGAGCTAACCATCATAATCGCCCTCTTCAACTGATCCACCTTCTCTATTATCCTAACAGGAACCGCAACTTTACTGACCACATCCTATAACCTATATATACTTCTCATAACTCAACAAGGACCTACACCAACTTACATTACATCTATCCAAAATTCAAACACACAAAAACATCTACTAATAACCCTCCACATCAGACCCACCCTTCTCCTTATTCCAAAACCAGAATCAATTTCAGTGTTGCCTAAAATGGTTTGGGGGAGAAAAAATACTCCAGCCAAAATAGGTAGAGGTAAGATAAGGAATAAAAGGTTTTAATGAGCTTCTAAGCTTCTAGGAAACGCCATATCTGCGCGTGCTCGAGTATAGTTGTTCACATCTTTTATAATGAGTTCTGTCCAATCCTGTTTGGCCACAATTAAGTTCTGCCCCCCAGCACGTCTCCCTGGAATTGGGTCTGGGGGATTTTTGGGACCCCCTCTTCCGCATCTTCATCTTCCTCGGAGCACGTACTGTTCTTGGAGGTTGTCCAAAGCTCTGGGCTTGAAGAATGCTGTGTCTATGTCCATATCTTCTGGTGGTGATTTTGGGGTGTTTTCTATAATTCTACCTTGAAAAAGAGACTAAACAGGCTAATGGAATTTTAGAGGAATTGATATGAAATGGGGTAACAGGGTTAGCTATGCATAACTGCTGCGTTAAAGGGTAAGGGATTTTATTCTACTACATAAAAATCTACATTTGCTATATAACTACTTTTAAAATCTATAAAATTAAAAA
>VYXB01007682.1:0-39290 GCA_013397135.1 Pachyramphus minor | reverse complement strand
TTAGTGTACATGCACTTCCGCTGGGCTGCTGATTCTACCCTGAACTGGGGCTTTTCATCCGTGGGCTTCTCTTTGGAGAGCCCGGATTCAATCCCTTCCCCCTTCAAACCTAGTTTAAAGCCCTTCTGATGAGCGCCGCTAATTTATGGGCTACACTCCTTTTGCCCTTCCTAGATACATAAAGCCCATTTGATTTAAGAAGACTGGGTACTATGGAGTTTGCCCCATGGTCAAAAAACCCAAAATTTTGATGGTGGCACCCATCCTTTAGCCACCTATTGATAAGATAGGCCTTCCTACTCTTCTCCGCACCCATTTCATTCATTCCAGCAAGTACAGGAACTGAGGCAAATACTACATTGAAAGCAGCAAGCTTTCAAGCAGATTAAGCAAGAGATTGCACACGATGGGGCTCTTGGACCAGTCCGGACAGGATTGGGTGTGAAGAATGTACTCCATTCTGCAGCTGGAGATAGAGGTCCCTCCTGGGGCCTCTGGCAAAACATGCCTGGTGAGATGCGAGGGCGACCACTCATTTTCTGGAGCTGAAGCTACAGAGGTTCTGAAGCCAACCACACCCCTATGGAGAAAGAAATCCTAGCAGCATATGAAGGCATACAAGCAGCCTCAGAAGCACAGCTCTTCCTAGCACCCTGACTGCCAGTGCTGAGCTTTAAGGGAAAAGTGCCCTCTATGCATCATGCCACTGATGCTATGTGGAACAAGTGGATTGCTTTTTGATTATGCAGCATGTCTGAATCAGGAACTTAAATTGCTCTGGAATTTTAGAAATTATAATGAATTGGTCTGAAGGTGGGAACTTCAGTCTGGCAGATGAAGAAGAAGAGCCAGTGAATCAAGCTGAACAAGCTCCACCATACAATACACCATACTAGAAGAAGAGACATGTTATGCCCTTTTCAATGATGGTTCTTGCTGTGTTGTAGGGGGAAACTGAAAGTGGAAAGCAGCTGTCTGGAGTCACACCTGATAAGTGGTAGAAGCTACTGAAGGAAAAGGCATGTCGAGTCAGTTTGCAGAACTCAAAGTCATCCAATTGGCTTTGGATATTGAGGAATGAGAAGGATGGCCAAAGCTTTACCTTTACACTGACTCATGGATGATAGCCAATGCCCTATGGGGATGGTTGGAGCGATGGAAGAAGATGAACTGGAAGCGTAGAGGAAAATCCATTTGGGCTGCTGATTTGTGGCAAGACACTGCTGCTCGAGTTAAGAAGCTGAATGTGAGAGTCCACCATGCAGATGCCCATGCACCCAAGGGCCAAGCTAATGAGGAACATCATAATAACAGACAAGCAGAATGAGCTGCACAAGTTGAGGTGTCACAAATAGATCTAGACTGGCAGCAAAAAGGAGAATTGGTCCTAGCTTGATGGGCCCATGATGATTCAGGCTGTCAGGGCCGAGATGCCACCTATAGATGGGCACGAGACCGAGGGGTAGCTTTAACCATGGACACGATCTCCCAGGTTATTCATGATTGTGAAACCTGTACCGCTATTAAACAGGCAAAAAGGTATGGTATGGTGGACACTGGGACAAGTATAAATACAGGGAGGCCTGGCAGGTTGACTTCATCATGTTGCCACAGACCCGCCAAGGTAAATGCTATGTACTTACAATGGTGGAAGCAACCACTGGATGGCTAGAGACTTATTCAGTACCCCATGCTACTGCCCGGAATACCATTCTGGGTCTTGAGAAGCAAGTCCTGTGCACTTGCACATGGCACTCCAGAGCGAATTGAGTTGGACAATGGGACTCATTTCAAAAACAATTTAGTTGCCACTTGGCTGTGGCAGCATAGTATTGAATGGGTATATCACATTCCATACCATGTACCAGCTGCTGGGAAGGTTGAATGATGTAATGGACTGTTGAAAACTACCCTGAAGGCACTAGGTCGGGGAACTTTCAAAAACTAGGATAAGCACTTAGCCAAGGCCACCTGACTAGTTAACACTAGAGGCTCTGTCCATTGGGCTGGCCCTGCCCAAGCAGAATCCCTCCACACTGTAGATGGAGACAAAGCTCCAGTGATTCACTTGAGATGTATGCTAATTAAGGCTGTGTGGGTTACCCCTGCCTCAGGTGAAGACAAACCCGTTCGTGGGATTGTCTTTGCTCAAGGACCAGGAAATACATGGTGGGTGATGAAGAAAGATGGAGAGATCCAGTGTGTGCCTCAAGGAAATTTAACCTTGGGGAAAAACTAATTCTGTGCTCTGAGCTGTGTTTTGCAGAAAGCTAGTTACGAGATAAGAAAAGACCTGAATTAAGCTGATGCTGGTATCCAATGATGAGACAGCCGAGAACAGTGAACCAGCCCTAAAGCCGAACTGTGGTCATGACCGAGAAAGGGCCAAGGATCCGAGCTGATGCTGATGCTGATGCCTGTCTTCAATGACAAAATTACTGCTCCTAAAGACAAACAAGAAATATATACATATATATGCGCGCAGGATGTAGACAAACGCGAGATATAGGTGTTACGTAAAAATAGTATAGAATAAGGGGTGGAGAATGTGATAGTTTTAATCTAGGCCTTCCTGGCAACCAGCTTGTAACCAAGGAACTGGCCATGTTCCCAGAATTCCATATGATTTTTACATAAACCATAAAATATAAATAAGAAGGGAGAGAAGCCTTTGCTCTCTTCTCTTCCGGTGGATCTGAAGGCGCAGGTTCTCTGCTGTCAGTTCTGCTGGTGTGGGGAAGTGAGGCCTACTAAGGCCTTGTAAGCCTTGGGAGGCGGAGGGTGCCGGCAGTCATTTGGCACGATTCTGCTGCCTCAAGGAAAGTAGAAAGATTTCCTTTTATTGGTTCTTCATTGGTTGTTCTCGCATTTCGATTGTGCATATTTGTTTTGGTTTTCTTTTTGCCCCTTTTTCCTTTTCTCATTTTCCCTTTCCCTTTCCCTTTGGGAGTATTTGGGGTTCCTTTGCTGTGTACATAGTATTTTAATTGAATATAATTGTGATATATGTAAATATACATATTTTGATAAAATTTGGTTGGGTTTGGATTCTTCAGTTTTTGCAGCTTTTTTCCTTTGCCCTGGGAGAAGAGGGGAGGGGGAGGTTTTTGCTGTGGATTTGGGCATTTGGCTGGGACCCAAGTCCAAACCATCACACTCCTGTAAGGATTGGTCCCTGTGTGAAGCCTTGGGCAGGGAATGCTGAATAGTTTATCTCTGCCCTTTGTAAGACACCAGCTGTAGCATAAACCAAGCTTCATCCCAAGTGTAGGCAATTCTTCAGGCTACTATGGCAATCATGTGCCATGTTAGGAACAAAATACCTTAATCTGCTGTGGTCTCCTACTCTCCACAGGCAGAGAAAGTGAGGAAAATAATGGGCTTCTAGCTTAGTTTCGCTGAGATTTGTGAAGACACTCTAAGTAAACACTGATAAAATTGCTCCATGGCACTCACTTTGTCCTGAAAAACTGCTCAATTTAAAACTATGGGGTTAGATTTAGGCTACTGGGTTGGAAAATATTTTGTCCTAGGTATATAAGTGAGAGAAGAGCCTTTGCTGTATATAGTTATTAAATATATGATCCCACGCTGTAGTCTCCAGGGGATTCAAAGTCTAATTATTTTTTTTTCCAGTATTGACACTTATCTAATACCATTTCCTGTCACGTGGTCTTTTTTCCCCAGTAGTGATGGGGAGAGACTAACAAAATATTAAACATTTTGTTATTGGGCAGCCTAGGGTTTTTTGATTTCTGTGGAGTTTTTTGCTGTTAAACATCAAGTCAGTTCAAAACCTAGTTCCAAGTGCTACTGCCTGTGTTTTATCTAGTTGTAGAGAGTACAGGATTGTGATGAACAATCCGTCCTGCATTTCTGTAGGCCCAGCCTTAGCATAACTGAGCACAAACAGCATGGGAACACTGAACTGTTTTGATAATGGACCTTCTGGTCTGAAACAAAGAGACTCCTGTGCCAAAATAAGGGAGGAGTCCCAGAAGGTAAACAATGATTTCACACTGTGTGGACACCTATAGCAATCCCATTAAGTGTGTGATAGTAATGCACGTTTAGTACATAGATCCAACAGCTTGAGAGTGACCACGATCTGGGTGTACTGAGAGTGTATGAAAAGGGCAGCTTACGTAAATAAAGTGGAACACTGTTGATCACATTGGTTGTAAACAGATTTTGTTCTGAGCCCCTCCGTCTACACCTAGTGGCATGTGTGAGTGCCACACACAAAGAACTGAAAGGCACAGAGAGTTCTGCAGCTGGGGCCTACTGTTTTTGTTTCATTCACATACATGGAATTGCCTGTCTTATGCAGAGGTTTGTATATGTCACCAAATGTTATGTTTGTTTCTCAGGCAAATGAATTTTTGAAAGTCCAGTTGTAAGATAATAAGACAGCTGCACGCTGTGGTGATGTTGGAGGAACTGTGCACTTATCTTGCTCTCCAAATTCCTTCTATGTCCCTTTGAAAAGGCAATCATCTAGACAGATTTACATATACACAAGATACACTTAATTCCGTTTAAAAAAACAAACCAAAACAAAACCCCTAGGAAGACCCTAACAAAATCAAACCACCAGGAAATGCAAATAAAAAGCAACCTCTCTTTTTTTTTAGAATTCCACTAAGCAATTGAGAAGAATAGCAGCCTTTTAAATAGGGCTTTTCTCAGTAGGTCTTGTAACACTAAATGAAAAAAAAATCAGTGTCATCAACTTTTATTTTTAGGTAGAGAAAGTGAGGCAGTGCAAATTCTTACTCTGCCAGGTCACATGCACAGCTGGCTGTGGGGGCAAGAGATAAGGTGACTGTCGGTCATTTGGCTGTCAGAAGGGACATCAGGGCCTGCAAACAAGAGCACTGTCAGTAGGTTACTTTGATTTATATTAGCATTCTCAAACAAAATAAAACCAAAAATTAAATCTAAGCCCTCAATACAGAGAAATTGTGGGATCAGTGAACTCTGATATGCCTCTAGTTTTACTGGGGAATGGATACGTGGAAATCTTGTAGATTATACATGTGTATGAAATTAGATCACTGCAAGTGGTGTGAACATCCTTAAAAGAAATACTTTTGATGGGGTGAAAAACTCTAGTGTATTTTAGGTTTTGGCAATGAGTTTCTTGAAACCATGGAAACATTTTTATTATTATTATTATTATAGCTCTTGTAAGATGCTTTTCATCAGTGTTTCAGCGTAAAAGTGTTCTGTGAAGTGCTTACGCAGATGGTAATATTGATTACAATCAAAGTCTCTCTTTTGAAGTTGATCTAAAGCATGCCAAATATGATAAGAGACTGTTACTTTGTGATTTATACACATTTTTGGATGGCTGACATCAGCCTATAGCTGTTTAAGAAAATGATCTTAAGAGTACATAAATGCTTTATATGATTCTTGGCCACATTCTGGATAACTTAGTATTAATTTATTGTAATAATGGAGATAAAATTGTATTGGATTGAATATAAAAACAACTTGTGTAGACAGGTCTATTGTTTAGGTGTATGGAAGTATTGATCTATTTTTAATTTCCCTTCATATATCTTCTGAACTAATGCTACGCATATGTATGTACATTTAAAGTCCAATGTACGTTGTGTTTAAAACTGCTGGGTAGGCAAGTGAGGATTGCAACATCTAATTCTATGTAAGATGTCCCTCAAATGTAATTAAAACTGATCTTTCTTGCAGACAAATGAATAATGCATGGAATTTAGGTGTAATCAGGTTATGAGCTTTCTGAAATTCTCGGATGATGTGTAGAGGTTAATCTTTATATTAAAAGAAGAAAAGCTTGGATAGTTGTACCTCTAACATGAAAATCCAGGTTGCCTAGGATTCCATATTAAAGAGGCAGAAAGTTCAGGATATGTTTACATCCTCTTTACACAAACATGACCTAGTATTTGTTTAGTCCAATAGATGTATGGATTTTGTCTGAATAACTTATTATTTTCTCTTGAAAAACATGACATCCAACAGGGAGAAAGGGGGAGGGTTGGGAAGAGCTGAAGAGGTAAGGCAGAGTGATGGGAAACTGGAAATGAAAAATAGAAATGGCAAACACCCAAGAAGGCAGAAGGAGAAAGAGAGAGAAAATGATGAGGTTGTGAGGAGGAGCAGATGCCTGACAGGTTTAAAGAAACCTGATGTAGATAAGTTGATTTAAACTTATCAGCCGGTTGTATGCACGTAGCAAACAATGAGCATTAAAGAGCTGACAGCGTTTTTTTTCCCCCTTCCCCTCCGTTTACTGCCAGGTGTTCCGAAAAGGCTGTGGTAGGTTTTGCTGCTGCATCTTGAGGTGGGCATGATGGGGACCGATCGCATCCCAAGGCAGGGTGGGGAGCACTGGTACCGCCCGCATACCGGGGGCCACTTGGTCAGAGCCCACAGCAGCTTGGGGGAGCTCTTCACACGTAAGAAAAACACAAAACAGCGGTGGGGTGGGTGGTCAGTTGCCTCTCAGGCGAGCGGTATCGGGTCATTACCAGCTGTTACTGCAACACCCATGAGCAGTGATGTAGTCCATAGCCAGAATCACTGATTGGTCCTTCTCTCTCCAAGGACATCTTAATTGGGGTTCTCTGCTGTGCTGTGCTTCACCTAGTATCTCTGTTTCTTTTGTTTTCTCCCTTGCTACTCTTAGAAATTATACACACTTCAGGAACATACTTTCACCAGATTGTATTGCTGAATATATTTGAGTCCCCAGTGAAAAACATGTCAGTGGGTTTGCTCAGCTAAGCAACAAATAGATCTTCCTTTTATTAGAAATGCATAATAAACATGAAAGGTATAATACAATTTGTTCCTGTGTGTGTTATCTTTGGGATACTTACTTGAAATGGCAGCATTCTTAGTATCTTAACAGAGAGGGAAATGGGCTTTGCAGTAGCAAATCTCAGCGCATAGCTCTGGCAGCTGTTGCCTTGTGTGTTGCAGAAATCCCACTTTTCTTTAGCATGCCATACGAATTTGCAGTAGTTCAGGAGCTGTGCTGTGAGAAACATCAGTACAGCCCTGTCTGGCATCTCCAGCTGTGCATGGAGACCTTAGCTTTAAATTTATCTCGCCTTGTTTGTATGTAGGAACACATGGATGTTTATCCCTGGAGGGAGTAATGCTCAGGCTTTTCCACAAACTGGCTTTAGAGGGTTCCCTGTTCTGTGTACAGATGTTATGAGTGCCAACATGTCTTCCTCTGTCATCCAACAAACTAGGAGCCCAGAGACTATAGCTGAGAGTGATTTTAACCATCCAGTCACCAATATGGTTTTATATAAATAATATACTTTTGCTGACTTTGGTGATAGGTTGCGTGTGTCCACCACCATCTTCTGTTTCACATTTTTAGGATAGTAATTATTTCTGCCTGCAGACTCTTGCTAACTGTAGCTGGCAGCACTCAGCAATGGCTGCTCATCAGAATGCTGTTCACAGTGCTTAGAGCTGTATTTGCACTTGACATATTTGCCTGAGTCAGCTGAGCTCTGCAGCGAGGAGCACTGTCATCCAGGGTGTTCCTTAATTTTCATGCAATGCGCCTGTATTGATTCAGTCCATTTTCATGACAACTTCTTACTGAAAAGTGGTGTCTCAAGCCCCCTTTCTGACCGGATAATTTCCTGGGTGTGTCTTTGGATAACAGAGGTCTGAGAGACAACACATGCCTGCTTTGTAGTTCAGCAATTTATTATTCTAACAGGCTTCTTAATTTCTTAAGTTTCTTAAAATGCTTTTGGGTCACCTGAAACATCTTGTTTTCTATCAATGTGATGAGGTTTTTTTAATAATGAGATCAGATTTTTGAGCATGTATTGCTATTTGGAGTAAAGCTTACTGCTTTCAGCCTGACCAAACAGAGTTGTATAAATGTTCAGTGTAAGGCTAGTATCTGAAGAAAACAGGAGCGTTAAATGCATTTGTCATGGGCTTTGTTTTTTGTGCTCGCTGGATGGGTATTTCACATCAGAAAAATACAAAATGCTGCATCCATTAAACATGTGGCAGAAGGCTCCTCTGAGATGTCATTCACATTAGTGTTGTAGTTGCTGTTTTCTGACACAATAACATTGTACCTACGAAAAATAGTCCCTGGATTTTTTTATTTTGTATATTGTAGATTTATAGAAATGTGGATGTGTTTTTTGTTATTTATTTGTTTCTTTTAGTTCACAATACCCAGGATGCCACTGTTGAAGTATAGTACAGTCATTCTCTGAAATTAAGGGCCTAAATTTTAGGCTGACCCTGAGCCTGGGAAAGTCTGAGTGTTGAAAAATCAGGCCGGACAGAGCCCATAGGACTTGTTTGGTTGACTTGTCTTGGTGACTTAGGAACCACAGCTGTCTCTCCAGCTTGACCTTGCACAGTTTAGCATTGAAATGTGATAAATACCTTGTCTTGTGATGATATGTTATGGTAATGCTAACTCCAGCCAGCCCAAAACTCATTTGATGACATTGTGTCAGAGGTTTGTGCACAGCACATCTCATCCCAGGGGACTGCTTCCAATGTGTCTACTTGCCTTGAGAGGGAGTGGCTGCAGTGACAGTTGTAGTATGTGGTGGAGGGTTGAGAGATTGCAGGGTTGCTCAGACCAGCTGCTCACTGGGATGTTGCGGGTCTTCTGGAGCTTCTCTGTGCTCCTAATGATCTGCACTGGAAATGTGTATCCTTTGTCACAATCTACTTTTATTAGCCAGGAAAATGTCAGTAGGGGCTGGTTTAAAAAAACCCAACCACACAAACAGATATTGTGAAAGAAGAAACTAGCATGAAACTGCTCTCTTAGATATGTATTCAAATATTGGCATTTTATAATAGGTCAGTGTTAAAACTGAGACTTTTTTTCATAGAGGTGATGCAGGACAATTCAGTAAATTGCACAGTGTTGCTAGTCCAGGTGGGTGTCAGTCATAGGTATGAAAGACTTATCTATTTGAGGAATGCTAGTGTATATTTTGGATCACTTTCATTTTCTACATCTGTCCGTTTGTGCCAGGACCTTCCTAGTTACTTGTCTAGGGTCTTGTGTGGTCCTTCTAAGCTTATTAATCATTAATGATTCTTTTCCTGATCAAGTGGAAGTTCTGTGTTTTAATGGCCTGGTGCCTTACTGTCACTGCTATTCCATGGCTAGTTGCTTCAGCTCAGCAGCTGAGATGAATAAGGCATAGAAGGTTTTAGCCTGTTGAGTATCTCATACTATTGCGAGAAATCATCTTGCATCTGTGCTGCTCCTGCTTTCTACCATGTAAGTGAAACCACAGGGAAAGCTGGAGATCAAAATTTTATTTCCCATTACATGCATACTGAATAACACTAGCCTAATATCTTGCAGGAGAAAGTACCTCAAATGAGTATGTCCTGTAATCTGTTCATAAAGGCATATGATAGGATTACTACAGTAGAAAGAACTGAAAGCTCCCTGCAGTAGCATAGCTTTCCTATTGGTAGATATTTACTATAAATGAGCATGCAGGCAGGGAACATCTTTCAGTTTCTTTCTGGAGAGGAGTGTTAAATTTTTCTTTTGTAACAAATTTTTCTGACTGGCAGGAAATAAATTTCTTTGCTTAGAAAACAAACACATCTCCTCTGTGGAATTAGATTATAAATATCTAAGATGGAAATACCTTTGAAGACTGAATTAATCAGATTCCTAGCTGGATTTTTCCATTTTAATTCTGTTTCTTAGAAAGGTGCATCACAAATACCCCTTCGGCTGCTGTTATGGGGTGGAGTAGTAGTTTGGCAGGAAAGGGAATGGAGAGAAGACAGAGAAGAATATTGAGATTTCAAAGCCAAGAATGCTAAAGTTAGGAAGCTTTGTCTTCTCAGACCTCATGTGTACCATGAAATGTTTCTGTACTAGTCATGTTCTAATGTAAATGTTTGTCCTACTGAATGGAGGAGTAATTTATTTAATATTCCTTTTTGTTTTCCTCATTCAGTTGCAATTCAATGCCTTTCTGTGTTGCATGTCTGTGCCCTAGTGAAAATAAATTTTCATCTTATCCTAAGATGCCAGAGAAGGAGTTGCACAAAGGCCACTGTATGTGTCTTCAGTGGTCATGTTGTGACTAAAGAGATGTTTGAATAACAAACAGGATATTGAATTGCTTTTTTTGACTCCAACTAAAGGAAGATAAAATATACTCCCTTCCTCCCAGTAGGTTTCTCATTTATTTCTGGTAGAAGAAAGCAGAGACTTGCTGGTCCTAAATTCAGCTGCAGACTTTGGAGTGTGTTCAAGTGGTTAGATCTTTATAATATCATAAGTTGTCCCTCTGTATCCTGTCTCCAATGGTCCTTCAGGAGTTGAGAAGGTCTGCTTTTCTGTATGTCACCTGACACAAATGTACATGTGAGGTTGCCCTTGGCTTGTTTGCTCAGTCAGCTTCTGTCTTCATGGTGAGTGTCCTTGTGGTTTTCCCCAGGAGCCCATATCCATCAGTGCTCCTGTATCTTGCTGCAAGCAGCTGCTCTCTCCTTTGACTTGCATTGAGCATTCGTATCTTCCCTCTTGCCAACCTGGAGCACCCACTTTTCCACTATCCCCAGCTGGTACCCCTTCATACTAACTCCACTCAATGCCAGGCTGTGTGACAATGAGCTTTAGCACATAAGGTGTTTGCAAACTATTTTTTCCCTGATAGTATGTATAAAATCTTTTTCTTCCTCCTCATGAGATATTTGTTAAAAAAAAAAGGTAAATCCATGCTTCTTTTCCTGTTATTTTAGTTCTCTTTCAATGCCCATGGAAATTGGTGACTATACTTTAAATTAGAGACCCACTGAAGCCTGAACTGATTTTTTTGTTTTAAGAAAAATGATGAAAAGTAATTTGTTGCCTCTGTGCTGATGGTATGTGTTATGTGTGTTGCCAGTGTGCTGATTTAGGGAACTTGCGTTGTAGATCTGTAAATATAGGAAGCATCGTTTTACCTGGTATAACTTCATTAAAAATCTTCTCCATACCCAGCATGACTGAATGTAAAACACTGAGATAATTTTTTTTGTGCTCACAAACAAGATAAGCAGACATTAAATTGGCATGTTATTTGTTTGCATTATGTAGGGTCTCTGAAGCAATTACTTTTGCATATGTTAACAAGTCTGGAAGTCTTTCTGTTTGCATCTTTACAGGGTAGAAACAATGGCAACAAGGACTGATCCTTGATGCAGCTGAGTTAGTACACAACTGACAGGATCAGGCCTCTGCTGATGTCTGTAGTGAACACACCATATTTTTTTTTCAGTATTAAAAATTACTCTATTTCCAGTGCTGGCCCTTTGTCCTCATTCATCTGGCAATAAGGTTTTTGCTTTAGTATTATCTATTGCAACCTCCAGGAATTCGATATTAATTTCACCTGAGTAGTTTCACTATCTAGACTGGTAACACTTCATTATAACTTCAGTGATGTTTTTCCCTCTGGTCCAGAGATTATTTTGGCTATCTTCTCAGCACCAGAAAAGCTTTATTTGATAAGTGGCTGATAACAAAATGGATACTGCATCTGGGTGATCATGTTAATGGTCCAGAAACTTTTCTGCCTGCTCTCATTTCTTCCTTGTGGTACACAGCAGGTAGAGCATTCAGCCAGAGAAGACAGTCCTAGGATTTAATTTTCTTTCTGGAGGACTGGAGGACTCTGAATGCATGTTTTCCACTTCGAAGTGAACCTAGTCATAAGGAGTCTCATTTTCCCTCTCTTGACAAAAAGAGCTCTTTCTACAGGATACTTGAGTACCAGTTGCTCCAAATAGCAAAAGGATCACCACATAACTGAATCATTCAGGTGCTCCCTAGAGAAAGGAAAGCCTTAAGTCACATTTGTCAGTATGCTTACTGATGAATGGGTGAGTTGTATGGAAAAAGGCCACAGGTCTCCCATCCTCCCAGGACTGCAGTCACCGGGCATCAGAGTCGGGTTTGCTCTCCCCATGAGAGAGGAACTGAAGCTCTGTGTCTCTCATCCTTGGTGAGCACAGCAAGTACTGGCTCCTGGATGGAGGGAAGTGCTAGCTATAGCGTGTGAGGAGAGGGAGCGTTCAATCTTTACCGCTGATAGTTTAGTTTGAGAATTAATAACAGAAGTGAGAAAACAAGTAAAAAAACATCCAATATGGATAAAAAGAATGTAGGAAGGCACTGTAGGCAGATATATGCAATAGCCCTCTGATGCTTTCTACTCTGCAACAGGGCCACCTGCTCTCATTTGAAATGATGATCTTTATTCTGAGTTCCAGATGGAAAAAGCTGTGGTGGTTTATTAATATAATAAATAATAAACTGCACAGACCTGGTCAAGTGAAAGGTCAGCAATCAAATCCCTTTATTCAAGACAAACAAGAACTTTTATAACCCTTTTGAAAACCAACATAACAACACGTGATTCTAACAACCAATCACTACTTAATAACCTACTGCACCTATGTGCAAGAGTACATAGAGGGGCTACATTTCCCAGGATGCCTTCCGAGCACCCTCACTGTAACATGATCCCAATATCTCCTCCTTTCTATTATAATTAAAACAATGTGTTTATTGTATTAGAACAAGTTACAGAACATTACAGACTTGTAAACCAGCGCATTTTTAAACTCTTTTTCAGCAACCTTCAAATCACGATGATTTAACTTACTGTTTATGTCCCTGAGCTAGAATTCTTGAACAGTAGATTCTTCTGAACTTTTAACACTTAATAGAAGCTTTAAACTTTATTTATTTATGGATTCATATGTAACTGGGATTTGTGTGTAACTGGGATTTTTATGTAATTGGGATGAACGAAATCTGAGGGATTTAACACAGCCGTGTGTAACATGGATTCCTGCTTCTGGAAGCCCATCTAGAACAGGGAAACTTCAGCTTTATTTCAGGGAAGGGGATCTGAGAAAAGGAGTGTTTTTCTTCAACATGGCAGTATAACTGAGGTAGTGTTATCACATGCAGCAGCTTTTTCAGGGTTTGGTATTTAAAATGTGTTTATGTTCTCACACATACAATCTCTTACACTCACATACACTTACTTTCATGCTGGCAACTGCCTCATTCACATCACTCGTACATGTCTATTAACTTTATTAATTTTCTGTACTTCGACCACATGTTTTAATTTCAGTAATAATCACTATTTATGTGTCTTTGTCTGCAACTTCATTGGCTGACACCTCTGGTGTTTGTTCCTGCTATGAAGGTGAGATGATGTAGGGTCTGACACACCTAGAAGGAATCCATTTTAATTTTGTACCTGTGGATATGCAAGCGTATGCTCTCGCCCATGTCATGAGATCTATCGGTCCTATCCAACATCCTGATATTAAGTCTTTCACCATGATTGATGGTTTGGGACAGGAAAATGCCTGAGACCTGTGTTGTTTCTCGTACCTGCTTTGATCTGTGTTACCACAATTTAAAGAAGTGAGTACATACATCGCTTTCCACAGGCATTCCTGTGGGCTACAGATAGATTCCCCCTTTTTTTGTTTTCATAGCATGTTCTTTAGGGTGCGATGTGCTCTCTCCACTATGGTTTGTCCTGTGGGTGAGTGCGGTATGCCTGTTGAAAGAGAAATTCCCCAGTCTGTTAGAAAGACTTTGGCCGAACTATAAGCAGGCCCATTGTCAGTTTTTATCTTTTTTTGGGGTACCCAAAGTTGCAAAACAGTTAAGCCAGTGCTTTATTATGTCCTTTGCCTTTTCCCCTGAATGCGCAGTGGCATTTATGTATCTGGAATGCATGTTGACTGTAATGTGGACATACTTTACCAGACCAAACTCAGCTATATGTGTGATGTCTGTCTGCCACACCTCATTGTCCTTTAAACCCCAGGGATTAACCCCTTCTTGAAATGGCATCGGGGTAATCTGTTGACAGTCAGGACATGACATGATTAAATCTTGAGCTTGGCTTATTGTGATTTTAAATTGCTTTTTTAGAGAACCTGCATAGAGAATGAGACAATTTAGCTTGCTCAAGAATTTTAGGCACTGTGACAGTCATAGCAGCAGCATCAGTTCTTTGATTGCCTTCCGGCTATGAGACCTGGTAGTTCTGTGTGAGAGTGAACATGCATTACATAAAGTCAAATTTTCTGTGGTTGATGAGAAACCAAACATTCCATATGTCAGCAAATAAATATGGATTTGTAACATCTCGAAGGTAGGAAGCTTCGAGACAAGATACCAACCCTGCTGCATAACATGAATCAGTGACTACGTTGAACAGCTGATCAGAAAATAGTTCAAAAGCTATATGAATAGCATCAATTTTAAGGACTTGTACAGAACCATGACCTATGGTCTATACCTCTTCGTCCCATTGTCCTGTGACAGGGTTTACCCCCATCACGGCAGCTTTCTTAGACTTCCCAGATGCATCAGTAAAGACTGTAAGAGCACTTATAGGCTATAGCCAACACCGATGTGTGATTTTTAGGGGCAAATTCCCCATTTCTGCCCAAAGTCTGTGTTTGGGATAGTGAATGGAAATGTCACTGTGAAAGTTCGTTAAGGCTGCCTGGAATCATGGATCTTCTGCCAGCAGCCAGTTGAGGTTGCCCTTTGCTGCTGGAATGTAGATAGTTGTGGGATCCTATCCGTCCAGCTCCTGTAAACGTCCTCTACTTTTAATGATAAGCTTGACAAACATTTCATTAATTGCCCACACAGCCTTTGGCGGTGAGTGGGGTAGGAACAGCCACTCGAGAATGCTCAATGCGTCAGACTCCATCTTGTCGCATTGGAATAGAACTGCAAAGGGCTGAAACCTGCTAGAAACAATTGCTAGACAAAATGAATGTTAGGATTTTTTCATCTGCCTTGTCTGTTCTTGATTGCTTGAGAACATGTCTTTAAGGTTTGCTTTGCCTCTGTAGTCAGAGTCCGATTAGAAGTTAGGTCTAGATCACCGTTAAGTAGTTCAAAAAGAGAATAAAGTTCCTCTGTGGTGATATCTAAGACAGGTCATAGCCAGTTAAGAGCTTCTAAGAGCTTCTGCAAATCATTTAAAGTGAGTGTATCCTTTACCTGGATTGTCAGTGGCTGTGGTGCGATTTCCTGTTGTGTTATTCTCCATCTGAGGTAGGCCTAGGGCTGAGTTCGTTGGATTTTCTCTGGAGCAACCTGCAACCCTGCTTCTTGAACAGCATTAGTTAGAGCAACCATGACAGATTGTAGTTCAGATTCTTTGGCCGTAGCAACTAGGATGTCATCCATGTAGTGGTAGATTATAGCTGAGGAGTGATGCTTCCTGACAGGGTCAACTGCCTTAGCCACTACAGTTTGGCAAATCGTTGGATTATTGTGCATACCTTGGAGTAAAATGACCTAGTGGTACCTCTGCATAGGTTCTGCATGGTTTAAGGCAGGGATTGAGAAGGCAAAACATGGGGCATTGTCAGGATGTAGAAAAATGGTGAAAAACAGTCTTTCAAGTCAACTACCATTAGTGGCCAGTTTGCTGGAAGCATGGCAGGTGAGGGGAGTCCTGTCTGTAGTGCACCCATCAGTTCTAGGACAGAATTGACTTCTCTAAGGTCCTGCAACATATGCCATTTTCCACTCTCTTTTGGAATGCAGAACAGTGGAGAGTTCCATGGACTGGATGCCGGGACTATATGTCCTGCTCTTAATTGTTCTTGGACTAGATCTCTGAGGTGAATCAGCCTTTCCCTTCTTAAGGGCCACTGATCAACCCATATGTGGCCATCTGTTTTCCAGGTCAGTGTGATATGTCCTTGGAATGGCTGGTCAATGGCCCTTACTGAAAATCCTGCTCAGGCCTTGTTGCAATTTGCGTAACAGTGCTGAACTGGCCTAGGATATCTCCTCCCCAAAGGGTACACAGGATAGGAGCAACAAAGGGTGCTGTCCTAGCAGTCTGCCCCTCTGGTCCCACCACTTTATGCAATTGTACACTCTGTCTAGCCCTCTGCATACCTCCAACCCCTTGGATAGTTGAAGCAGGAAAAACAGTGGGCCAGTCTGATGGCCAGTCAGTATCTTTTACTACAGAAATGTCCATGCCTGTGTCTACTAAGCCTTCAAATTTATCTGCATCTATATGACAAGTCATCATGGGCTGTGCTGCTGAGATGGTTCTAGCCCAAAATATTTGTGGCTTGCCTGTACTCCCAAAAGCTCCGTAGCCTCTTTCCCCCTCCCCAAGTGGTGACGCACCGTAGAAGGGGGTTAATTGGGCAAGACGTTGACCTTCAGGTATATGACAGGGAGGCATTGGTGCCATGATTTGTATTTCACTGTGCGAGTCTGAATCAATTACTCTGGGTAAGACAAACAAACCCATCCTTGTAGTTGATAAGTGCATGGATCCCCTGGCCGAGGGATCCCCAGACTCCTGTGGGAATTAAGACTACGTCAGTGGAAGTTATGTCTACTGATCGGTTGGAGGCCAAGTCCAGGCCTGCACTTTCTGGTGTGGCGGCGAATAAGTCACTAATTGATTGCCTTAGACCGTATTTATTTGATGGGATGGAAAGTCCATCAATTCCAGTTTCCCTATAGGCAGGGTTTTTTATCCGGTCGTCTCAGGACCACTTTTCATTGCACCACTGCTTTATTTTATTACATGTATGACATGTTGCCGATGAAGGCTTTTTAGGACAGTCCTTATAGAAACGATAAGCAGCCCCACATTGGAAGCAACTACCTTTCCCTTTCATTCCGTCCTATATCCACAACTGGGCAGATAAAGCCATTGCCAAAGAAGCAGTATGGTGCTCAGTTGCTCCTACATTTTTACATGCTCGGACCATTTCAGCAGTAGTACAACTCTCCCTTTTAGGGATAGACTGTAAAGCTCACCAACAGTCATTGCTAGCAGTCCCGTAAGTGAGCTGCCTAAAGAGCAGTCTTCGTTTTCTATCTGCCTGATTAAAGAAGGTTGCAGCCGATCGAGAAACTGTGAAAATGACTCTGTTGGTCCTTGTAGGACCTTAGCAAAAGATAGGTTACTGTCTTTGTCTCTACTGGGAAGTCTCTTACTGCCTTTAAAGCCAATTTTGCAATCACCTCATACGTTTCCCGAGGGTAACCAACCTGGGTTCCAGGTGCTTTGAATGCTCCTTCCCCCACCAACTGATTACAAGGCAAGTCAGCCTGCAAATCACTAGGATCATTTACATAAGCCACACAACTCTCCCTAAAGTCAGTAAGCCACACACTGTATTGAGTCATTGTTAAGACCATTTTTAACAGTGTTTTCCAGTCATGAGGTGTAAAAACATATGCAGTATTAAGTGTCTCCAAATACAAAAACATATGAGAAGAGGAAATGTCACTTTCTTTAACAATCTGCCTCAATTCCTTAGTTACGTCGTAGGGCAAGCTTTGGAATTGAGGGGTTTGGCATGGATGGTAGATAACTGGACATGTATTAATGACTTTCCACTCTCCCATCTGCATTGCCGTCTCCGGACACCTTTCCCATCGCCCTACCGACACACTCACGCCTGCAGACTCATCCTCTCTCAGAGGAACTACAGCTGATTCCTCCACCACATCTTCTAGTACCTTACTACCCATGGTACTGACATATCCAGCTCCTGGTAAAGGCACACTAGGGGATGGCCGTCTTGCCAGAAGAGGCAAGTCCTCCCCTTCCACACGGTTTGGACAAAATGGCCACGAGGGCAGAAGAGATGGTCCTAGTTCTGGTTCCTTGTGCGCACAAGATGGTGACACCCATGCCACAACCTACTCGCCACACAGCTGTGACTCAGCACTGATTAGGGGGTGGGAGCCGTCTTGGAGACCCTCCCCCACATTTCAGAGGGAATTAAAAAACCACTCTCCTGTAATGGTGTCATTGTTTGAATTTTGCACCCCATCTCCAAAACCCACATGCACGCGAAAATCCGAAGCATGGCGGTGACTTACATCACCCCTTTCCCGATCCTGCCCGTGGTATTCTAAGCCTGAATTTGGTACTAACTCATCCCATCTCCTTTCTTCCCGGGCTCCCAGCGGTTGCCCCCCACTCCTGTTTCTAATCTTGATTTCTGGGGGACTTCTGTGTCCATTACCATTGGTGGGGGGGGTGCAAGAAAGTTAATGTTTGGTTCTGTAGGGGGATTTGACCTTCTTTGAGTGGCTTGCAGAGCATTCATTACTTGAGTCTAGGTGGGTAAGTTATTAAAGCTTCCATATCGCCAAACATTGATCTATCTCTCATTTTCTGCCCAATTCTGTGCCAGGTGGCTATGTTCAGGGCTCCAACAAGTGGAAGCCCTGGCTCTATTCCTTTTATCCATTGCAATAGTTCAATTACATTTGCCTGTGTGATTTCAGTGGAATACTGTCTCAACAACAGGCACACCGCTTCCGCATCTTTGTCTATTTCCCTTGAGCTTGCTTTTCCCATGCTGGCTTCTTACCTAAATTCTCCGTAGCTTTTTCTTCTTTTTTAGTCCTTCGGTGCACACAACTTCTCTTCTATTTTTGGAGCTCCTCTTCGCAGTCCTGTTGTGTGACGCCTCCAGCTACTTCCCACTCTGGTCTTCCGGCATCCTGCCTTTTTTCTTTGGAAAGTGTTCCTCAGCTTTAAAACAAGCTCAGTCCAGACACCACCGCAATCTGCTCTGATACAGGCTAATAATTATTCACCCTTGTTACAAGGGAGGTCCCTGTTCCGGGGTGCCATTTGTGGCAGTTTATTAATATAATAAATAATAAACTGCAAAGACCCAGTCAAGTGAAAGGTCAGCAGCCAAATCCCTTTATTCAAGACAAACAAGAACTTTTATACCCCTTTTGAAAACCAATGTGATAACACGTGATTCTAACAACCAATCACAACTTACTAAGTAACCTACTCCACCTGTGTGCCAGAGTACATAGAGGGACTACATTTCCCAGAACGCCTTCCAAGCACCCTCACTGTAACATGATCCCAACAAAAAGCCAAGCAGCAAGCAGTGTACAATCACCTAAGAAGAGCTACGGTTTGCATCTGCAGAGGCTATGTGCACAGGCAAATATGTAGGCATTAGGATTTCAGTATATCAAGATCAGTGTTTGTATGGACACTTTAATTACAGACATGATTTACTTTAGAGGTTTTTTTTTTTTGAGGAAGGAGTTCTTCTCTTAATGTTTGCTGCTGTGAGCACACAAGAATACAGGCAGTTTCTCAGGAGAGAGAAAGTTTAGAGGAGCATTCCTACAACTATTTCACGAAAGTGAAGCAAACCCTGGGGCAGTGGAAAAGAGATGCAGGGCTGGAACATCCTGTACCCTACTAGAGATGTGACATTGCTTCCCTCAGATAAAGAAAGAAGATATTGTTTTCGCGTGCCCAATAAACGGGGGTGATGGTCTGATTTGAGTAAGGGGTTAGTGGCTGTGGATTCCACACAGACATGGTTGCTTCCCTAACTCTGATCCTTGTGCCACTTCTATCTTGATGAACAGCCAAGGTAGCTCATTTGCCAAGTTTTGTGGGCCTCACACACAAAGTCCATTTGAAACAAGATCTGGCATATGAAGTGGGATTTTTTCTATTGCAGTAGCATGAAGTGAGTTGAAGCTTCATCTCTGCAGCATGTCTCACCAGCTTCCTGCCACAAGACAAGAAAGTGGTGGTGAATGTGAGTACATGAAGTGCAGGGTGTACTGAGCACAGCATCCTATCTTGCATCCATCCACTGGCTCCTACAGCCTGCTAGTAGCACAGGACACCATGGGGTGACTTTTTGGCAAAAAGGAAGTTAGTCTTACTATATAAACTCATAGAATGGCTTGGGTTGGAAGGGGCCTTTAAAGATCACCTGGTCCACCCTCTGTCATCTTGTGACAGCTTTCATGAGACCAGGTTGCTCAAAGCCCCATCCAATCTGGCCTTGAACACTTCCAGGGATGGGATATCCACTGCCTCTGTAGACAATCCTGTAAGTTTTTTATTGTCCAGCCTTGAAAAGAACTAATGAAACATCTAGAAAGGGCCTTAATGCTGAAGGCCAGCACTTCCTGGTAGACCTGCAGTTTTCTGCTTCTCCAGGGTCATGGCTGTGTCTCTGTTGTTTCTTGATCTCTTGCTGTTCTTTGTGCACTACAGCATAGGGTCTGGCTTCATCTCCAACTTCCCATTCAACCTGCTCTTCTTTGTGCTAAAGAAATGCCATGTCCAGGCCCCAGGAACCTCAGTGGCCTTCTGGGGGACTTTGCCTTTTCTTGAGGCTACAGCAGAAGAGATGGAACCCCTTCAAACTTGTTGAACTCTATTCATCCCTTCCTTTTCACTGATTTAATGGCCAAGTTATTGTTAAAAATCTACATGAGCCAGATGAAGACTTTCCACCAAATTTGCTGGAATTTGTACCAAATTCAATACAAGTCGGTTCTTACAGAGCTTAGTGAGAAGAGGGGGAAACTTTGCAAGGTCCAAGTGGTCTGGAGAAGTGAGGCAGAGGGCAAAGAAGAAGAGCATTATGAAGATGCTCATTGCCCTTCATCAGCAGAAGGAAATATTGCTGACTTCTTGGGGTGGATGACAGTAGAGCACAGGACATAATTTACATTTCACTATTTGGAAAATTAATTGAAACATTACCAACTCTATGTGTGAAGCCACACAACATTTTCAATCATAGCAGCTCTCAATCCATCCCAAAACCAAAGCGCTTGGTGCAGAGCACTTGTTACAGACTCAGTTCTCAGCTCTCCCAGTCATGGTCAGACAGGGAATGGAAAGAATCTATGGCAGTTTTGGCAGCCCTAGGAATGGATCAGGTCCATGCTGCTCCAGTCCTAGAATGTGTCATCCCAATCCAAAAGCTAAAACTGCCCATCCTAGTGCTATTCCTGGATGTGTCTTTCTTCTAGAGGAATCTTCAAGGAAAGAAGTTGGCCTTTCTAAGCCTTATATTTGAAGCAATGTGATTATACCTTGGTTTCTGTGTGTTATATAGGTTAGATGCAACACGTCATGAGGGATAGCTGCTATGGCTTTCAAAGTGAGATTTAAAATAGTTTTGTGACTTCCGTGCTCTCTCTATAAGAGCAAAATAGGTATGTGCCTGCAGACTAGGTGGCTTCTGAACTAGATTGGTAGTCCAAAATATCCCTTTTTTGGTGTATCGGCGAATGTTGATATTTTCTCTTCTGGTCTGTGTTTGGCCCTAGCCATCTGTAAAAGTTTTGTGGTTGCCTGCCAAGTTCACTGATAAACAGGAACTTTAGCCTTGAGGAAAGAGCTTCTTGTATAAACTGTTTTAATTGGTGTTCTGTGATTGGTTCATTGTCTGTAGAGGTCATTTAGAGGAGAAAATGAAGAGGAGGACGATGAAGTCAACCCCCAGACCCAAATAGATAGGACCCCCGAAGATAAACTGCACATGCACGAAGGGATTTCCAGAGTACCCATGCATGCGCAGTTGGGGCATCCTTACATAACCAAGGGGGCATACTGAGAACCTCTGTCTGGGCGGTTCTGGCCACACCTGCCAGGACAGATGCAATCAGTTAATAGTATAAAAGCAGTTGGTTTGGTTTTTGAGGGAGGTTTTGTGCTTCACACGAAGGACCACTTGTCTATAGCAGGGACGCCTGCACGTGTAAGCCATCTCCTCCCTGAAAGACGCAGCTGCTGTAGAGAACCTTATGATATTTGGTGTCGCAGCCCGTGGGAGTAGAAGGGACAGGTCCACTCCAGGGTAGAGCCCAGGAGGTACCGCGGCAAGCTGGTGGGCTGCAGCAAGGGGCAGCAGACCTGCGGAGGTTGTGGCGCAAGGCGAGGCGGCGGCGCGAGGAAGAAAGCACACAGCAGAGCTAGGGGTCCGGTGGGAGTGAACCTTTATTAACAGGAGACAGGCCCTTATATAGGGTCTGCCTTGGAACCTTCTCGAACTGGGGTGGAGATAGGGCAAATATGGTAAGGGAAGGAGGGCCCAGGGCATATATGGTAAGGGTAGGTGGGATCAAGGTCCAAACTTGGAAGGAGAGAGGAGGGAAAAGAGGTGGGGTTTGTAACCGGGGCAACAAGGCAGGGAAACAGAACATGTCCAGGCAGGTTGCAATGTCCAAAGTTCACAGAGACCCAGGCCTTAGAATGATGTTTCCAGAGCACGCTGAAACTCCTCGTGGACCTGGGCCTCTCTGTCTGCCCAAAGATCCTCCGCAATTTGGAGTGGGTAAGATAACTTCCTTTGAGACACCTGAGTGAGTAGGGTGTCATGTCCTTTTATCATTCTCTTTCCTCTCGGTTCCTGTTTGCCTTGGCTTTTATTTCCTTTGTAATAAATATTGGGTTTATTGTTGAGTTTTCAACGGTGTCTTGGTTTTCAATCTCGGCATCCTTTCAAACTTTTTGCCCTGATACATTTGGCTACTCAGAACTACCAGTGGATTAGTCCCTCTCCTCTGAATGGTTCTTTCCTGCCCTATGTTCCAACTTTGGGCCAGAGGCCTGCACAGTTGGCTCCTCAAGCCCAGCATTGCCTTATAAATTAAACTGGAACTTACTAGTAGTTTGAATGTGTGCCATCCTGTTCTCCCATTTATGACTTATTGCAAGGGGCTTTGTTTGTACATATGTCACCATCAGGACCCTGTGAGTTCAAGGTTTCTGCCTTATGCTGGCTGCTTCTGCAGATTGAGATGAGGCAAAAGTGAGGTAGTTCTGATACTCTGCTCAAAAAGCATCAGCACATTCTTCATAGCAACACAAAAGAGTCCTGCATCAGTGGTCTGGAACTTCACTCCTGATCACTGCAGGATCCTGCTGCAGTGATAGAATTCTTGGAAATAAAAAAAAGTGTTGTGGCTACTCCAAAGAGAAACAGCTTACTGCACTGTGCTGGGCCTTGGCTGCTCCTCTACAATTTGGAGTAAAACCCACTTATTTGCTGATGAAAGTAGTAGAGAGAAGATGCTGTGACATGATAATATTGGTCATTGGCTGCAGACTGTACCTGGCCAACTGAACTATCCTGTTTCTTGTTGAGATAGCTGAAAAGAGAGGTGACCCAAGCAAAATGTGACCTAGTATGCCTGGAAGGGAATTTGGATGTAACATTTAAAGCCATTTATCTCTGAACCCAGAAAGTTGAGGTTCTGAGGATAGCTAAAACCCAAAGTGATGAGATAGTTTAGCACCAAATCCCTTGCTGTAATTTAATGTTGAGCCTATCTAAGTATGAAGCCTGGTGACCACTTCTTTTTCAAGGAGCATGGAGGTATTACTTAAGATATCACCCATGGGATGATGAAGAGCAGGTTTGCCAGGCATAGCAAGTATAAGCAAATAAGCTGACTTTACTCTTTTGTATCTGTCTGAGGGTACTGCTACCACATGCTGAATCAATTGTTTAGTTTACCTGAATTAGTGATTGATTAAAAAAAACCCTTAGTGGCAGCCCAGGAGTTCACTAAGACGCAGTCCTTTCTCATCTAAAATACTTGCTTAAATACCACTTTAAGAAATTAGGTTTATTTTCTTAGCCATTTCTGTTGCAGAAGGCTGGGTGTGCGGGAGGGAACTGGAGAAACCCCCCTGGAGATTTAGAAATAGAATGAAGAATAACCTCTGTTCTGCAGACGTCTTCATAAGAAAGACATGGAACAAAATTACTCTGGCCTGTTGGCAAATGCATCTGTGTCCTGTACATTATACAGTGAGGATGTGTTTAGGGGCCTGTAGCTTCTTAGTCACAGGTTGTCTGTCCGTGAGCACAGCCCCATGGAGCAGCAGGGCACGGGCAGGGCTTGGACAGTGGTTGGTGGGTTTTTTTTTTTGGTTGGGTTGTTGTTTGGTTTTGACGTGGTGTTTCCCCCCATCCTTTCTTCCCCCTCCCTCTCCCCTCCCTCCCCCTGCCTCTTTCTGTCCCATGAGCCAGGGGCATTTTGCTGCTTTTTTGGAACTATCTATTCTTTGAAGTTTTATTATCTTTTGTTTCCTTAGTTATTCTTGCTTTGGAAACAGCTGTGTAGCTAACCTCCAGCTCAGAGAAGCCTCTGTACAGGACAGACATCCTGTTGTTTTTCTGTCTTTCAGAGGTAACAGTTTCCGTAAACTGACTGTTTACATTTTATCCTCTGACTTTAGCACTCACAAGAAAATTTTAATCAGAATCTTGTCTAAATCCCAAATAAGAGGAAGAGAGTGCTGCATCAAGGCCCCGTTTTCTTCCCGAAACCCATTGCGTGCTTTCTTGGACTCAGTTTTAATTATGTATAAATCAGGAATGTTGGTGGTGCACTACACTGACCATTTGAAGTGTAGAGCAGAGTAGCCTCTGAGGAACATAATTTTATGAGAGACAGGACAGGAGCAACCATGAAAAAGTGCTTGGATGTGTTTCTGGACTAAGATAAATACTGTATAATTACTCCATCCTATACTGAAAAAGAGTATGCAGTAAATAAGTTCTGCCAGTAGTACAAGCATTTCAAAACCAGCGATTGTACTGATTCTTAAAAGTACAAATATGCTCTCTTATTCATATTAGCTTATCTTTTTAGAACTGTAGACATTTACAGGAATGACCATGTGTAGCAAGAAACACGTTTCTCATCTTGTTAACTTTTTTCTTCCTGGCCTTTAGAGCTAGGATTTCACAACCCTTGTGCTCGGTAGGTTCTTGAATTTGTTATGTTTCTTTTTGTGCTCGGAATTGGATTTTTAATATCTTTGCAGATAGTGTCCAAAAACATATTGGTTTTACACCCATGGTTCCCCTGGTGCCAGCTGGGCATTTTTTCTGAGGAGCATTTTTCTTTCCTAATTATACCATAGTGCAGGGTTTTTTTCCCCTTCTCCCCTAGCAGTAGTGTATTTTGCAGTTTAAGATATCTTGCTACTACCCCACAGTTTAGAAAGGCAGAAAGCACTGACCTTCAAAATTGGTTCCCCCATCCTCTCTCCCCCTTAGTTTCCACTAAAGTGAAACTTTGCTTCACTGGTGTTTTACAGCATGTGATGCGTCTCTGAGTGGTTCAACATTACAGTAGATGGGTAGAGATTGAATGTGCTGTAACTGTTTTGTGGGAAAAGCCTCAGTTGCCCACTGAACAAATAAGACTTATGAGCGAAATCTATTGATGTACATTTAAAAATGGAGGGGGAAGGGGAGAAAGGCTTAAGTTGGAATATAAAGAGAATAGAAATGAGGACTTGCTTTTTTTCTAAAGGTTAATGGGACCTAGATAATGTCAATGTGGAAGCTGCCATAGTAAATTGTTAAATATGCTGCATTAGTTTACCTGATACAAGCATCCCTTTGCGAATTTCAGAAAGTGGCAGGAGTAGCTTCTTGCTACAGGTTTTAGGAGTGATGTTCACATTTCTACACGGGAAATTGCTATTTGGAGAATAATTACTTCCATGGATACACACTGGACACTGGGAATTGTTCTCACATGGCTCGGGAGATAGTTTTCTAGATAGTTGTTTATTAAGCAGTACTGTAAAAACTGTAAATCCTGATTTATTTTTTTTGAAGTCATACATTGATATTACTTTACACTTCAGTAGTTGTTGCCTGACACAAAGATGTGTTTGTAAGTGTACAGGTCTGTATAATATTAAGTGTGCAATTCCTAATGGCTCCATCAAGAGACACCTCTCTGCATTGTCATGTGTTATTAATAGTTTGATTCCCTACTAGAGTGACAATTAAAAAGGTACCTAGGAATCTATCCTTCACAGGATGGAAACCCGGCTTTGTTAACACTGAAATGTTTTGTGGTTAGATATCTGCAGTCGTTTGGCAGAGAACAGGGGTGCAGAGGGGGGAGATGCTTTCTGAATGTTCACTATGATCATGCTTAAGAAAACCTCTTCGACCTATGCTAAATTGTACTTGAGTTACTGTGCAGCTGGACTCTTGGATTCTCCAACAATAGGTACTCATATATACTTTATGTAAAGGGGCATGTGTCTGTGTATGCATGTATGTACTGAGTCTGGCTGAGCTGGAGTTCATTTCCCCACAATAGCCCTCACAGTGCTGTGGTTTGCATTGGCAGCTAGAAGGGTATTGATAACACAGCGGTGTTTTGGCTACTGCTGAGCACAGCACCAACACTATAACTTCCTTCCTTAGTTGAGGGCAAGATCCTGGGAGGGGACTCAAGTAGGCCTGCTGACCCAAACTGATCAAAGGGATATTCCATACCATATGACATCAGCTTACATATAAAAGCTAAGGCACAGAGAAGGAGGGTGGGCATTCATTGTCTAATGGCTGCCTGCTGAGAAACCGTCACAGATACCGAAGCCCTGCTTCTCGGGAGTGGCCAACCATTGCTGCTCATGTGAAGTAGAGAATAAACTCTGCTATCTTTCTCTTCTGCGCATGCAAGCTTCACTTTTTGCTTTAAATAAACTTTTTCCAACCCACACATTGCTTTTTTCCACCTTACTATCTCCCTTGTCCCACTGGGAAAGGGAGCGATAGAGTGGCTGGGTGGGCACCTGGCATCCAGCCAAGGTGTGATGGTTTGGACCTGGGTCCCAGCCAAATGCCCAAACCCACAGCGAAGACCTTCCCCCCTCCCTTTCTTTCCCAGGGCAATAGGAAAAAAAGTATAAAAAACCTGAAGAACCCAGAACAACTGAATTATATAAAAAAGATGTATCTTTACATATATAGCAGTTATGTACAATTAAAATACTATGTACACAGCAGAGGGAACCCCCCAAAAACCCCCTGAAGGGAAAGGGAAAAAGGACCGAACAAAAGGAAAACCAAAACAGGTATGCACCCTCAAAACCCAGGATAGAACTAATAAAATAAGATCTTACAACTCTCTTTGAGATAGCAGAATCGTGCCAATTGCCCACCAGCAACCTCCGCCTCCCAAGGCCTACAAGGCCCTCCTAGGCCTCAACTCTTCCACCCAGGTGAGACCGATAGCAGAGAACCTGCGTCTTCGGATCCACGGGAAGGGAAGAGAGGGTGAAGGCTTCTTCCCCTTCTTATTTATACTCTGGGTTACATAAAAATTGTATGGAATACTGGGAACATGACTACTTCCCTGGTTACAAGCTGGTTACCAGGAAAAGGACCTGGACCAAACCATCACACAAGGTCAAGCCACCACAATGTAGAATCCCTGTAAATAAGAGGGGACAAGGTCTAGCATGTCTGGTTTATGTTTCTAGTGTTACTGCTTCACTCCTATTAAGTCTGTTTTGTGTAATACATTAGTACATATACTTTTTTTTCTTTCTCTGAGTAAGGATCACTGTGTGCAAGTTCAGGGCTTAGAGGGTAACTGAGGCTGACCAGTTTGATTTAGGAAGCAGTAACAATAGTATGCATCCTTATGTAATTGTATTACAAATTCTATGGTGGTGGAGGAAAACAAGGAGGTCTGAATAACTCTTGGTCTGGCATGAGTACAGCTGAGTGATTGACTACCATTACCTACAAGAGAGGAGAGCTGGCCTACAAAGCAGTGACTTCTGTGAACTGGGGTTAAATTTGGCCTTATAAGTGGGTAGCACTCAAAAGCGGTTTTTGAATCGCTGGATTATTGTTGAATGATATGCTGAATCAGAACAACGTTGACCATAGGAATCTGTCTGTTAGCAAATGCTGGATTGTACTTGGAGCGAGGATTTGAATTGATTTAACACTTTTCCAATAGTTTGGCACCATAGCAGCTAGAAATGTGTATTTTTTTTTTTTTTCTCAAATTATTTAGCCTGGGATAATAACACACATTATTAGTTTCTTGAGATTGAGTTTAGTTACTGCAACATGCAGAAAGAATTGCTTTTATTTTGAAGGTCTGTGGAAGGAAGTTTGCAGAAGCTGGTTTCTTTCCATTCTTCATGGTCCTTCAAGATTCAAATGATGATTTTCTATTGAAATAGTCCTTGCAAGATACTTCTTTATCAGCATGATGACTGTCCTCTGGAATCAGTGTAAATGCTTTATGAAGTGATGAGAAGATACTAGGAGTTGCAACATTGTTCAACCTCTGGTAGTATGGAGAGTTGTTGAGATGTTCTGATGCAAATGCCAAGGACTTGACAACATGTTGTCTTCTTCAATATCTTTGTTCAAGACAAAAATCTGTGAATTAAAGGGCTGGGATGAGGATGTGGCAGAAGGATGCATTGATCTAGCAGAATTCTGTTAATTTTGATTCCCAGTTGATGCTTGGGAGGGAGAAAAAAGCAAGTTGTGCACCCTAATGTGCATAGGAAATGGATCTGGAAAATGCAAACTTCTACATAGCAGGAAAATGGGCACAGGCTATGGATCAGGCTGAAGAGTAGGAACCCTCCAAAGTAGATGACCTGCAACAGAATTTTTCTTCAATTCAAACTTGGAGTGTTCTACAAAGATGGCCTAGACAATTGCATCAGAACAGATAGGTTGCTTCTAAAATGGCGATAGCTCTGATATAGGAATAGTTATAGGAATATTGATGGAACCAAATGTAGTCTAGGTCATGCCTATGGCTGGATGGCCTAATGCGAAGCTGCTGATTGTAGCTCTTAGTTATATGGGTTTTTGCCAAGCTCCAAAATGTCAGGAGAACCATTTGGGGTATCTAACAGCATTTGCCTTTTTTTCTGTGAGTCGTTCCAAGACTTGATATGTTTAGAGACAAAAAGATTACAATATTTGGACCTGCCATTTCACTTGCAGGGCCCTCTCCGGTGGGTTTGTGGGGGTCTGTTAAACCTGTCAGATCCTGTGTGTCCCGGCACCTGCACTGCATTTGGTCCTCTTTCCACTCATGGTGAACACTGCCGTGGTAGTGCAGCAGCATTTTGTCCTCAGCTGCTGCTTTTACTTGAGCACAGAGTGCTGAGAGAGGGAAAATCAGCCTCTAGAGCCATATTTGCAGGTCCACACTAATTTGCAAGATAATTCAGGAAATTTATAGAATCACTGCTTTCCCTCTGAGTACCTGTTTGTAGAATTTGATGGATTCTGGTGTTTGGCAGCCCAGAAATTAATCTCTGTGTGGTATACAGGTGGGACCAGTTCTTGGATGACTTTTCAGCTTCAGGTAAAACTCAAGTTGTGGAGCAAGACTATTCTTAAGGTGAAAAGTTAAACAGAAGCAAAAGTTGGTAGGAAGAAATGGCTTGTTTAGTTGAGACCTAGTGCAGCTTTCCCAAGTATCGTGGGTTTACTCTTGACCAATTTTTTTCAAAACCCCCGCACACAATTGCTACAAGTTGAGAGAGGTTTTATACAGACAAAAGAGAGACTTGACTTGGGGGAATAATGTTAAGATTTATTACTAGCAAGATAAAGATTAAAGAATAATATATACAACAATTCTAACTAAGCTTTCTTATCTTATGAAGAAAATGCTACATATTTACAAAAGTACTCCTTCCCCTGTATCAATCTAGGAGGAGAAAGTTTCTTCTTTCTGAAGCAATTCTGCAGCTCTGGAAAGTTTCTCTTCTATTATCTCTAGGGCAACAGCTCCGATCTGTCGTAGCTGGAAATCTCTCTCTCTGCCGCATGTTGACCTCAGGTCTCTGGGCCTGCCCCTCCACCATTCGGGCCAGGACTGGAGGCCGGGGGGAGCACCCGGGCTCCATGAGGTCTTCCATGAACTACAAGGGGACAACTTGCTGCACCATGGTCTTAACCACAGTTACAGGAAATGGGTTTGAGCCCTTTCCTGCTGTGTGGAGGTCCCTTCCCATGGGAGACAGTCTTGGATGGACCTCTCCCCGTGGGTCCACCCCAGGGCAACAGCTCTTCCATACTCTGCTGTCTCTTAGGGTCACAACTTAGCTGCACCAGCATGGATATCTCACTGGGACTACAAGTCCTACCCAGGACACTTGTTCCAGCATAGGTTTGTCTCTCCATGGGCCAGAGGTCTCCAGCAGGACTCTGCTTCATCTTAGGCCTCCCACAAGAGGTCACAGCTTCTTCATGCACTCATCTGCTCCAACATAGGCTCCTTTATGAGTTGCAGGGGTCTTCTACAGGTGGCAGAGGTTTTAGCTTTTCAGTCTTTCCTCTGCTGGAGGGAGAGAGGGGGGCTCTCCACTCCTCTGCTCTGCACCCCGCTACGCTGACATTGAAGATTTCTTAGTATCTCATGTTCTCCTCTGCTCTCTGCTGGGCTGGAATTTCTTCTGCCATGTCTCGACCGGACAGTTTCTCTCTGGAGTTTCTTCTCCACTCTGTTACATGTCTTGGCCAGGGGGCTTCAGTGCCATGCCTGCCCCTGGCCCAGGGCTGGGGGGGAAGAGGGAGGTGCCTGACCCTCACCCGGGGGCCTGCCACCCCCTCCTCCTACCTTGTGGTTCTAATTTCTTCTGTACAATCAACTTTCTCTTCCATTTTCTTAAGTATGTCATTAGCAGAGGCATTACTAAAACTTTTGATTGGCTTTGGCCCAGAAATCCACCGGGAGCTAACTATTTTCAGCCCCAGGGTGGGGGGCTGGTGAACCCACGACACCAAGCTAGTGGTACTCAGTGCTCATGCTGTGACTCTGCTGCTACTGCCATCTCACACTTTAAAGTCATGTGTTTGATTCCTTTACCTGGCTGAAAGAGAAGTGTAGTGTGTTCCTCAAAGAAGACTGCTGTGGTCACAGCTGAACCTCTGACTGTGCCACCAGCCTGATGGTGCAGAGCAGCAGGATGTGTTTGCTCACCTTTGTACCTTCCTGGGAAGAATCCTGCCAAGGCCCCGGCCTCTGGATGATGCATGCAATCATTGTCTGTGTGGATGCCTGGAAGAGAGGTGGGGGATGGGAGGAAATGAAAGTCAGGAGGTGGCTGGGGTTGAATTTTTCTGCACATACGTGCAAGCAATGGGGAAGGCTTGCCCTGCTTCCTTCAACCCATCAGACTGCATTTTGCAACCCAAGAGAGAAGTCTTGGCTCACCCTTCTGCCCTTGCTCTCCAAAGAGTTCAGCACCTTGATTTTTTTTTTTTTCAGGGAGCTTCACTGTATCTCACTTTAGTGGTGCTTCAGCATCAAGGTTTGATTAGAGTGCATCATCAGATAACCCTGGCAAAGTTCATCAGATAACCCTGACAAAGTTCATCAGTGTGTGGTCCTGGAGGACCCCTTCACTACTCAGCTTTTTGGGGATGATTTCTCTGTTGGCATTCATTTAGTATTCCTATATCCTTTTTTTCTGGAGTGCCTCACTATCTGGCATTATTTTAGAGTCTGTCAGGGCACTACCTCAGAGGAACCCATCACTGTGCTGCCACAGAGGAACACATCATGGCACTGTGCAGCTCTTGTGGGAGCCCCTCCAGGGGCTGTGCTATTGATGCCATGGAATTGCAGGTATGGTGTGGTGTTGTATTGTGTGGTTGTAATGGTATGGGATGTATTGCATTATGAATATTGTGTGTATTGCATTTGGTATAGCATGTATTGACTTCTGTATTTGATGTATTACCTGTTGTGTTGTATGTATTGATTCTTACTACTTTTTAGTTTGTTGTATTTTATGACACATATAGTATGGTTTAGTATTGAATCATGTGGTATAGCAATATATTATGCTGTATAGTATTTTTTTCAAATTTTGTATCATGCTGCCATGGAGGAGCACTTCATGACTGCATTGTATGGTTTGGTGTTGATTCTATGGCACAGAATGTATTTTGTTTGGTATGTGTTTTCCTCTTTTTGGTGCATACCTTTCACTGTCTAATTGGTATTGTGGTGTTGTATTTTTTGTAGGGTGTGGTATATAATCTAGGGTTTGGTCTTAATTGTATTGCATTTTGTGTAGCATATTGCAGTTTATATTCAGTTGTATTTAGTGGTGTCAAACAGGAAGGTGATAGTCTGGCATCAGAGAGGGTGAAGAAAACCTGGCATCACAGAGAAAGATGAGATCCTGACCTCATAGAAAAAGGACGAAATCTGAAACAGAGATAGCAAGGAGTCTCATAGTAGAGGTAAGAGGGAGTGTGGCATGATGAAGGAAGGAGAGTGTCTACCATCAAAAAGGAAGGGGAGAGTCTTACATCAGAGCGGGTGAAGAGAGCCTGTAATCATAGAGGAAGGAAGGAGACTGTAATCAATGTCACAGTCCATCTTATTTCTATGTAGAGGTAAGAGGGAGTCTGAAATCATAGTGAAGGAGGGAGTCTAGCATCACTGCGGAAGGAAGGAAGGAAGGAAAGAAGGAAGGAAGGAAGGAAGGAAGGAAGAAGCCTGGCATTGTAGAGGTGAGCGGGAGCCCAGCATCATGGAAAAAGTACAAAATCTAGAATAGAGAAGGGAAGCAGTCTTATTGTAAATATAAGAGGAAGTTGCTTGATGAAGAAAGGAGAAGGTCTGGCATCAGAGAGGTGAGAGGGAGCCCAGCATTATGACAGTAAGAGGAAGCCTGGCATTATAGGGAACGGAAGGTGTCTGGCATCATAGAGATCATGGAGAGTCTCATGACACAGGTAAGAGAGAGTCTTGTATCAGAGAGGAAGAAGGGAGTGCTGCATCACGAAAGAAGGGAGTCTTGCATCACAAATAAAGACTGGAGTCTCCTGTCCAAGAAGCATCAGAGAGGGTGAAGAGAATCTGGCATAATTGTGGAGGCAAGGAAGGAGTGAGTCATCACAGAGGCAAGAGGGATTCTGGTATCATCAGGGAAGGAGAGTCTGGCATTAAAGAAGAAGAAGAGAGTCTTAGATCAGAGAGGGTGAAGAGAGCCTGGCATCATCCAGGAGGGAAAGAAGGAGGCTGGCATTATCAAGGAAGGTGGGATTCTGGCATGAAAGAGGATGAAGAGAGTTTGCCATCATGAAGGAGAGAGTCCTATCGTAGAGGTAAGAGGGAATCTGGCATCCAAAGGAAGGGAATTATCTGGTGTCATAGAGAGAGAAAAGAGTCCATAATCACAGAAGCTAGGAGGAAGTCTGAAATCATAGAGGAAGGAAGGAGTCTCATCATAGAGGTAAGAAAGAGTCTTGCGTCATTGAGGATGGTAGTCATCTGACATCAGAGAGGAAAGAGGGAATCTGGCATCAGGGAAGATGAGGATTGTGGCATCATTGAGGAAAAAAGGAAGCACTCTGTCAGCATCACAGAGGAAGGAAGGAGTCTGGCATCCTAAAGTAAGAAATTCTGGTGTAATGGATTAAGGAGGGAGTCTGTCATCATTGAGGTAATATGAAGTCTGGAGTCATGGAGAAAGGTAGTTTTCTCATAGTGGTGAAAGGGAGGAAGGAAATCAGGTCATTGAGGAAGTCTGGCATCATAGAGGTGAGAGAGAATCTTGTGTCAAAGTAGGAGGGAATCTAGAATCATAGAGGAACAATAGAATCTGGCGTCACAGAACAACAGTGGTGTCTGGCATTATAGAGCGTGGATGTTATCATGCATCATAGAGGAACTGAGGAGTCTGGCATCCTAGAGGTAAGGAATTCTGGCATCATAAAAGAAGTAGGGAGTCTGGCATCTCTGAGGTAAGTGGGGGTCTCGCATCATAGAGAAAGGAGGGAGTGGGACATCATGGAAGGAGTGAATCTGGCATCATAGAGAAAGGATGAAATCTGTAATCATAGAGGAAGAAAGGAGATCCAGCAGAGAGATGAGAGGGAGTGTGGAATCATAGAGGAATGTAGGAGTTTGTATGATAGTGGTAAGAGGGAGTCTGGCATCATAGAGGTAAGAGGGTGTCCTGCATCATGTAAGATATAGGGAGGTTGATGTCAAAGAGGAATGGAGAGAATTTGGCACCACTGAGGAAGGAAGGAATCTGTCATCATAGAGGTAAGAGGGAGTCTGCATCACAGAGGAAGGAAATATTCTGGCATGACAGAGAAAGAAGAGAATCTGGCATGATGAAGGAAGGAGAGAGTCTGGCACCAAAGAAGAATGATGAGTCTGGAATTACAGAGTAACAAGTGCGTCTGGCAACATAGAGGAAAGAAATAGTCCAGCATTATAGAGAAAGAAGGGAGTTTGACATCATAGAGGAAGGTGGTAGTCTCACATCATAGAGCAAGGGAAGATTCTGGCATCATAGTGGAAAGAAGGATTTTGGCATCGAAGAAGGAGGGAGTCTGGCATCGTGAATGTAGGAGAAAGTCTGGCATCAAAGGGAGAGTCTGTAATCAGTATGTCATTTTTTAGGAATGACATTCTCCAGTTTTGTGTTCCTTCTGACATACCACATGCTATGTGCTCTTTGTTCATTTTTACCCCTTAGCCTGTGGAAGTATGGAGAGGAGAACTGGAGGCATAAAGGTCAAGATCACAGGTTGAGGTAAGAACAATTTGGTATAACAGTAATGAAATATAAGAAAACGAACAGTAACAACAGTAATACTAATCATGGCTTGGCTTTGTGAACGAAGATTTCAAAGGGCTCTACCCACACTTGCTACAGGCACACTGATGGCTGAAAAGGCCAATGCGTGACAGACAAGTCCGGTTGCAAAAGGTACAGCAGAAAGATTCCCCAGGTGGTATCGACTGGACGGAATTCTTTCTGAGTTGTCTTTTCTCCTCGAGAGTGATCTTGCGTGAGTTCTCAAAGGAGGCCAGAGTAAACAAATGGTGATGATCAATGTGGCCAAGGTTGAGATATTGTTTAAGGGAGTCCTTGTATGTCCTTTTCGGGCCTCCCCTCTTGCAGCAGCCAGTGGCAAGTTCACCATAGAGCACGATCTTAGGGAGGCAGTGGCCCTTCATCCTGGAGATATGCCCTGCCCAACGCAACTGTGTTCTCAGCAGCATGGCCTCGGTACTCGTGACTGCTGCCTGTTCGAGAAAAGACATANCCTGTTGTCAATTTCTTTGTTGATCTTACCATCTGAGGAGATGATGCTTCCCGGGTAATTAAATTGCTGGACTGTTTTGAGTTCTGATTTACCAATGGAGATATGGGATGATGGAAGACTTCCTGAGGTGCAGGTTGATAGAGAACCTCTGTCTTCTTCAAGCTGACTTCCGGCCCAAAAAGCTCAGCAGCCTCTGCAAAGCAGGATGTTAAATGCTGCAGAGCTACTTCTGTGTGAGCAACGAGGGCAGCGTCGTCAGCGTAAAGCAGCTCACGGACGAGATGATTTAGGGTCTTGGTGTGGGCCTTCAGTCGCCTGAGGTTGAATAGGCTACCGTCTGTATGATAACAAATGTAGATCCTGTTTTCTTCATCAAGATCTGCTGTGGCCCTTTGGAGCATCATGCTGAAGAAGAGCGTGAATAGAGTTGGTGCAAGAACACAGCCTTGTTTCACTCCATAAGGCATTTTCCTTGTCCACTTGCAGGGTTAGACTAAACAAGGCAAAAGTATCTTTGGCTATTTTTTCTATGTGTAAATCTCTTTGCTGAGGGTATTTAAAATCTTTACTGCCTTGATCTGGTAGCTGAAATCTGTTACATTATAAAATCTTAATACTATGACTCTCCTCTTGATTCTGGATGTGAGTCAGTTATCTCCCATATTCAGGTGGCATACTTCTTCAGTCAACATATTTGATCAATACAAATTTTGATGGATTCAGAAGATTTTCCATAAGAGATGAAACATCTGTGAGTATGTAATGGCTGAAGTTTCCCACTTTGAAGGATCTGGGAGAATGTCATTAGGGTGCCATCGATTTTATTCCTTTACTTAGAGGATAATGTAAACAGGCCCAGTGAACCAGTGGACCAAGCATTAACTCCTCTGCATAAGTAAGTGCGTGGCTTCTTACCTGTAATCAGTCTCTGTCAAGTCAGACCATGGACATGCTTGGAGCTCAGTATGCACTTGGCTGTTTCCAAACCTAGTACAGATTGCCTAGTGTAGGGCATGACATTGTGTCAGCTGTAGAATTGTGAGGCTGGCAGGGCAGCTTTTAGTCTAGCCAGCTCTTGCTTGTAATGGATCAAGTGCAAGGCTGAAAGCCTAATCCTCTGGGCCTTGTTGTGTTTTGCAGATTAGTCTTGACTCTAGATCATCTTGAATCTTGTAATTCGTGGTGTTTCTAAACATATGCAGTAGCGCAAGATTGGGCTTTCACTGTTCTCTTAGGGGTCATCTTGTACAGAATACATACAGAAAAGTGTGGTGGTATGCTTGTATCAAATAACACCTTGACAGAAAACAATCCAGTTCAATTTGTTATGGAAAATCGGTTTCCTATGTGATGGATTATTTTCCTGCCTCAAGTGGAAGTTGGAGTTGTGTTATTTACCTCTGTGTTATTTTTATGTGCTTTCAGCTGTGATGCTCATTTTAACAATACTTTTAAATGCTTGATATTAAAATTTCTGTTTTATAAGAGTCCTGTGGGTTCCATCTCATCATATTAGTTCTGTGAAAATCAGCAGAATTTTAATTGGCTTGGTTAGATTGAGTCAGTGGTGGATGTTCACCTTCACTTGTACTTTTCTTTGATTTTTGATTTTCAGGGAAATCTGCTGCTGTTGTGTTGTTGGCTTTGTTAGGGCATACTGCAATAAATTCAGATGCATGCATTTATAGCCACCCTCATGTCTGATACAACTGAAATATACTGTATTTAAAATGAATTCCAAAATGTGTCAATACCTTAACCAGAAATTTGAGCTATTGGCTTACTGTGTCATCGAAACTTGCTTTGTGATTATTTGTTATATCTAAGTTGAACTCCATTTTTTCCCCTCTGGATTAAAATTCCATGTGGTTGCTTCTGACCGCATTGTAATAGTCTGATCTGGAGTTCTTTTATACAAGGCTATTTACATACAAGTCCTAAGATAATACGGTTTCTGCCCCAGAGGTTCCTGATTCGGTAAATACTTCAGCCTCACATATGTCAGGACATTCACTATCACAGCTGTTTAGCAGCAGGCTGATGCAGAGAAGTCCCATGTAGATGAGGTCCATACAGGAGGAAGATAAAACCTGGGTGTTGCTGTGAAATAAGTATTCTGAACAGCTTTTCCTCACAGAGAAGTACTTCTATCCACAAGACTCTAATGAGTGATATTATCTCCACAAATAAAAAAATGCTAAAATGTGTGAATATCTGCTTGCAGGGTTGGGATTTGGAAATGTCACATCTGACAGGGGCTCTGCAACCAGTTATGCGCACTTGAATACAATATGTCTTTTGAGGCTGTCATGGATTTTTGTAAATCCTAGATGATCAAGCCTTGGAAGTAAAATATTTTAAAAAGGAAGCATTTTCATTGGAGTGACACTGCATGGGATAGCTTTCCTCATGTAGCTGGAGACACAGTCTGCTGTTGCTGTCTATATGTCTGGTGATTTATACTGATGCTGAGAAGCGGAACTTCTGTGTGTCTCCTCCAGTATCTCCTGCTGACAGTTATTCAGTTACTTATCATTATATGCTGACACTTGATCTTGCTGCCTGTGATGCTCAGATACTAAGACAACACCTAAAGGGAATAAAAGGGTTAAAGTTCTCTTTGTTTCTGCAGAGATTCTGCTCAAACCAGATGTGGTTGACTGCTAGGGTTCCTCTGCAGTTTGAAAGTGGTCTGTGATCCTAAGCTTCAAGCCAGATTTGTCGACCATTACAGGAAGAGGGATTTTTGGCCTTTATGAGTGAGTTACTACACCTCATCTAGTAGCAGTGATATGAATTCCCAAGCACTTTCTAGAATTTATCATATCCTTATTCTAGAGGGATGACTTCTTTGTGCTTGGCTGCAGATTTAGTATCACTTATTCTAAAAACTAGGCACTTTTCTTAACCATAAATGTCCTTAGAAAATAATCACAGGAAAAAAATTGGGGGACATAAAATATAATACCATATTGTCATTATTTTATTTCATTTTCCTGCCAGTTTTACTACTTTAATAGTTTGTTCCTTATGTAGACTCTGGGTGTAAATAGAGTGGAATCAACAGATATAATTCAGTATCATTTTTCTATAAATTAATGCAGGTTTAACCAATGATAACTTACATTTATAACTATGTACAATATATGCTTCAGTATAGAATGAGTAAACTATAAAATCTAACAACTGAGTCCTTTTCAAGCCTCTACTAATTGTCTGAAACAAAGGAAGTATATACATTTTTCACTTCTCATTTTCAGCATAAAATTGGGCGGTTTTTACCGTATATGTGCATTCGACAAGTAAACAAGCTGAAAAAAAACCCTAATTAAAATCTCGCTGTTTAAAGCTAATAATACAGAAACTTTCCTGTAACTTAGAATGCTTTGCAAGTAAGTTTCTTTCTGATATGTCATTGCAGTAGAATTGTCTCTTACAACAAAATAAGAATGATAATATCATGGATTTAATGGTGCAGAATGATAACTTGTAGTGCATCCAATAATGGGCATTACTTTGAGAAAGCATGATCTTGTAGCCATTGCAAACCTAGATTCCAGTCTTTAGACCAGGCCCTTGCCTAAAAGTGTAAAGTGAATGCTCACTGCCAGTGCCTACATTCCTTGTGTTCATGTCAAGTTAAATAGCCAGTCTTGTATCAGCAGAAAGGAGGTGTGTGTTTTTCCTAAAACAACATATAGTTTTGTGTATCCATTCCCTTTGCAATGAAGTCTGTGAAGTGCTTGTCATAGAAACCTGTCTTAGTTTCACAAGATAAAATGTCTGCCAAGGAAGGCAGGGTAGGGAGAGGGAAAAAACCCTCTAAGTTACTATAATTTTGAAAATCAAGAGGCTTTAGGTAAAAAAAAAGTAGAAAAGGAAATAGCAGTTCTTTACTAAGGAATATATATAATAAAAAAGTAGACCAAGCAACAACAGTGTAACAGAAACTTCCAAACAATTAGGTATCTTTGCCTCTTGGCACAGTTCCACCCACAAACAACAGGGGCCGCTGGGGGGCTCCGGAAGCAACAGTGATTGTGGCGACGGTGAGCTGTATTGGTGCCCCATTGGGTGTCGGAGGAGGAAAATATGCAGGAGGCGGCAGCTGCTGCAGGAGGATGCTCTGGTGTTCAGCCAGAGTGTGCGCTGGGGCAGGCACCTTGCTCCAAACAGCCCGCGGTGGGGGTTCGCTTCACACAGGAAGAATTTCCCCCAGCCAGCAACTGCGCAGCTGGGCACAGTCACACTCCACCCCACCCTTTGACTGTTGGTGTGGAGAAAATTCACTAACAAGTTTAGAACTGTAACACAACCTTATGTGGAGCTACCTATGATTCTGTGGTGCTGTACTCTGTTCCCACTATGAAATCCATTATATCCATTTTGTTTTAATGTACATGGGTTGCTGTAGCATTCAACCTTACACAGAACCCGATTTTTTTTGGTTCAGAAATCACTTATATCACAGAGTGTAAAACTGCCTTGTACAACCTTATCCACTGTATCCACACGGCAGAGAAGAGACAGTCTAGGAG
>VYXB01007680.1:9521-93834 GCA_013397135.1 Pachyramphus minor | reverse complement strand
GATAACTGGCTTCAAAAATCTGCTGCCACTGCACTGATGAGGAATAGAGACACTGATAGGGGGAGTATTAGTGACAATCCCGCTGCTTTTTCACCCCCCAGTAGTGAGTGGGACCCACATTCCTTCCATCTGAGATGGCTGTATTGGCCAGCCTGTGTGTGTGCTCTGGAAGTCTGTGTCAGCCTGCATGTTTTCAGCTGTGCAGGACCCCTCAGCGGTCCTCAGATCAAAATAAACCTTTTTGCATGGCCTCTCTCGACATGTCACTAAGAGCTCATCTTAGTCACTGGGATTTGTTTCTCTGTCCCTATCCCCATTCTGGAAGCCAGACAGTTTCTTTCTGGCTGAGGCTGGCTACAATTTTGAACTGTTGCTTTTCTAGGATTTTTAAAAAATGTTATTATTATGTTCATGGTTTTAATTGCATTAACTTTTTATAAAATAGGTTTTCCTCAGTGGGAGCCAGACTTCTGAAACTGTGGCTTTGATTGAAAAAAGTTAAATGAAGAAACGTTGAACAGAAGTTAAATGAAGGAAGATTCTAAATGGACATTTTTAGGGTGCAGTTTGACTTCCAAATGTTTAGGGAAGGCAGTATCGGCAAATGCTTGTTGTGTGAAAATGTTTCTGTTCTGTTCCTTTCCTACTCTCAAAATTTGCTAAAAATTGTAACAAGTCTGCCCTTTTTTATGCACAACTCTGTGTCTATCACTTCTCTTCTATTTGGAAATGATCCTCTTTTACCTATTCCTTTTTTCCTAATGGCAGAACTTACTAAGAAGTTGTCACAGTTAACTCTTTTCATGTATTCCTGCTGAAAACCAGTTATTTGGTTTTCCATTTCCTTCACATCCCCACAGCTCATGGCCATGAAACCAGCTTTGCTTAGTGCCTGACAAGCTAATAATATAGCTATGTTAGTGTATGTCTACAGTTACTTTCAATTCATATTTTTAGAGCAAGTGTGCATGGCTCCTCTGAGTATCAAGCAAGACCATCATGTTCTCTTGCCTGTTGCATACATGAGTAGAAGTTCATCATATTTTTAATATCAGGATAGCATTTTATTTTACAGTTTACCATGATTTACAAGATAACTTCATGTCTTTGTAAAGTAGAAGTTAATATTCTCATATCCCCTTGAAGTAAATCTTCTATATGATATATCGCCTTATACATCAAAACATGGTTTGATGACTCAGCATAAAGAAATTTACTGTAAGATAAATAGTAAAGTATATTGTTCTGAACCAAAAATACAGACTGATACATCAGTTTTTAAGGATTCTGGTGCATTTTAGTTGAAAAAAAAAAGAAACTCTAAGTTGATATTCTGTATGATTATTTTTGCTAATTATTTTCCCCATAAATTTTGAATAACACCAATACACGGTAAGTTTCACTTTGAATATGAAATTCAACATGAACTGAAGAACTTGCAATACAAAGATGTATTGATTTTTTTATTTTCTTAAATCAGAAGAACTTTTTGCACAATCATTGTAACTAGAGAGAGCTTTTATAAAATGCCTCTATCACAGTTATAGTGTCTTGTCATTGTCATAGGGTCAAAAATTAGATTCTTTATAGTTCAATGCTGATTTTGCACAAACATCGGTGTGGAGAAAAAGGCAATTAAAATGAAGATGGCAATAAGTAGATATTATTTTAATAAAAATGACACAGCTATGTTGTGTTTAGAATCACAGATTCTGCTGTCTTTTCAGAGTGATGCCATTTGCTTAGGAAGCTTTATGTGTGATGAATGAGTGCTGAGACAGAGCATCTGATTTCAGGCTGATGCCACAAGCTCCGTGCTGATCCTCTGCTCTTTGCTGATCCTCTGCTGTGTCTGTGACCTTTTTTCACCCATCCCCAAAATCTCCCCAAAGAGTTCTGGCATTTTCTCTTCCTTGCCTGATTGAACAGTGCAATGGATTTGTGAGGAATGTACGTCTGACGTATACACATGACAGCACAAAAAGTGAGGAGAGGAAATCTGAATAAGTAGGCTGCATGACCAAAGGGCTAAAATCATATATTGAGAGGCAATGAACTGAGGGCAGGGGATAGATGAAAATGACCGTTGTAGATATGGCCACGCAACAGTCTTACTTTCCTTCTGTCGGCAAGACGAAAACATTGTCTGTCCTTATGACACAAGGATAAAGGATAATGGAATCTGGCTGACGTACTACCCTTGTGTCTATGCCTGCATTTTTTTTCTGCACAATTGCAATTGGACATGTAGTGCATCAGAAAAAGGAAATCTTACCCAAGATGCATGTGAACCCTGGGAAAGTTCTAGAAATCAATCTTTGGTTTCTCTAGAATGCTGCTTAGTTTTCATTTATGTCGCTTTACCTTTAGCTGCAAAGGTGCTATAAAAGGAATTTGCAATGCAAAGGATGCATCAAGTTACAGCACTCTTTTCCAGGATGCTATATTCAGAGTAAGGGACATGAACATTGAGCCATAGAATTTTTCTGTCTTACAGAGAGTTTCGTGCTCCCCCAATATAGATTTAATCAAATAACTTTAACTACGTGCTCATAAACAACTTTTATTTATGCAGGCAAATGAAAAGGAGAGAACAAAGCATTTTGAACAGACAGAAAAAAACAGCATTTAATTTTTTAACTAATGGACCCCAGGTACAGAGGTGTCTGAGTATCTGCAGGATATACACATCTGGGGACAACATAGCTACAGTAAATGTCCGGACTCTGGCTTAGCTCAGCAGTGCCCCAAGAATCCTTGTAATACATTGCTGTGTGGAATAGGATTTCCCAAACTATAGCAGTGGATGTTACACAATCTTTCTTTACTCATTTGAGTGCTGTGCTATATACTCTTTCACAACTTGGTTACTCGCAATTTTCCTACAGGACCAGTGTTTCAGTTATGGGGTAAGGCTTGGTGAGTCAGTCATGCCAGCACAGCAAAAGAGCTGGTGCTGGTATTCTTTTGCCTCAGTCTCTCTCAACCTTGATAGGTGTGTAATGAATGAGTAGAAGAACTGAAGGCACAGAAAGCATAGTCATTTGCATCTTCTTCCCCCAGAACACGTTCTTATTTACTTTAATGGGCAGATGTGAACAATGCAGATCTTGTTCTTCCAGCATTAAAACTGAATTAAGAGGCTCTTAATTTGGAAGGATGCTCTAAAGGCAAGAGTAAAAACTTTTTTCAAGCTTTGCTAAGCTTTCTTTTGATTTCCCATAGTGCTATGGGAGGCCAGTAAATGGACCGGAGTTTCCAGTTACATCCTACTTGTGGAACATCACATACAATGTGCTACAAAACAACACAGGATATTAATGTGACTCAAACATCTTTATGCTTCCTTGGACTCTTTAAAAGACATCTTTAGAAGAGATAAAGGAACATATGAACATATCTGAAAAAAGACTGCAACTCATTCTCTGGGACCGATCATTTATAAAGTGCACCTAGGGAGAAGAGAGTTCTTTTGGGGTTTTTCTTTGTTGTAGTGCATCACTACCCGGGAAATACAACTTAATTGTCCTTAATTTTTTTATTGGTAAAATAAAGCTATATCTCCATTTCAAACACATCATTAGGAAAATGTTCATCACAAAAGGAAGTAAATTTCATAATGCACATAAAGTTTGTCTGCTATAGCTCTGGAGTATTTAAAAAGTGATCTGCTGTTCTATGTGGGATTTACTGCACTGACAGAGGAACTGTGTGTAATGACCCTAAAATTCTTGCAAGAAAGCATGCTAGATAGATGGTGAAGACTCCCAGTCTTGTACATCTTGTTTAAGGATCGGTGGACACATCCCTTTTCCTAAGCTGGAAGCAAAGAGTGATCCCAACACAGGCCACAGCTTCACTGCTATTGTTTTTGCTTAAGTGCTGCTTTAATGCTCCAGCTGCCATGAGGAATTTTCCTGGGTGGGTCCCAGCAGGCCAGAGGACGAAGCTCTGTGGGTGCACCAGCGGTTGCAGCTCACCACAGGCTCCTCATGCTCGCCAGCCCCAGAGTCTGGCCCTACCTAGGCAAGGTTGTTTGTGTCTCTAGCTTTTTAAAAAGGAATGAAGAATGCATTCCCAACTGTCTTTCTGCAGGATATGATACAATCAAAAACTTTACTGCAAGAAATTGCTTGTTATAGAAAAGTTACCACTATCTGAAGCTTTTGTGTCTCACGGGGCTTGTTGAGGGTTTTCACTGGTGGCCAAATGGTACATTAAAATGCTCACAAACACATGAACTATTTTATGTGTAAAGTTAGAGCCTAACGAAGGAGGGAAATGACCACAACTGACAATAAATAAACTCACCCTGGGGAAAAGTGATCTCTTCTGTTACTTAAAAGTGAGCAGAACATCTGGAGGTGGTCTACCACACTTCCATATAACTCAGTTAGCTGAAAGTAGCAATAAAGGAGAGCATGGGCATTATTGCAGTGTAGTATGCAATGAGAACAGAATGAAGCTGGAATCTTCAGAAGTTGTTTCCATATATACTGAAACAGGTTTTATACCTTTTATGGAGCATGAGGAGGGATGACTGAAACATGGAACATGGAAAGGGATGGGGTTAGTCAGTGCAGAGCTGAAGAACAGAGGTTTGAATGTGGCAATGAATGATGCAGCCCCCAGCCTGAAATGGACAGACTGAGTGTGAGCAGTTGGCACAAGCACTGAAGACAGAGAACAGTGGGATTTGTACTGCTGAAGTGTGGGGCTGAAGCTGAGGGGGTCTCCAGCTTCAGGTATCCCCCATCCTTCAAGAACCCTCTGGCCTGGCCAGCTGGGCAGCCAGAGCAGGCAATTGTCTAGGACTTTGCATGCTGTGTCTGCTGCGTCCCTGAGACACTGTCAGCCCTACCTGTCCATGTTCATCAACCTGGGGCCTCCCCACCATGCCCACAGCGCAGGACTCCATGTCAGCCCCCAGTGATGCCACAAAAGGGCTGATCTTCAGGTCCTCACAGCCCTGCCTTGCTCAGCCTTGTGCCTCCTGAGTCAGGACCACCCTTAGACCCACATCCCAACCTGTCCCTGGCCCCAGGCAGGTGCCTAATGCCTGGGACTGGGGCTTTCCTGGTGCCTTCTTGCTGCCCTGGCTGAGGTGGTGGGATGTACCTTGGCTGCCAGGAACCAGCCTTGGATGGACACAAGGAAACCCCCATGGCCCCTGAGGAGCCCTTGGCCCATGCAGGTTCCTGACAGTGTCTTTGAAAGCATTTCCCCAAATTCCTTTTTCTTCTCCCTCTCCTTTGATTATCTACGCAGTAAATCTTAGTTGAATGTAGCCGTGGTCTGTTTACTGACTTCTTTGGGGAACAGTATGAAGCCATGTATAAATCCAAACTGACTCTGACAAGTCAAAGATGTTTGACTTCACAGGATGTTTTCAACCTTGAGGCTCTGTTTTCTGAGTCAGTATGACTTCGTGGACCCAATTCTCTTTCTTTTCAAGGATTGAATGGCTTTATCAGTTTGACAAGCAAAATCACAAATCAAAAAGCTCATCCTACCATCTTGCTCTGTTTACTTTGTGATTAACTGGCAATTATGTGTCCACAACAAATTTAGAAAGGAGTAAAAAACTTTTCGAAAGTCACTAATCTGAGCTAACCTGCTTCACCTGAGCACAACATCCAACTATGAGCTGTCTGCAAGTTTGGGGAGCAGATGCTCTCCCTCCCTCACGTGTTCTCAGAAGCACCCATGCTTTGTCCTCTCCCCTGTGATGCAGACACATCTCGGTGATCATGATGTAGACATCTGCATACTGAAACAGCAGAGAGCAAACCACCTCTGGTACCACATTCCAAGGCACCAGAAACAATGTGTCCTGCTTCAGTGGGAATGGCTATGCTGTATGCCACTCACTGTGGGATGTCACTCGTGGCATTGTTCAAAGAGAAAGAAGCACATGCTTATGACCATGTTTGTCCAGCTCCGAGGCCAAGGAATGAGACTTTTTGGCTGCCCACGTCTGTGTTAATGTGGTCTTTTATAATGGAATGTGGGCTGAATGAGATCTTACCTGCTAGGATTTATTGTGTAGACATACATAGTCTCATAAGGATTTCTTGGAGCATTCTCAGTCCTATGACTGTGTCAACCACTTGTCTTTGGGACTGCAGCCTCCTCACCCGCTTATCAAAGTATAGAAACTGATGTGTGATGCCCCATACCTGGTTACACAGATATATAAGTCTATTCCTGGCTTTTCTTCTAAGGGAGGACAATTTTCTTATAGCCTCTTCCTTCTGGTTTTCCTGACCACAGGTAAAGAGTTGTTATTCAGGGCTGATTATGATCTCTTCAGTAAGAACTCCAAAGCTGTTTCCTGTTGAAAATGCATAGCAGGCTTTTCCCCGGCAATGAACAAAGCCTTTTGCACTCTGGAGACAACAGCAGAAGCTCAGTAGGACTGATCTCCACATCTCTTCTGACGGTTGACAGTAAGGAATTCTTCTCTGAGGTTTAATATTCAACAAAATAAATTGCTCTTTTGAAAATGATCTTGCTTCCTGTTAAACCAACTTTCATATAAATTGTCAATATAAATTCCAAGATATATTCCGACATAAAACTGTGTTAATTTAAAGCACTTTCATCAAATTCTTTGTGAAAAGATACTTTATTTACACTCCCCATCTGTTTGCTCTAATAGATTAATCAATCTGAGAAAGATTTCTCTGGTTCTTGAAGCCCAATAATTTTTCCTTATTAAACAGTATTTTGTGGTGTTACTGTTCTACATGCTCATTTACAAACAACGAGTGAATAGCAAAGCTGGTTTACAGAGTTTATCTAATGACCTTTCACATGAAAGTGAGACCCTTGTGACTCAATTTCAGATGTAAATACATCTCTGAAGTTTCTTTGTCAAAAGGAGATTCAAAGAGAAATCCTCTGTTCAGGAGTGCCAGGTGGAATATACCACTAGAACATGAGAATGTGTTCTCTGCTTGTTACAGTACAGCTCACAGAGAAGTTTCTTACAGTTGCAGTTTTACTTGTATTTAATAAAAAGTGGCAGATTAAAATTTCCAGACTTTTCAGTCTTGAGTGGAATTGTGGCTCAACTGAAGTAAATTGAGAAATATCTTCTTAACTTACTACTGTTCTTTTGGAAGATGACACACGGACAGGGTAGGATTAATGTCTCACTTCCTTAGAATAATGAAATTTGTTTTTAATATGTTTAAAATACATGTGAGTATTAGCATCAGAAGATTTAATTCACATCTACAAATACAGCTTTGTAAAAACAACAGCTCAATAATTATCTTGGTGCTAGTTGAAATTCTGCCCACTCTGTTTTCTGTCTAAATCTTCTTTATCTTTTTACTTACTGTCTACAAGTTTGTATAGTTCAAGAAAAATAAGTATTATTAGATGACTAAATGAGATAAAATAACAGGTTTATTTTGATATAGATAATTGTATTTGTTACATTTCTAAATATAAACATTATTGTGATGAAATTTTCTTATATTTTTTCAATTAAAAAATAAACCTTCATTTTTAACTTCAGTCTACAACCTGATAAAGTAAATATTAGCATTATTTAATGCTTCCATAAACTTATTCCTGACTAACTGCTTATTGCAATTTAATTAATTCTGTATCAGGTAGTGGAGTATCAGTTACCTCTTGTTGATCTCCCAGGTAGTTGTGCCTAAAGAGAGTCTCAGAAAATGTATAAGTTTCCAAACTAAAATGCAATGCCATAATACATGTGGCATTTTCTTATCTGTGATCATGAAGGCAACATTAGCAATTTTTGTACCTTTTGGAACTTGGCTCTAAGGATGTTTTTGTTTCCCGGTAAATGAAGTATTCTAATTCAAAATACAAAGTGTTGTTTCTTATTCTGTAATTGAATTAATAATGTATTGTGAAAACTGCTAGCGCAATTATTATTGAAAAACAAATTATGTTTCTTTTAAATACAAAGAAACAATTACAGTAGTAAACAAGAATATTCTGGAAGACAGTAATGGATAGCTCACACAAAGCAGAACACTGGTTAAATGAGGCAGCTGAAACTGAAAATTGATAAATATGAAGTCATGCATATGGGAAAAACAAACCTAACTTTGCATAGAAAAAGATGGGCTCTGAGCTCCCATCATCACCCTGGAGTGAAATCTTGAGGTTATGACTCATGTTTCCATGCAAACATGAACTCATACTTGGTATCAGTCAAAAAGCAATTCAGATTTTCACAAATAGAGGAAAGGAGCAAAGACTAAAAGTAAGAGCATCATTATTATGATTCAATATAAATCCATGGGTCACTTGTGGCAAAGGTCTATGAAGCATGGAATGTGTGGAGTGGGCAGAGAAGAATCTGCTGCTCATTATCTCTTCCAGACTGGGAACAAGAGGCTGTGATCTGGTGGTTGTAGGAGTCACAACCAAGACAAACACTGTGAGTTTGTTTTTCACACAGAAGGCAAGAGAACTGTTCTATTATTGAGGACACCAGAGGCTTTTGAGTGTCCCAGGGGAGAATGCAAAACCCCATGGAAGGGAAATCCATGGAGAATTACTGCAACTGTAGAAACCCCAGCTGACTCAACACCCTTCTGAGCAAAAATTGGTTGGGTGGGAAAAACTGGAAATACTTAGCCTGCTCTTACGTCCTTTCTCAAGTACTCTCATATGTGACTTGTGGGAGAAAGCACCATGGATTAAATGGACCTATGGTCTTACCAAACACAGGCACTTTTATAGTCTTACATTAAGGAGCTTGCAACTTGAATTGCAGTTGAATTTTATGGTTTGGGATTGGTATATTTACAAGTCTTCAAACTCCCCAAGAACCTCCCCTCTCCTCTAAATCCCAATGTCTTGAATGTTACGTTGTATGATCAAAAGCCAAAGGGAAGAAATGCACAAAAGGTTCAAAAATGAGCATTTGTAGAATTTTGAAGTTACTGGCTGCCATGTAATGTTTGACCTTGCCCATTTTATGCCAACATTAGATTACAAATTTACTGTTCAGTGTACAAGACCAAAACTATTGAAAACAGAAATATGCTGGTTTATGTCTCCCTTTGTGTTTAAGAGATCTTTTTCCCCTGTGTAGACTCAAAGCAAAGCAATGAACATAAAACCCAGAGAAGGAAACACAGCCATTAAGTGTTCTCTGGTAGTATACAGGCATACTTTCATATGACATTGTAGTTTTGCTTGTACATTTAGTGCCCTAATCATATGTTAATCTCCCAGTACCTCTCACCTGCTGTGTCACTGAGATGATTGATATTTGCTTAAGGTCACATACAGCACTTTGAAGAACTGAGCATAAGGTTCTGGGCACCTTGCTCAAAGCAGACATTGGCACTGTTCACAAAATCTTCCAACACTGCCTGTAGTCCACCTTTACTTTGCAAACGTAAGTAGCAATCAGGCTTCTTTCTGTGGAAGCATATCACTGTATAGGAAAATCTCAACAAAGAAGATGACTGATCCTTTTTTGTACAGAGAGACAAACAAAAAATAGCACAACTCTCCTCACTTCCCCCCTCTTTTCTTTGACTTTTGATTCAAGTTCTTTATGAAGCAGGATCTACTTCTTTGGTATGTTGGTCTGTTTTTCAGAGATGCTTTTTTGAGTGAGGAGCTTATTGCAATTCCTTTATAGTTCTGACTGTGGTTGTGGTCATTCCCCTACCCTCAATGTTTGGCAGTTTCTCTGAGGAGACAGCAATCTTAAAATCAGCAAAAATATGGAAAATACAGAGACTCAACCTGAATTATAGGCAAGGTAGGTGAGGAAATTCCTTTTTCAAGGAATATTTCCTGAACTGTCCCAGAGAGAACTTAATAACATATAGTGTACTATTGGTTTAAGCTACTGTATAGCTGATACAGGTGTGTATTTACTGTTTACATTTTCAGCCATTTTAGATCACAAACCTTTCAATTTCTTTAGTTTGAAAAATCATTCAATAGGTTTTGACTTTTCCTTTAAGCATTAACACTTAGCCAAGGATCCTTAGTCTCTCCAGCAATAAGTCCAGCCCACTTTCGGGATTACCACTTAAGAGCCTTATTCAGGCAGCAAAACAATCCAACAATAACATGTTCCTTGCCAAAAAATAACTGTAATAATAATGCCAATAATTATCTCAGAAATCCTTTTTTTACCAGAGGTTGTTCTATTTTGTTTCATTATATATGTGCTTTGTGACCATTTGACACATGTATATGTCTGTAGTGTCCTGTATTTATGTAGTTGAAATAGTCATCACATATTTGGCATGTGAATCTATGACACGTTTTGAATTATTGTAGCAAGGACATTATTTTGTGCATTACTCTACTTTGTATGTGCGTTTACAGTAGTTCTCTTGCAAATAATCACACACATTTCTCTGTGGCCTGTTAAGTCCATGTTCAGACCCTTTGCAGAAGATGTGTATGCCACAAATGTCCTTTCTGTAATCCTGTGTGGACTCCATTGGCACAGGCCAGGGGAGAAATGCATCTGCGCTGGGTCTGTTTCTAGGAAGGTGGCAAAAAAAAAGGACTAACATCTGTGCCCCAGGAACTGGTGCTGAGGCTGGCAAAGTGCCCAGAAGTGCCAATGTGGTTCTGGGTGCATGATATGATTTTTCCAACTATTTGCTATTATCACTGTGCAATACTCATGTAGGAGATGTATGACTTGGAGAGAAGCTGAGGCAAAGACAAGAAAGGAATTTGTGTTTTGAACAAAAGTTCTCTTCTGCAAAGTGAATGAGTAGTGCTTTGAACCCACTGAGTGGCAGCTATGTTTGGTATATTTCGTACACCCTTTGGGCGAGGGTCGAATTGCTTTTCCTCTTCTATTATGAGGAAAGAAGCTGTTAGCAGAGTGCTCTGATGACTAGATTAAAGAGGAAAGATTAATGTTGATTTCTAGTGTCCGTCACCCCTGAGAAACACTATGAACTTATATGACAACTACATAAGGAATATTGAAAATTCTTCATTTATGACAAATCCTAGTAAATTGGGTGACTCACAGGCAGAGGGAAATTATTATTTTTCACCCCGTGACATGAATTCTTATTTATCTGAAGCAGCAAACATAAGAGGAAGAATCAACCATTCATTTTACATCTCTGTGTGTATCTCTTCATAATTTCCCAGAGCTGAAAGAATATATGACATTAAAAAAAAAAACCTAAAAACCAACCAAACAAAAATCCCAAAAAGGAACAAAAGAGAAACTTCTCAAGGGAGGGTATGACCATTTTTGATAGGTGATTTTTTAAAGTACAGTGGCTTGAAATGAAGCTGAAAAGGCTAAATTGCTATTGTTTGAGAAATTTGCTTGTATTTGGCTCAAGCAGTGTGAGATCTGATTTTATGGCCCAGCTTGTCTATAGCTGTATGTTGACATATTAACAAGATACAACCTTGTTGCCTTTGTTTTTGATATGAGCAATAGTTATAATGTCTCTTTCTTTTACTTGGATTACAAGTTATTTTTGATAGTGACAGAGACTGTGTCTGGCCATATATACACAATTTGGTGGCTCTTGGTGTTATAATTAGAATAATGTTCCTCATGCCAGACAGAAAACCACTCAGTAGGAATGAGAATAATGATTTTTACAGTATATTACTGTACAAAAGAATGTTTCCTAAATTGTAGGAAAAACTCCTAGGTACACCTTAAGAGGCCTGTTCTAACGAAGAATCACGTGGCAGCCTGGGTTCCTTTAATGGACCTTACCAAGTACAGTAAGCCTCACCATCTGCTGCACCCTCTAATTACTAGTGAGAAAAGGAGACTTTTTCCTGCTGCACCACACAAAGAAATATGATTTAAATGTGTATGCTACTTATTCAATGTAACATACATCTGTTGTGTTCTCTCATGTTTTAGAGACAAATCTGTAAGAAAACTCACATATCTTTCCCTGGGAGATGTACGTCCTTTTTGCTGTACTGGCACAAATCTAGTCCTGTTATTGGGTAAATCTACACTTTCCTTTCCTGTTTTTTTTCTCTACTTAAGTAATTTTGCTGGTGATCTGCCCCTATGTTTATTTGTGAAGCAACTGCCAGCTGTGCTTGCTGTTCTTGGGCTAGGCCAAACAGAGAAGCAATGCTGCTTCATGAGGTATGTGCACATTTCTCATGCTTCGTTGCCACAAGAGGCTGCCTATTTTGCCAGGGTGTCCCAGGAAGGCAGATGAATTTCTGACCTTCTTTCAGTTATCAGCAGGTTTCACCATAAAATGATCACACTATGCTTTCAGGATTTTTTTTTTTGCCTGATGTCAGGGAGCAGGATGCTCCATGAGGAAAGGGAGCTGGGAGTGGAGGGTGACAGTAAGGAGTCAGAGCCATGACCTACCTGGTGCCATCATATGTTACTCAGACTGGAAGTGCAGAGCAGGTCCAGATCTGGTGACTAGGGCCACCCAAGAGGTCCACTAATTGCCAGGTAGGTCCCTGGCAATGAAACAGTTATATAGTCAAGTTAGTGGTCCAGATCAGGCAGTACCTGGTCTGACTGCAATGAAGTTCAAGTACAGACCGCAGGTGAGGACTGACCTTGACCCGAGGCAAAACCCGGAGGTCACGTGTTACGCTCTGGATTTTAAGTCATGAGCTGCCTGCAGTGATGACATTTTATTTAAGGCTTTTAAAAAAACTTTTGGTTCATTATAACCTCAAATGCACGTCCAGAGATACAGCAAGACTCAAAGAAGGATTCTTGTGAAGCTGTGAGGGAAGTACATTGTTATTCAGTTGAAAGGAAAATATGAGTAGATCTGAAAAATGGCATGATTTTGCCTCTGAATTTACTTTGAATAAAGTCTTATTGATATTAGAGAAGAAACTTTTCCATGTTTTTATTAAGTATGTTTTCATTGATAAAAGCACATTGCTTTCAGTATGTTTTCACATCAGAAGTGCATTTGAATTACAAACACACAAAAAAAAGAAAGGAATATATCTTTTGAACCTATAGTTTTAAAGATCGATTAATTTCAGTCTAGGGGATGACTGGCATCAAAAAAAGTAGATTGTGAGCAAACAAAACCAGAACTTTTAGAGGTGTTCAGTCATGAGTGAAAAATTTCAGGAATCTTATGATGCAAAGGAAAACACAATCTGTTTCAGCTAATACTTAATATTGGATCTAAGATATAATTTGGGATCCAATAAATTTACACACTCAGCAAACTTTAGGAACCTTCTTAATCCTCTGATCCTTCCTTTAGTCTGCTTATCGTCCCACAGTAAGGGCACAACGCCTTCTTCATATACATATTTTCCCTTCAAATGCTGAGGAATTACTGGCCCTTAATTACTGTCTGTAAAGTGTGTTCTATTGTTTTTTGAGGTGTTCTTCCTCATGCTCTTTGCTGACAAACTGGCTATGATCAAAGCTACAGTGTTGCAAAATCTTACTTCCAGTGACATCTTATCAGGCTTAGTCATTTCTATTGTGGCATTGAAGAATATATCTGGAAACTACAAATCCAAATATTAATCAAAAAAAAAGCGCCAAACAAAGAAAAGGCTCCCTGCTTTGACTCTAACCAAGAACTTAGAGAAAAGGCTCCTTGCTTTGACTCTAAGCAAGCAGCAGCTGACTTGGTTGTAGGAGAGAAGTTTTTATGGACTGGCATAGAGTTTTCTTTTTTCTGAAGCTGTACTTTTTTCCGAAGCTGTTCTTTTTTCCCTCTATTAGTAACCTCTGGGCTCTGGGACTGAGGGTTACCTGTAGCACTGGAGATAGATGAACAACTTGTAACTCAGCTGCACAGTCCAAAACACCTTGTTGTTCTTTGTAAAAAAGCTCCATTGGGAAATTCTGGTATTCTTCTTACTGTTTGGTGTTTATTTGTTTATTTTGTGGCAAAGCAAACAAATAGACTTGAAAAATATTTTTATGTTAACCTGGACTCTTTGTTTAACTTGTTTTACTAAAAAACACTGTTTGGGGATTATCTATCTCTCCAAAATTCCTTTTATTTTCTTAATTTGATTTGGTTACTATTTAACACTGAAGGATTGAGCTATTTTGCTCACCAAACGGGAAAAAAAATAAGAAAAGAAAAAGAAAAAAAAAGAAAAAAAGATTATTATTGTGGCACAGAGGAACAAAACAGAAAATGCCAAGGCTCTCTGGATTCAACACAAACATGAGAAATAAAGATAACAAACAAAAAAAAATTAAAATTGCATTACTAGGAAAAACAAGTACTGAACAAATCCCAATGAGAAGATGAAACTATGATTGGATATTGGGAAAACTGGAGTGTTTAAGTGCCTTTTTGCTTCAATTTCACTAACCAAGATAAATGTGGCCAGATGGCTAACACAATGAACATCGGTGACAGATGGGTAAGTGCTCTAACTAGCGTCAGAAAAAACAGGTTAGAGATGCTTATGAATTGGCAGGGCCTGATGAAACTCACCCTGGAATACTTAACGAGGTAGCTGAGGCTGTCCCTGCTGCTTCAAGATGTCATGGAGGGTGGATAAGGTTCCAGGAGATAGAAAAGGACAACCATAATCATAGTTTTTAAAGAGAAAAGAGGAGACAAGCTGAGAAGCAAGAGGGCAGGAGGACCCAGAAAATTACTGAGTGATCAACTTCTGAGCCCAGAGGAATACAAATAAGTGACCTGTTTATCAAGAACAGTGAGCATCTCTTGAAAATAATGAATCATACCAAAGTTGCCTAATTATCTCCTGTGACACCACAGAATAGAGAAGAGAGAGGCACTTATAAATAGCCTGTCTTTAATAAAGCTTTTGATATTGCCTCAGGTGACAGTCTCCAAAACAACCAAGAAACACAGCCTAGAGGCATCTACTATGAAGCAGATGTGTGACTGGTTGGGAAAAACACAGTCACGGTAGTTACCAGGAGTTTATGACCAAATTGAAAGAACTGTGAGATCTTGTGATCTCACAAGATCTTGTGAGGTTCAACAGGGGTTGATCATGGGTCTGGATATATGCAATATTTTCATTTGTGGTCTGAGCAACGGAATAGGGAATATTTATATGTAGGTAATGAGGAGAGAATACAATCACTCTAAATGGTAGGGATATAATTAACAGCAGATCTTCAGCATCTAGAAAGTGGTTAAGGGGGTGGAAGGATCTGGATTTAATCCAATCCCCTTCCTCAGACTGGGTTAGTGTCTGTTACCTTGCTTATTTTTGACAGGGGTTTGTCTAACCTACTGCCAAAAGCCTTCGGGACTCCCCGCAATGCCATATAGCATTGAAAAACTTATATAACAATATAATAGAAGTCATAATGATGGGCATAAAAATGCATCATATGTAGTTCAAATGCTTTATCTTTTCACAAGGCTTTAACTCAGACTTTATGGCACCTAAGCTGGAGTGATGCACTTTGGACAAGGCCTGGGCAAGTGACAGAGAATCCAATCAGTCAGGAGTAATCATGGAGGTCTGGGGCCTAGAAATTTCTAGACATGGGGGAATACTGTGTGTTAGAGAGCACAGCCAAGTACAGGCATAGATTTGATGAGGGAGGCTGTGGAATCTCTATTAGCAATGGCATTTAAGAACAGCAAGACTAATAGCTGCAGAGGACAGTTTAAAGAGGATCCTTTCTTGGGAATGAATATAATCTGTGATCCCAAGAGCTAAAAGTTTTAACAAATGCTGAAGCATTTGAGGATTTTTTTTCCCCCTACCGTATGTTTTTCCAATTTTGATCCTAATTGATTTTAGTAGCCCTTGGTGAAAAAAGACCCAGATCTGGTCAAGACTTAAATCTGTGTTACCTCGATGAAGAAATCAGTATTCTAGTCCAGAAATCTTTTTGTGCAGTGGTATGGAAAGTGGATGGTGTGATTCTAGACACCAGTGCAGCCTTTGTTTGACATGAAAAACATAACTATCTTCTTTGGTTTTGAAGAATAAGCATGGACTTCCAAAGTAATGTGAATCACTGACTGTCTTTTTTATACTATACCTGGTATACCAAAGCTGTCATGGCAGGCAGTAGGACACACTTCTTCATTAATGTATGTCTTAAAAAAACCTAAATGAAAAATTCTATGGAGTACTCCAATACTGACACCAGTTAGAAACATAATATTAGCTAAAATAACACACTCACCCACACAGTGACTCTTTAAACATAGTTTCTGTGCCATAAGTAGTGTCTCATAATTCAAATATTTTTGGTAGCTATTTTAGCTTTGAGAATAAAATGCATATATATAGAGTTGTAATGTAGTATTATCAGAATTAGAAGTAAGTCTCAATATGCATGAGAAACAGTTGCTCTTTGTGAATATAAATAAGATACATATTTGTTCCAATGGGTGAAATATCCTTGTAGTAACTGAACACACATCAATGTGCACAGTGCTTTTGTCTTTATGACCAGCACAGTTTCTCACTGTACACAGTAGGTTTAGAAAAATATGATGAAATCTAAGTTGACAGCAAAAAACACCCAGTACCAAAGGGAAATGGTATTACACAGTTTTTGCATTTCCTTGCTTTCCTTCTTTTCACAAGATGCTGTTTGTTTGCAAAGAATAAGTGTCTTGTCCAAATGAGATTTCAAAGCTCTTACAGATGATGAGTAATATTTTTTTACAGCAATTAGTTGGATTTTTCATCCTTTTTTTGTTTTACTTGAACAAATACACACATGATACAACACAGCAAGGTTTAAATTGATCTTGGTACTTTAAAAGTACAATTCCAGAGGCCTTAGGGAAGAGATATGGCTCTGAAAGTGATGTTCGGATCCTTTCCACCCCCTATTTTTTAAATTATAACTTGAAATATAAAGTTAGGACAGTGATTTATTGAAATGCTTACACACTCTTTCTTGTATGGAAGTAATTTTCTTGCTCTTTCAGAATGCAAATATTCCTTGCCTCACTGATAGCTCATCTTGTGTTGCATAGGTAAAATCGTCTGCATGGCTATAAACTGAAACTTTCTTCTAATTTTTACTAAACTCAAACTTTGTTTTCAGATACTTTGTCACTAAAATGTAAGGTGTACGAGCTCATGTGTCTATAGACTATATCTTTCTCTTTACCAAACCTTACAGGCTGAACAGCTAGCTAAATGCTGATCTACTGCAGACCAAAAATAATACCAGAGGAAGCGGTTGATAGGGAACCAAGCAGAGCACAGTCATTGCCTTTTTGTTCATTTATATAATGCACAACATGAATTGTAACATTTAAGTAATGTGGGACTTGAGTTTACCAACTTGAAAGAAATCTCACAAGTTTCTCTCTTTGTGATATCATTCTGTTTGCAAATTACTTTTAGTATTTACTTGTTGATATTCAGATGTTTTTAATTTTTAGAGTTTTTTAACTGTAAAGGAATTAATTTTAAAGAAATTTTGATACTGATTTCATCTATCAGATTGGGTTTTTCTGCATCTTTTGCACTTTAAATATTGTATACATTTTATTAAAATTTTTATAGTAAATTACTGGAGAGCAGTTTTTGTTGTTGTTGGACAGTTGATTGGTTGATTTTTTTGTGGTTTTTGTTTTGTTTTGTTTTTTTTTCTTTGATACAAAATCCACTTTTGTCTATAAAAATGGCTTTAGAGAATTTCAGACAAGTAATGTTAGGTTTCAGGTCTAACGAAATCTTCCCACCAATGTGAGGGGAGGTGTTTGTATTTATCATTAGTGTCCTTCTAAAACAAAATCCCTTTATATTCCCGCTTGAACACTTGCAAGGATTGGCAGAATTGTTTTTGAATAAGCAGTTGAGTGGCTGATAGAAAGAAATCATTAACAGTTCAAGTTTCAAATGAGCCCACCTATCAGGGGAGCTCTGCAGGAAATTGCCCTCAATTTTCATATAGGACTTTGTCAAGAGAGTAGCAAGCAACTCATGAGAAAAGTCTTTTCTGAGTCTGCTATCTTGTGGCATGGTAGGAGTAAGAAATAAGCAGAGCCTTGTGAAGAATTATGAAGAAAATTAGATGTGGAAGATGAGAAACATGAATTTGTTTTCAATGATGAGAAAAATTCCTTGGAACAATTAAAAAAGGAGCTCAACATGAGCCAAAAAGCAGATAAAAATTTTTGTTTCAGTGATGCTATCTAAATATAGTGAAGCAAAAATTGGGTAAGCAAATGATAACCAAATAATTGAAACAGGTAAGTTTTGGACCACTATATTTTCAGTAAAGGCAGAAAAGCAAAGTGGGTTTTGTAAAATGGATCTGAGAAAATAATGTCCAGAAAAATATTGTTCTTTTATATATTTAGATATTGAGAAATACACTAAAGTTACAAGCCTCAGGTTGGGTTTTTTTTGTTGTTGCCTTCCCCCCCCCCCACTGGAAAGAGTCTGTTGGATTCATGTACCTAAAAGTGAGGTTTTCTTCAGCTTCAACCTCTTTTCAGCTTTTTTTTACTATATTTTCTTCTATTATTGAACTATACAATGTATTCAGACAGTATATGCCTGTGCAATACATGAATATATTCTAGCAGTTATGTTTATAAACAGATGCAAGTGTCTGGCAGCATGGATCATTATTTGGGGGCTCAGATGTTATTAATTAACACCAGCAATGTTGTGAAATAAGCTTGAAATCAGACGTTCCCCCTCCTGATGTAGTGTGCATGGATAAGTGCTCTTCCTTTCAAATAACAATGGAACTCTTACTCTTACTGTGATTTTAAGCTGTGTGAATAATCAGCTAGTCATTAGTGGAAGTGAGTCTGGATGCTAAAAAATCCATAGAAAACCCTGAAAGTTGCCATTGTTTTTTTCCCCTCTCGCTGTCAGATTTCATTCGGTAGAAGGTCACAAGGCTCCAAACTTGCTGAACAAAATCAGTACCTAAAATATCCTCAAAAAAAGTTGCAGTTTTATTGTCCTTTCCCTCTCCCTCACCCACTCCAGTACTTCATGCTCTGTTTATTTTTTGTCTTTTTATTTACTATTTTGTAGGTAATGGGACCTGACAGAGATGCTCCATTCAGGTTCTACTAAATTTGCTATTTAGCTATTCTGTCAACAAATATCAGGTGGGTTACTCCCTATAGAAAAGAAACTGTTGTACTGGGTCAGACCAAAGGGTTTTCTAGCCTACTATCCTGACACTTTGGTGAAGTTTCTTGGCAAGAAGTTGAAGATAAGGACTGAATACTGTGTCCCTTCAGGCTCCAGCAAACAGCTGTCAGGGCCTACTTGAACTGATTTCAAATTATCATTATCAAACACACTTGAAGGATGTATTTTTGTAATTAAGATTAAGTGATTTTGTTGATGCCTTTCAAGATGGAATAAGTGGAATTGCACTCAGTATGCACAAAATGCACCGTCTAGAATACCAAGTTTGATTTTTATCCCCACCCATTATCTGCAGTTACGTGATGCTCTTTCACACCCAGCAACTGTAACTTCAGAGCCTATTGCTGCACAGAATCAAGGATGCTTTGCTCAGGTGCATTTCTTTGTGTTTGCTGTTCCTGAGTAGGGTCTCCTGCCTTGCCTTTTTGGGCTCTCCCTACAGCTAATAGTGCCACGTGAATTTGGCAAAGAGATGAGAGGCAACCTCTTGTGACAGAAGTTCTTCAGTACAATGGAATCTTTAGCATTCAAGAACAAGAAGCAATTAATATAGTTCCCTGTAGTGGACAATTTTAATCATCCACGTGATCTTTTCCTATCAAGTACTGCCTGTCAGGAAAGTTTTCAAAGTTCCCAAATATCCCCTGATACGGAAGTAGGCTGTCACCCTGTTTTGCTCTACCTTCCTTTCCTGAACTCCCGAGAAGCTGTCTGTCAGAACAACTGCATCTGAATTTGAAAAGCACAAAAATTGACATGACATCACTGTATGAAAGAGGACCTCTTCTGGCTGTTTCCATGAGCCTTCCCCACTAAGAGCCACACTGAAAATATCTGGGTCAGAAAAGTGTGATTGAAGATAACACTGCGTACCAGAATGATACTATAATAATCCTGGTCCCTGTCGTCATGCTGTTAAAACGGATGGGTAAGAAGCATCTATGGTCTGCATATTTAATTTGCTTAGTTTTCAAGGCACCTTGTATTTTGCTATTTGTTTTAACAGCTCAGATCTTAATTTCTTTGCTAGGTATTATCGTAATAAGCTGAAATAAGGCAGTCACTGTGCAGAACACTTATGGAGTTCAAAGGCAGTGACCTATGAAAATGAATTAGCAGTGGCCTCCTAAGAGATAAAATAAACCCAAACCTCACATCTTATATATTATCTACCATACTCTATGTGTTTTTTAAAGTTTTGCAGAATGTAAACATGTGCAAGCCTGTGTAAAGTAGCAGGAGAAGGAAAATCACAGAACAGAATGAATTTGCATAGTCCAATGCAGTAATAGAAAGTAAATAACTCTTTTGTCTTAAAATAGAGCTTTATATGAAGGAAAGAGGAGCAGGATTTTACTGATTATTTATGCCCTCAACACCTCCACAAGGTAAAACATGCATCTGCTAAAGACCATTCAGAAATTGTTAACATAATTTAGTTGGACACTACTGGCCTTGTGACAGATGGTATGAGAGTGTGGTATTTAAATGGCTTGCTTTCCCTGTGCAGGTAAAGCAGCTTGTGTTTAAGGAACTTCACTTGAGAAACTCCTGAGTTTTTACCCTGAATGTGAGGATTCTCTGATGAGTTTCTATCTCTTTCCCTCTGGCTAGAGATTGATTCGTACACTGAATACTTCTCCTTTATTGAAGTTCAAGGTACAATTTTCCTTTCAAAGAGTGAATCACACAGAACTTAATTTCCTCATTTTACTGACTATTATTGCAGTTTCCTATTGACACTGCTAGAGCACACAAAGGCTTCAACCAGGTTTTGAATTTTTTTCTGCTGGACAACATGCAGATTTTATCAAAAGGTGTTTCTGTCTGGAAGAAGACTATGAGGCCACTTAAAAAAAAGATATTTTTTATGCTGCTTATTCTTTGACATTATTTTTAAAAAACCTCCATTGTCAAGGGAGGGATTGTCAACATTTCCCATCAATATAACTTTCACTTAAAAATGCAAATAGTGGAGTCAGTTTCTAAATAATAAGTATTATCAAGGGTCCAAAAGGCACGTGGTAGCAAAGAATCAGTTACAAGTTATTAGCTTCCTCCTTAATTACAGAGAAGTCAAGATTGGAGTTTCAACTTGTAGCTCACAAACTAAAAATCGTTTTTCTGCTGAAGCTTCCAATAATAGTTAGTGAAACACTCTAGCTTCTCCCAAGCTGATCGTTTTACAATGATAGCACAACATTAGCATCAATGGATTAGTATTTTTATTAGACAGTTGCAAATATTTTACCCATATGAATCATTAAGCTACTGTGAGCTGGAGAGAACTTGTTCTGCTGTCAGAGGTTTGTGAGGCATTACTCTGCACTCAGGCTTAGTTCCTAAAAAAATATAAGAGGGAATAAAATTTAAATTGAAATTCCATTGCTGAACTTAGCTTTTGGAGAGGTTTTCTGATTTTACCTCTCTGAGTTTGTAGGCTTTGTTATTTTAAATTTAATTTAGTTAGGCTTTACACCTTGTTAGGTTGCATTGTTTATGTGCAGATGACATGAAGATAGTTGGGGAGATAGCAGGAATGAAAAGCCATTTCCATGTAAGAATAATAAGGGACAGATTTAAAAAGGAAAAATTATGTTTTTAAAAAGGATTGGAAAGGAGAAATGTAGGCATGAGCTGCAGTAAACTCTCATAGAGAAAGCAAAGTCCCGTCGAAAGTGGACTTAGGGACTGGGGCTTTTTGCTCTTTATTGGTTCTAAACTGCTGAAGTCTTCATTAGACAGTACACCTACTTCTGCCTTTCCCATTCTGCTGCTTTGCCCATATTAATGGGACTATTCCACAGCCTCCATTACTAGAGGGAGAAGTGTTGGTTCAAGTTAGATTTGGAGTCATTGGAAAGGAGGATGCTGATAGGCAGCAAGTCTTGCAGAAATCAGTCCAGCAGAAATAACCCTCTAAGTGCTCAGATATTTTTTTCTTTTTTTTTCTTTTTTTTTTTTTTAATTTTTTTTCTGGATTCATTGTTTCTTTAAAATGCTAATTTCTGAACTTGACATACTAAACCTGACGAAGCATTTTTTCCTAGGAATAGCTTTTAATATTGATTAGATTTCCCATATTTTACCACTCTGCTTGTTTAGAGTTTGTATATGTGTTTGTGCACACACATACATAAGTATGTGTACAAATCTTGGCAAAGCTACTCAAAGATGAGCTGCAGTTTGAACAGCTGCAAAGTCTCTGAACACTGGAATTATTCATAACACATAAAGGAAGTAAACCTCTTGAAAATAGTTCAAACATAACACAATTATGGGAAGATCAGACTTGAATTTTTTATTTGAATGAACTAACTCCTGAAGGAGTCTGTAAAATGGGAACATGGGTAAATGGAATTATTTCACAGTCCTTTTTACATTAAAAGAAGAGACTATAATGTGGGGAAAAAAAAGCTGAACACAAAGATCTGTGTGCAAAATTTATCCATTTCCTTTCTCTCTGGTGATGTAATAGTGATTGAATAAACAATGTGATATTATTGGGATAATACTCTGCTGGCTAATGTGTAGAAATGTCTGATAGCACATGGATGGTTCAGCTCTGTCTGTTCTTTTTTTAAGGACTACAGACTTACTTACATATCCTAATGACACACTAATTCACAAATCATCCTTTTTGGCACAGGGATTAAGCTAGAGGGTGTCTATAATCCTGAAAATGCTATATCTAAGTCTAATGCTCTTGCATTGATTTTCTGTAGTCAGATTTTTGTGTGTGCTTCAATCTTTGTTATACTTTAGGCTAAAGAATATAGTTCTCCAAACATTTAAACAGGTCAAACCTTCAAAAAAGGAAGAGGCTTTCTGTGTTGTTTCCTCTCCTGTTAAGCCACATTAAAACAGTTATTGACTTGCTGCAGGTTACGCTGTTGTCCACAACTGTACCATTTGCCCTCACCACATCAAGTAGGAAGTGACAACTCTCAGAACAAAATAACAGTTATGAATATATTTTATTCATAGGGAGTTCACATGTTCAATTTTGGTATGCCTCAGGCAGTCAGCTGGAGTGTAAAATGAGTATTCTGTGGCTTCCCCTTACACCTGTTGTTGCAGATAACAACACGCTTTAGCGGCATGCTCTTTCCCAGCGATACCAGTTAGCAACATTTCTGATCATGCTTTCCATTCCCACGTGGCTTTTTATTTATTTAGACTGAGTCAGATACAAAGTAAAATAGTTATTTAACCCACGAACTCAGACATGTCTTTAAAAACACATTGGGTAAAAGAGAGTGTGTGTGACACTGTCAAGCATACTGCTCTGAAGGGACCAAGAGACACAGAGAGACATGCAGAGCTGAGTCATCACGTAGCCCTTTGCATGTGTTTTGCCACCTGAGTACAAAACCTGCAAGGCACCTGAAAAAATCTTCAACCAGAACTTCTTACACTGGAGCAAGAAGAAAATACTTTCTTACCTGGTGTGCAATTAAGCTGTGGAACTCTTTGACATGGCATTTCTTAGGAGCTAGAAGAGCAAGTACACTAAAAAAGTAACTAAAAACGATAAAGAAAACTTTATGTGTCAGTCACCTTTTTGTATACAGTGATCCATATGATTCAGAGATAGTTGTCTGGTCCTTCTGCCAGAAACCACTTCCCTCAGTATTTTAGCTGATTTTAATGAACTAGATGTTACTGAAGATTTGACTTTGCTTTTATGTAGTTTCTTCTTGAGCTTCAAGTCTTTCCTCTGCAGAGATTCAGTGACGATGGGGGGCACATTCCAGCCGCTTGTTTAAAACAAGTCGGAGTCCTTACTGTTTCCCCAAGCATCTGCTACTGGCTGCTGCTGGAGTTAGCAGTGAAAGTCTGTTGTGTTCGCTCCAGAACTTGATAACAACACAGAGGTCTAAGGACATGCACCTGGTTTATAATCATAGCCAGGTTAGTTTTAAGATGATTTTTTTCATTGTTAGTAGGTGCTTAGTGGGCTTACAGTGGAAGGAGGGAACATAGCTGTTTTGTCCTAAACAGGAAATTTTTTATAAAGTATTAAACTGTGCTGTTATTGGAGACAAATAACAGAATTGCCATTTAATTCAGGTTGGAATTCACCTCTGGATACCAGCTGTGTGGACATCAACTTACCTTACTCGAAGCATGGTTGGCTTAGAGAAAGCGTTCTATTTTTTGCATTTGAGAAACATTATGATGTAAAAATCTCTTAATATCTGATTGGACAAATGCACATTCCTGACCCATGTTCAGTTTGCTGTCTCTGAGGCCTGCATGTCCTTTTCTGTGAAGCTGCTTTTTAGACAGTTGATCCCCAGTCCATACTGTTACTTCCACAGGGCAGGATTTTGCACCGGCCTTTGCTGTACTTCCAAAGGTTGCTGTTAGCCCACCTCTTCAGCTCCTTGAGGTTTTTCTGAATAGAAGCCCCACCTATCACAGATAATACGGCAATGTACAAAAAACATCACATGAATTATATTCATTAAATGTTTGAAATCTTTTAATGAATAAGCCAAAAATATATACTGGTATGGTTTTTGTGGGTGTGGTGAGTTGACCTTGTCTGGACACCAGATACCCACCAAGCTGCTCTATCACTCCCCTTCCCAGCTGGGCAGGGGAGAGAGAGAATAAGATGGAAAACAACTCGTAGATTGAGATAACGCAGTTTACTAAAGCAAAAGCGAAAGTTTGTGCACACACAAGCAAAGAGGAAAATAACAAGATTTATTCTCTGCTTCCCATCATCAGCAATGTCCAGTCACTTCCCAGGAAGCAGGGCTTCGGTGACGCATAATGGTTTCTTAGCAGGTAGTCATTGGAGACAATGAATGCCCCCCTTCCTACTCCTTTCCTTAGCTTTTGTATCTGAGCTGACATCATATGACATAGAATATCCCTTTGGTTGGTTTGGGTCAGCTGGCCTGGTTGTGTCTCCTCCCAGGATCTTGCCCTCCGTGGGGAAGGCAGGGTGGCAGGGAGGAATGTTAACATTGTGCCAATGCTCTGGCAGCACTGCCCGGTAGTAGCAAAAACTGGTGTTTTATGACTGCCTTTCTAGCTAACAATACAAAGCACTGTAAGACCTGCTATGTGGAAATGAACTCAATCTCAGCCAGACCCAAAACAGTGGAGAAAGAAAATATGATTACTCTGCTTTTTTAACACTGCCTTTGCACTAGGGGACCAATGAATGCACCAGTCTCTTTCCAGTCCTGGTCCAAGTATATTGCATAGGAAAAGGATTAGCATTCTTTTCATGAGACACTTATGACAGTTGCATATCTCACGCTCCCTATGGTATGTAAATATATAATAGTCAAAGTACAGATCAGGAGCTGTTTCCAATGTCTTACTACATTCAAGGTTAAGAGCATGATTCAGAAACTCAACAGATGCTGTGACTCAAGCAACTGCTGATGCACTTGGCAGCATGTCTGTATGTGCAAACACTAACAAGAACATTTTCATTTCAGTGTACATGGAAATTAGGCATGCAATTCCTGTTGGCTACCAGAAAATGGCATCCCAATTCTCCATGCACTTGCCAAGAACTACCAAGACTCATAAGCTCAAGTAGTGGAAAAATATCTGTTATGTTTACCATTATAATGTCACATATCCTAGATCTTAGTGAGGAAATTTAGAAAAGCTAATTAGAAAAACTAATCATATACAAGTGTGTAAGGATGGCTGAATTGGGTCAGAATATGGCCCATTGACCTAAATACCCTGTATGTGGCGGCACACACATAAAAAACTTAAGGTAGTCCCTATGCAGTCAGTAATCTTCAGTAGGTTTTGTTACCCGTGATCCTGACCATGGTTCTCCTCTTGATCAAAGGCAATTCTTAACATCTACAGAAACCGGTAACAAGGAGTTCCTGAGTTTGATTATACCTAGTTTATGAAGAACCATTCATTTCTGGTCCCTCACCTCATTTGACAGTTCATGTCTAAGAAGCAACAGCGAATTGCCAGACTACCTCAAAAAACTGAAGTGACCTCAACCTGTATCTTCTGCTTCACCTTTTCACCCATCCTTCAGGATGGTATTGATCAGTCCTGTTATCAGTGAGCTATGGAAATAGGGAGCTTCTTCTACAAGTTTTGTTTTGTATTTCTGTTTGAACTCTCTTGTATTAGTAGAAGACGTTAACAGGTTATACATAACAGCAGCCAGAACAGGGAAGAAAAGCATGTGCAATCAGAAATGTTTTAATTTGTTGTGTTGGCAGGCTGGAAACACACCCACACAGGGCCACAAAAAGGCAGAGAAGCAGTCTCATGATTCAATACAAAAACAATTCCTGTGTGGCTCACTCAGGTTCCTGGTATATACCCTCAGAAACGGGAACACCACATGCAGAGCATTGTGTTGCTGTGGCAATACGGCACTGGTAGGACTTAAGTGCCATGTGTGTTGTGGACATTTACATCAGAGTCAGCTAAACTTGGTGCTAAACTCAGGTAATTTCTTCAGGGAAGCAAGAGAGCAAGTGCAGAGTGAGGGTTCCTGAAGATTTATTGAATTTACTGATATTTTGGATGCATTTAAGTCACTACAATAGCTCTGTCACAGGGATAGCTCTGTTTTGTTTTGCATTGAGAGTTTTACAGAACTTTGGTGCAAAACCCCAGGTTGTTGACCACTCCCCTCTGGATATGACCGTCCAACCAATTCTTAATCCACCTAACAGTCCACCTGTTGAGTCTATCATTCTCCAGTTAGGAGAGAAGGATATTGTAGAAGACCATGTCAGAAGCTTTACAGAAGTCCGGATAAATGACATCTATAGCCCTTCCCTTGTCCAGTGATATAGTTACTCCATCACAGACAGCCACTAAGTATGTATAATGTTTTATTAGAAACACTAACAATATGTAGTCACAAGTAATTTAGCCCAGCTTTTTTTTTTTTCCATATAGGATTGCCTTTTCATCCTGTACTTCATTTCGCCTGTTCTGGCAGAGTTTATTCTTTTGTGTATAGTGTTTCAGGAGGGAGTAAAAATCCATTAAGAATTTAGATGTTGCTCGGCTTTAAATCTGGTAAGAGTGTTACAGTTTATACCGGTTTTAGTGGGAGGGTAAGCTCTGTTCTAGTTTCTTCTTCCAAAAATGTGAATCTGTTGGAATAAAATTCCAAAAAAGTGGATCCCTATGAAGGTTTTCATAGGCCTGAGCCATTTGAATTATTCATCTAGTGAGGGTTAGTTTGTTACATGAGACTCTTTTTTTGGTCACCCTTCAACCAGAGATTCAGGTACAATGAATTTGTGATCACCTCTAATAAAAGTATGAAACTGTGAGCAGAATAATATTTTTAAAAAACAGTTTTCTTAACTTTTGCAGAATGGTTTGTATGAGAAAATACAGTTTAAATATTATCTTTTGAAAAATTAATGCAATACACGTCAGTCAAACAAACACCACTAAGCTGCGTGCTTTATTAAAAACCCCTGGAAGACATAAACAAGTCTGACAGTACAGTAAAATTATACAGTTTCACAAGTTATATACATGTAGCTTCTTTCAGTATATTAACTTTATGCTTCCAGTTGTTAAAACATTCTGGAAATTAAAAATATATGTGGAAAAGTCTGATACCATCTTCAATGCCATGGCGTTACTGCTTAGGTCAATGCACCTCATGAGAAGGTATTTGATTGCCTCCAACCTCTCTTGCTGCTGCCAGGGGCTGATGAGGAAATGAAGCAGCTAGCTAGGATCCTCCCTAGAGTAAAAGCTTCCCCAGGGAAGCTGCACTACTGCTGCAGCTCCTTTCCCTTTCACCTTTTCAGGTTCTATACACAGGGCTAGGGCTGGGCAGGATTCAGGTGGGCTGGCTTGCAGCCCTGAGGGCACTGACACCAGCTCAAGGGAGTAGTTGGACTGCTCTGGGGTATGGGGGCTGCATGTGAAAATTAATGGTGAGGAAGATCTGTACATTATTCCCCACTTTACTGAGTGATAATTCACAGCACTTGGACAGCTTGGGCATCAAATCTTATCTTTCAGTGAGACTGGAATTTGCCAAGCTGGGCTCATCATGCTTGTTTGGCAAATAAGTACACACATTGCTATTCTGGATTAGAGTTTTAAAAGCTATTCCTAAATCACATGTTTCTTGTAGGAACTCCTTGGCTTGTATGGAGATCAATGAGGAAGTTGCAGTGTTTCAAATGTTAACCAAAGGGTACCAGAAAGTAATGTGACACTGTCCCAGGCAGATGGATTATTGTATTACAGATTCAGACTGCATGGTTGTAATCAAGACAAAAATAAGTTCTGTCAGTTTTCTTTTTATTTCCTATTGCTAATTGTAAGACTTAGTTCCCTAATGCTGGCAGAGAGAGGTATGTATTTAACCTGACAAGATTCATGGCGAATAGATGAATATGTTTTCATATTCCATATGCCATTTTCATAGACATGTGGATATGAAAATGCAGAAAACAGTGAGAGAATGATGCAGCAGAATATGATGTAATTTTTCTATTTTTATGGACTTTGTACATTTTAAGGGAGGATGAGTCTATAAAAGTAGCTGTTTCACTGCCTTGAAATCTGGCACACAGCTTGCTGAAAGCTAATCAAACTTAACTCTTACATTTATTTTTTTGTTCTTCTTAGAAAATAATTCGGGTTTCAAATTATTGATAGGACAGTGGTATTTTTCAAATTAATTTTTTTTTATTTTTTAGATCACCTTGAAAACATAATGATAATACTGGTCAGAAAAGCAAAGAGTTGTATACCAAAACAAGATCAAAGTGTCTCAGGTGTTTCCTTTGATATATTTTGTTCAAAGTATGATTTTTGGGTAGAATCTGGGACAATTTAGGGACCTAAAAGATTAAAGGAAAAGAAATTGTAATTGTTGAGACGTACACTCAGTGTTTTTATTTGATGGATTTTCATGTATGTAAACTGTTTTGTTATTTGCTTTTAATGAGGGTGTTGTTTTTTTTTTTCGATAAGTCTCTACAAAAATAAACTGCTTAGGTTTTTGGAGATGTTGAGCTAAAGGGTTTTGTAATGTAAGACAGAACTAAACACTTAATAGTTTACTTCACTGTAATCAGGATTGCAAGCTTCACTTAAAGAAGGTTCATTTTCACATTAAAGTGATTTGCCATATGGTAGTAAGCAAGAGAATGGGCGTGTCTTTGCATCAGATATTCTTGTATGACAAGGTAGACAAGCTGTTTTTCAGAATGTTTACTGAGTTCACATTTAATATCACCAATAATATATTATCTTACATTACCATAGTGATGTTAACCCCTATATTGAGTATTATATAAAACTGCTGATGAATATAATTTACATATATGTTTGTGCACTATGAGACTGGGAGTAAGAAATATATGACGTAAAAAGAGATAAGGCTGTTTTTCAAAGAGCTCTTGCCTCCTTTTTGTCATGTTTCTGACAAGCCAAAATACAATCTTTAACTATCTGTGAGCTGCTAAGCCTTATGTAGTAGATAAACATAAAAAATAAAACTAATGCCTGTCTTGCACAGAAAAAAAAATACATTTTCTATGACATTTTAATGTGATTACTTTTAAAGGCTAGTTATTTAAATATCTTTTCCCATCTTTTATATGCATAAAATGCACAAGCATCAAAAAAGTCTGAAAAAGTCCCCCATAAAAACCCTCCTGATTTAAACAATGCTAACATAATTCATTTCTTACCAGCTGTGACCAATAGATCTTTAAAATATAAAGAGAGAGCTAAGACTAGTAAAGAAGAGCTTAAAGTTGATAGCAAAATTTGGTTGAAAGCATCCAAGGTGCTGAATTAAACGTTTATTACCACTGGGCTACCTAGACCCCTCCAATTTGTGTGAAGACTCTTGAAATGGCTGTGCAGAAACGACTGAGTAGGGGTGCGTTCTTTCACTGAACAATATTTTACCAGGGTAACATGATGTCTGAATCTTCTTTTTCATACTTCATAAACATAATTCATAGACTCCAAGTCCAGTAAATGAGAAAAAATCTGGAACACATCTGTAATGTGGAAGGTGTGGAAGACGAATCCTGCTCATTTTACACTGGCTTTGGCCAGGTGATAGCGAGGAGAGTAGTGCTTGTGTGACCAGACTAAGGGTCAATACACGTCTCTGTGTCTCAGTTCATAGAGCTTTAAACAGTTCTGATCTGGTTCAGTTCTGAAATGTGGGGTTTGAATTACTTTCCAGAGATGAGGTATCAACAACTTCTCTGGGCAATCTGTTCCAACTGCCTCACAAACCTCACAGCAAAGAATTTCTTCCTAATATGTAGTCTAAACCTATTCTCACTTTGAAGCCATTCCCCCTTGTCCTGTCATTACATGCTCTTGTAAAAAGTGCCTCTCTATCTTTCCTGTAGGCTCTCTTCAGGTACTGAAATGCTGCAAGCAGCCCAAAGCCTTCCCTTTTCCAGGCTGAACAATCCCAGTTCTGCTCCATCCCTCTGGTGATCTTTGTGGCCCCCTTCTGGACTTGCTCTAACAGTCCTTCCTGTGCTGGGGGCTCCAGAGCTGAATGCAGCACTCCAGGTGGGGTCTCATGAGATCACTACACACATTTAGTTTCCTTTTATCTCATAACTGTTTGCCAGGGCGTCACCTCCTGCTTATGGCATTGTGTTCTTGGTTGCTTGGAGAAAAGTTCCTTTTGCACGTATCACTACTTCTAACAGCACGGTTAGATTGACTTTGCTTTACTTTTTGGCTGCTATAATGTTGCAGATTTTAAACTGCACTGTGTGTGAGATATTTGCCTGTGGCCAATTTTAATGAGAGAAAGATCTCCTCTGTTTCTAGTAATGACATGGCCCATTGCAGTAATGATTGGTTTTATTGCAAACTACTAGAGCTTAAAGACCATTTATGGCTAAAACAGTTAGGTCACTGGAACTATGCAGACAATAAAAAATATTATTACTCCATCGGTGCCTTTTTACTGTTTGTTAACAGAAACGCTACTCTTTCATTTTCCCCCAAAACACTTAGAGCATCCCTAGTTATATCATTGCTCAAGCTACAACTGCTGCTCTCAACATCACATAAATCTTACACTAAATTGATTTGTGGCTGAATTGCGAAAGGGATCAATGGATTCGTTTGCACTGATTCGCCACTCTGTTACTGAGAACGTGTCTACACATGTGAAGGATGGGATTATCTGTGTTGATTCATAACCTCACAGATGTCTTAGAAGCTGCAGTATACCTGAGATACAGGGAAAAAGGATGGCAGAATTAAATCAGATGCTTTGTTTATCTTATGCTACTTCTGTGATTGCTACATCTCCAATGTGACGCAGTGAGATGCTGTATTGTCTCCAGCATTTTGTTCACAAAAGCATTGTTAACTCCTTGGAGAGAACACCTTACACTTTTCTACAGCAATGACATGATATTCTCAAGTACGATAAACATTCTGTTACTCAGCAAAAGCTGGCTATGTCTGAAAGCTCTGTTTTTATGCAAGGCAAGGTCCTCAAAAAATGAAGTCCCAGGTGTAAGTCTAAAAATCTACTCTTAATAGTATCTGCTTTTGCTGTGTTATCTGGGCCTGATTCACCTTGTTAGTAAAGAAAACTGCCATGATCATTAAAGGGAATATTTAGTGTGTATGAATAAATTAGACTGCAGGACTAAGGCCTTTGATAATAAAAGTTTCGCAAAAAGTATGTTTTTCCTATGTGTTGTGTAGTCTGGTACATAGAACCCACGTAGAATTATAGTTTTCTGAGTGTCACTGCCAATATAAAAAGATTGCTTATGCTACAAACCTGTTTCTACTTTATCAATATCATTAGATATGTGTCAGTAGAATGTCTTTGCACAGGGACAGTGTCTGAGAGTACCTTTCTGTCAGTTCATCTATACCATTTCAATAAAAACATGGGCTGAGGTGGATTTTTTTTTTTATGCAACTTTTTGCATACTGGTGTTTTAACCCAAGGGGTAAGGGTAACCAAAGAACTTGCAGCTTGACATGTTTTTCCTGTCTTGTCTGCTATTCCTGTTATTAGAGGGGAAGTGCTGCGTAGAGGAATAGAGCTTCTAGCTTTTGACGTGCAATGAGACCCGTTCCTTCTTTGGTAGGTTTAGATCTACAAGAGATTGGTCTGTCTCAGGGCTCTGCTAAAAGAATTGTTTTATAAGATTACAGTTTATGTTTACAGGGATGATTTTATTTTGTGAGTCAGAAGGAATAAAGACCAAGCTTTGGCACAAGGACAACACTGTTGTTTCCATATATCATGATCTAAAGTGTAACTTCTCAGCTGATGGGCGTCGTTTTTGTTAATGTGACGTTGAAAAGGACATGCCCTGCCCTCACCCTATGCCTGTGTTGGCTTGGGAGAGTTGCAGGAACAGAAGCAATGTTAAACAGAAGACCAAGAAGAAAGCCAATAATCCAGCAGTCCTATCTATGTAATGGTGTGAGATTTCTGATCCCCTCTTGTGGGTTCTGGGTGTTGCTGTGACACCAGTGTCAGACAGCAAAGGTCGCTCAAGGATCTTGCAATCTTTTCTGACACCAGTTTTTGTATCACCAGGTCATGCTTATACATGCCTACACAACAAATATCCCTGTGCTGGAGGTCATTTGCATAGAACAACTTGGCCTGATTTTGCTGAAGATTTTCTAGGCTCAGAGAAACAAGTTTCTTTTTTTGTGTGTGTGTGGAAAAAATGGGATCGAGGGATTAAAAGCCCCCTTTAGGAAAAGCAGAACAGAGAAGGAAATGTGAAGAACATGGGGAGAAAAGAGACATATTCTTTAAACTAAGGAGACAATTAGACATTAAAATTGCATATATTAAAGAAAGCAGAAGCAGATAAGCTTGGAGCAAAGAGAAATAGGAGAGGCAATGAGGATGAACAGATCAAATCCCAAAAGAAGGAGCTGAGTCAGGCATCATGTTCCTGTGATATGGACCTGTACGTTTTTTCAGGTGTGACTGTCTGTGCTTCAAACTTCTGTGGAGCTGAAGTTCTGTCATCTTTCACAGCCACATTGCTTTTGCAGCTCCCACGGCGCTTGGCCATCATGCCTCTCTACTCTCACAATTTCAGGACTTAGGAACGTGACCTGTAAAGTACTCATAATCAAGTGGGTCATACGTACATTGCTTGTGTCAAAAACACTTACAAAGAAAGTACGAACAAAAGAGATGGCACCTAAATCCTACTCAGTCCAAACCAGTCAAGAAAGTGTGCTGTCAAAGATCTGGTACTGCTCAGCAACATCCTGAGCAGCCAGAGAAAGCAAGAGGGATAGACCTCCTTTTGTTACCAACAGCCTCCTTCCACTTCCAAAATAAGTACAAGATGCTCTGACTCAGAGTTTTCTACGATGTAGTCCACAACATGAGATAGGCATGCCTGTTGCCACCATGTACAGAAATTTTACCTCTCTAGAAGGGAGGTTAGAAATATTTCCTATAAAAATATTGGAGGAGTAAATACGTTAAAGACATTTAAACAGTCATTCGCTTCAGTAACAAGTAAAGTTACTAGACATGGAGGTTTTTAAAATTTGAATTGTCCCCAGTTAATACTGATATGAGGGAAAGCTGAGGGGAAAGCTATTGCTATTTCTGTAGGTTTTGTTTGCTTGTTTGTTTGCTTGCTTACTTGCTTTTTTTTTATTTAGAACTACAAATAATATTGTGTAAACTAAAGTTATGAAGTGTTTTTTACATGTGTAACACACTGAAAAGTGTAAAAACAGTGTAACAAATTGAAACTGATGTAATCAGGATTGTAACATGTAAAGATCTTGAATCATGAGGTCACTGTTCCTTAAAATAAACTGTCAGCAGATTGCAGTAATTAACACCCCACTCTGCTGCTCAGCATCATTTGTGAGGGCAAATACAGAGCGAAACCTTATGGACAGGTTCTGCCTAGGGACATTTGCAGGCCCTAGGACTCGATGGTAGGGTTAAAAGTATATAACAGCTAAAATCTGTCCTTGAAGTAGCTATATGCAAAATTACTTGGCCATCTCTATAGCAAGTTGATGCAGTGTGCTTTGGAGCCTTTTATATTGGGTGTCTTCTAATGCTAAGTTTTAATGCTATCTTTAACATCTTCAGAAGTTGTCTTTTGGCAAAAAAAGGCAGGCAGGTTTGTGTGTGCTGGTACTGCAGAAAACAACAACTCTGTCTGGATTTAAAAATACTAGTAAGTTGGTGCTTCCTGTCTCCCATCCCTGTTCTTTCTCCCTGAAATTACTTTGCTTCCTGCTGCAAACTAGATTTTATGCCGTTCATACTACTAATAATAAAATGACACTAATTGCTATGTGTAGTGAATGTTCTGAATTGAGCCTGAGGAACTGAGTGTAGGCTGTATAAGATACCAAACATAGCGACTTCACAAATAGGGTAAATTAGAGTCAAGGAAATGTTATATAACAGAGTATGAGTGGTAGCTTATAGCCTTCATTTTCATTCACACCCACAATTTGAGCTCTTTCATAGAAGCACTCTTACTGGGACGTAATCTGTTGGAGAAAATTCATCAAAAACATGCCATCCTTCTAATGTTAACCATAGCAGAAAATATCAAAATAGAAAGTCTACTCAGTACAGCTTTTTCCTTAATTGTCGAGGACACATTAAAAATATCTAGTGACACTTAAAAATATATATTTTTTTAATGCAGGCATTCATATGCAACTGTAGATAAGTAACCATTCATGTGACAGTTTTAAAGACACCTAAATGACCTGGGAGTCAAAATCAAGTTGTTTAAAGGGGACACCTGGGATCTCAAAGGGCTTGGCAGAGTTTCCTCTCTGCAGCTCAGAGCAGAGCCTTGTGTTGGACCCTCAGGCTTCCTCAGGAGCTGGAAAAACTTTTTTATGGTTACACAGCCTGGTGACTGAGCTTCAATGGTAACAGTTTGTGGTAATTGCGAAGCTGCTTTTGGGTTTTGAATTGATCCTCAGTTGACATGGTGTCCCTGTGCTGGCTTCTGCTCCCAGGGTAAGCATGCTGCAGTGTGCTTGTGTAGTGTTGTCCCTAGTGTTTAATATCAGCATAAGGTTTGAAATGAGTTGTGTTTTGTGGAAAACTCTTACTAGGTGTTTTTCAGAGCACGTCTCTTGTAGATACGTATTGTAAAACTCATTTGGGCAGCAATCTTGTAGGGATTTGTTATTTCTAAACCTGCTGGAAATAAGGAGAATCAAATGAAGTCCAGGACATGTTATAGAAAATTTACGCTTGGATTCTCCAAGAAAATGGGAACTGTGCAGTAGAAGTGGTGCAAAGCTACTGGGACTTCAGGCTGAGTGTGGAGCGGTCAGGGTTTCCCGCCACAGGGCATGCCGGCTGCATATATCCTCTTGCTCACAGATTTGTGAAGGGAGTCTCTGGGGCCCCAGTCTGCGCTGGCAAAAGCTGAGACCTGCAATGCATCAGAAACCCTCAGCTGCAGCAGTGACCCCCTGGGAAACATGGCAGGCAGCAGGAACCAAGCAGGACGTCTGGAGTCCCCTGATGAATGCCAGAGAGAAGCCGTGCTCAGTCCCTGCCTGCTGCGAGGGCAGAGGCTGCTTGCTGGTCTGGACAAAGGTTGGCTGCTTAATTTTGTTCTGCTGTTGTTACTAAAACTCCACATAAATCTTGTGCAGTACTTGGTGTCCTTATGAAAAATGCTTTGACCCCCAAATCTAATAATGCTGCCTGCCTAGTTTTAAGGAAAAAAATTCAGAAAAAAACACCGGGAAACTGAACGGTATTAAAAACTGAAGCCACCCATTTCCCAGCCTATCTAAATATGTGTGTAGTGGTAGTAGCAAGCTGCTCATTCAACAGAAAGCATAAGGATGTCTAAGAAAATAAGATCCTTGCATAGTAGCAGAAAATAGCTGCTGTTGAGGTGATGAATGGGGGAAACAGGAACAGTTCAGGGTCTGTGTCTGCCCTTTTATTTCCCTTCCGCAGCCATCCTGAGACTTGAAAAATGCTCCCTCACCAATGTGAGAGCTGAAGCCCCTTGATCTCTCTTGAAAATCTGTGCCCCTGGAAGTGTCTGTGGTATTGCTTGATAAACTCAAATCTTGGCTTCTTACTTCAGACAATAAGTGCTCTGTGTTGCACCCTTCAGCGGTTTGTTCTTTAATATTTTGTTCATCTTCTTTAATCTTAGTTAGTGATTCTCTCTCTTGACAGAAATAAGAAAACAAATAAATGCTGTAGCTGTAACGGAAGGTCTGAAATTCTGAGATTAAATGAAAAGAAGGCTTCAGGCTGAACTGTATCCCTCATAAAGTATCCGAACTCGATTTCACAACCTATGCCTGCCCATTCAGTATCCTTTAATATCGCACTGGTCTTTGCTCCTGTCTCTGCCTTGTGCTATTTGCCTGAGGAAGTGTGTTTGAAATTCCTTGTGATATAAATCCAGATAATTGGTCTTGTGGCTTACAGTTAATTGAAGATGGTTGTATGAATGAGTATAGACTGAAAGGAGACAAACCTAGTGTTTATCCCAAATCAAAATTAGGGTAAATTTATTTCACTGAAGCTTTGGTGTGGTACTGGGGTCTTCTGTGTCCCATAGACTAGATGGTACTATTCATCTTGTTTCTAGTTTGGCATTGATTCAGGAATGTGCAATGAAAGAAATCTCATTTCTCAGTGCTGATATCTGTGGTTTGAACACCTAATACTTCTGCTTCTGAGGGAGGTGAGACTACAGTCAGAACAACAACAAAAAGAAGATTACTTTTGGAGCAGAAGCTATCTGGTCAATTGGGGTTATCTGAATGGGGAATAATGAAGTTAGGTTCAGACCTGAAAGTACTCTTTGCTCAGGTATGTCCTTGTAACAGTTTCACTGAAATTACTCATATGGAAAACATTACTAACATCTATGGGATTGGGCTGCCATGCAATACACATTAATAATGCTCTCTGTTAAATGACTTGCACAGCAATTAAGGAAAAGCGTTTGATAAAATTCTTGGAACTTATTTTTCACATATTTAATAGCATAAATAGCAGAAATTTGAAATTAGAATAGATGCTGGGGAGATTTCATTCAGCTGAAACTGGAGAACAGACTGCCACCTGCCTGGCTTAGCTAAGCACTATTGTTGGCACTACTGAAGCTGCTCTCACAAAACTGAAATAGCAATACATATTTTTTGCAACAAATCAATAAACTTGATACTTAGAGCAAAAGAACTCACATATAGAGAGTAAATACATGCAGGGTGTTCATGTTAATTTTGCATGTGAGCAGAAGAGTTTGGGATACAGATGTGTTTCATGTGATCTGCAGGTGCTAATCAGTGTGCTTGTAGTTGCTGTGTGTTTATATATATGTATGTGTCTCCATCTGCATAGACATTGTTACTATATATAAATTCTGTCCTGTCTTATTCATCCAAATTAAAGGTTTTCGATAAAATGGATAAAATGCTTCTGTTCTCTGTACAGTCTGGCATATTAGTTGTTTTGTTAATTTCAATTTTTTTTTTTTTGCCTGCTTGAGTGGGCATAGGAGTAATGATCAGAATCATTAAAATGTTAATAAATACTTTTGTAAGTCACTGTTATGTGTTTTTCTTCTTTGTATCACCATGTATTTTTTTTTCTCTGTGTAGATTTTGTCTCCTTGTTCCCATTCTTCTTGTTCTGCTTGATAACTGAGCATTTGTCTTCAGTTTCCATCTTCAGAGTTACTGTGTGTGATACAAGTTTTACAATGGTACAAACATAGCCTACTACCCAAATACCTCTGCTGTAGCAACTACAGGAGTCAGCCGACCCACCCCAGTCTTGAGGAATGTGTTGCATTGGCTGCCCTCGATTCCTCCCTGATTAGCTCTGCAGAAGCTCTTTGCTCTGCTCAAAACCAGCTAGAGTTTAGGAAAGCTGATTGAATTTAATATGATGATAGTGTTTTATTGGAGCTGATAAAAACTGCTATAATGAAAAATGAAGGTTATTTAATTATGCTTTTGAATAGGTCGTCTTTCAGTTGCTTCTGTTTTTCAGTGTTTTTGTCTGCTTGGGTGATTTTTTTCCAGGTCTCCTCTTTGTCAGAGGTTAGTGTAATCTCTGCAAAGACTAAGCATACTTTGAGACATCAGAAGAATTAAACTTTATTACACATTTTTTGTAATTAAAATAAATAGTTTTCTTCTCTTTCAACAGCCTTGTTATTCAGTGGTATATTATAGATATGTAGGTTTCTCCTGTATTAGTGAACCAGGCAGGGTGAATATGTACTTAGGCTCTTGCTTGTGATAATTCATACTACTTAATTATGAACCTGCCTTCCTGCACAAGTACATATTTTTTTCCTAGAGAAATGAAAAACTTTAAAATTCATTTTTAAAAATTCATCATTTTCCCAGTAAGAATAGAACTGGGTTTTAATTGTATTTTGAAGTTTCTATATGCACATTTGCTTCTGTAGAACCATGTTTCTTATTCAATATTTCCTGTTATCATACAACAAAAATCCTTCAGAATAAGACTAGCAGTGTTCAACAGTTTATAGAGTGTTTTGTCTTTAAACAATGACAATAAAGCTTTCCTATGCATTGGGAAGCCAGGATCCTCAAGATAAGCTTCTTAAAATACCAAAAAAGTAGAAATTAATTCGATGGTCTGCCTGCACAGTAAAGTATCTACCAAGAAAGAAATACCTTTAATTTACAGTATATTTCCTAGACCTCATTATTTTCTGTGTGGACACATTTACTGTATCTGAAGAATAGCTCTGGCTGAAGAGGTGAAAAAGTAATGTTTATATTTATTGTGGCAAAATCTAGCTAAAAGCTCGTTTGGAGGTCTATGCACATCTTAATTCATCATCTGTTGCAGACTAAAATTTATTGATTTTATTAGAGTATAGAGACAGAGTGAGCTGGAAAAGTGAAGCATTTGTCTGCATCTCTGTAGAACTGGATTCCATAACAATTGGTTGATTTCTGTCGCCTAACTCCCAAAAATCAACTTTGTGGGGATAAGAAAAGGAAAATATAGCAAATTAAAAAAATAGATTTTGACTAAAATTTTTGTTATTTTTGAATCTTTTTCATAAGTTCTTACTGTATCTAAACTTCTTGTCAATGGCAGAATGAATCCAGTCATGTATTAATAGTTAATCAAAGCCACGTTGACCAGAATTAGTAAAGTGAGAGCATTTTTAGCATAACTTCTATTGCATTTCTAGTCTTCAAGAAAGACCAGTAAGAATTTTTAGAAATGGCACTAGGAACTGTATTTTAAATTTGTCTTTGTAGAATACTTCCCCCCCCCCAGTATTCAACAGAGATGCTAGTCAGATAATATTAGTGAGGTGCAATTTCTTCCTTTGTAGAGAGCTTATGCTACTGTGAGAAAAAGGTTATTCCAAGATGAAAGAGGTCTTTCATAAAGAAAAACCCTGATTTTGTGGCCAATTATTGTCTCTGCCTTAGGAAAAGTCTGGGGATATACAAGAATAAATCCTGGATGCAAGCAGATGTTGCAGTAAGTAACAGTATCTATTTTTTGGTGATTGTTTATACTAACAAGTTTGTTCAAATCAAACCACTTAAGGTTTCCTACCTCTTTAAAAGGTGAGAAATCACAAGATGCAAGCTAAAGAAAAGGCTATAAATGCTCTACTAGAATTCAGCAGGCCTGAGCAAAACTAGCTTCTTCCAGAAGGTGGAAATGCCAGGATATGAAAAAGTGTTCTCCTTTTTGGTTGCATCAATTCTAATAATCAAACACAAATTGTTGCGTGACTAGTACAGAAAGATGGTTTTCATTTGTCTTCTTAGATTCAGTTATGGTAATCACTGTACTGCTTATGCTCCTGTGTGTTTGATTGATTGCTCTCTGCTCCTGCTGTTGTGTGCACAGAGAGACCTGACATTTGATAAAGCTGAAGTTCAGAGTGGGCTGAGAGAGATATTTCGAGGTCCTTGTTACAATACATTTCCAGTTATAATCTTATTTTATACGCCTAATGCTGCAATGAATATGCAAATAAATAAAGAAAAAAATATGCTGTTTGATTTAGAAGGACCTCTTGTCTCTACAGAGCCAGAACCCAAAGATCTCTAGGCTAAGATGCTCATGCGTAATGTACAGGAACATATCCAGTTAGCCTAGCTTGTACACTTGTAGCTTTTATAAAAGATCATTGTTCTGACTCCATACCACAGGTTCAGAATGACATTTCTTTACGTGGTAAAAAATAATTTAAAGTTCTATTTAAAGGCAAATAGTAGATTCATCTGAGCCTTTGTGCATGTGCATGAAGAGTGGGATGGTGCTTAGACATGTCATGAACACATGATGCCATCTCTTCATTACACTTCAGTTGGGACTAGTGATGAATAATTTCTGATAAGGATGATATCATTGCTTTCACTTTTGATTATTGTCTGTGTAGTTTTTGAGCCCTACCGAGAACATGTCCCATGAAATTCTAGCATCTTACTGCTCAGAAAAAAGGGGAAAAGCTGCTTTTTTTCAGTTAAGTACATTGTGCAACATGTAGCAAGAAGGCTGTCTATTTAAAAGTGCACTGCCTTGTCCAGCTGAACATTTCCTCTGTGTTTTATTAGGAGGCTGCAAGAAGCATTTTTGCTCTTGACATCTATCACCAGGAAGGATGCCTCCTTCCTCTGTTTCAGCTAAAACTGAACCACAAAGGATAGCTTTTGACAAGTAAAATCATGGGGAAACATTCCCAGGATCACCGAAGATATTCAGTTCGGGTTTTCTATTTCTTTTTTTTTTAAATTTTGTTTTGTTTTGATTTTTTTGGGGGGGATGGTCCTAGTCTCTGTCTCTTTAGTGCAGAAAAAAAGAAAAACAAATTTAAACCAGGAAAACAATAGATGTACCCTGACCAGTTATCTACAGAACTGCTTCCTGCAAAGTTTTGGCGGAAGGCTAATTTTGTCATTCAGCATTTCTTGCAGACCCTGCAGGCCTCAGACTTGTTGACTTCCAAACCAAAATAGTTTTGGACTCTAGACAATGCAGTAATCATCTGCCTCTTGTTAACTGAGACGTTTTGGACAACAAGTAAAACCACACATGCTGATTTCTGTAGTATCAACTGCCTTTAATAGAATCATACAATTATAAAATTCTAAAATGGTTTGTGTTGAAAGAGGCATTAAAAATCATCTAGTTCCATCTAGTTCCCGCTAGTGGGGGCAAGGACACCTTCCACTAGATGAGGTTGCTCAAAGCCCCATCCAGCTTGTAATACTTCCAGGGATGGAGCATCCACAGCTTCTCTGGGCAACTCATTTCAGTGCCTCACCATCCTCACAGTAAAGAATTGCTTCCTAATATCTAATCTAAACCTAACCTCTTTCATTCTACATGCATTCATCATATACACATGCATTATAAAAAGTCCTTCTCCAGCTTTCTTGTAGGCCCCCTTTAGGTACTGGAATGCTGCTATAAAGTGGTCCCTAGAACCTTTTCTTCCCCTAGCTGGACAACCTCTAATGTATCACCTTGTCCTCTTATGACAGATTCTCCAGACCTCCATCATCTTCATGGCCTTCCTCTGGACATGTTCCAAGTGGTCCATGTGTTTTCTGTGCTGAGGACCCCAGAGCTGGACTCAGCACTCCAGTGAAGTCTCATGAGCGCAGAGTAGAGGAAGGAGATGAAGGCAGAGACTGAGATGGAGAGAGAAAAAGAAGCAGTAAGGGAAGAAATAGTTAAGGTTGTGTTGCCAAACTGACAATTTGCACCACCCCCACCACCAGGGATGGTGCCTGAGCAGGCAGCTGTGAGGAGGAGGAGAAAGGCTGCCTGGCAGGCTGAGTTTGGTTAGGATGTCTGCAGGGTGGGGGGTGGCAGGGAGCAGAACATGCTGGAGGAAGCTTTAACACCTGTCTCTGCAGAGCTGGATTGAGCTGCCACCAGCACTGCCCTTCCAAGATCCCAGGCATGTCCCTATCTTTTCCATGTTATCACTTGCATGTGAGCACCCTTGATCCAGACCAACATTTACTGTGTAAAACCATGGGCATGTGAGTTTCTAGGAAATACGTCGAAGAAGCTGGGAGTTCATGGTTTAGGTCTGCAATCTTATAGTACTGACATGAAATTTAATAAGTCCTAATTCTCATTTTGCACATACGATAAAGCTTGGCCCAAGTATGAATTGGGAAAAGAGCATCTGGAGAGCAGTCTTGCAGAGATGGACCTGGGGCTGCTAATCAGCAGCAGGCTCAGTGTGAGCCAGCAGTGTGTGCCCCAGAAACCCAGAGGGCAAACCCCATCCTCAGGTTCATCAAGCCCAGCATGATCAACTGTCCAAAGAGGTGATTATCCTGCTGTATGCAGCACTGGTGGGGCGTCACCTCGTGAGCTGTGAGCAGTTCTGGGACCCACAGTTTAAGAAGCATGTGAAGGTCCTTGAATGCAACCAGAGAGGGGCAACAAAACTGGTGACGGGGTGGAAAGGCAAGTCCCATGAGCAGTGGCTGAGGACTTTGGTCTTATCTAGCTTGGAGAAAGAAAGCTAAGGGATGACCTCGTTGCTTTCTACAGCTTCCTGAGGAGGGGGAGCGGAGAGGGATATGCTGAACTCTTCTCCCTGGGATCTATTCACAATAGTTGGAATGGCTCAAAGCTGTGCAGGGGAGGTTTAGGCTGGACAGTAGGAAGCATTTCTTTGCTGAATGGGTGGTCAAACACTGGAAAAGTCTTCCTGCATAAGTGATGCTCCAAGCATTAGTTGGTTGATGCTCCAAACCTGTCAGTATTTAAGAGACATTTGGACAATGCCCTTAATACCATGCTTTAGCTTTTGTCCAGCCCTGTATTAGTCAAACAATTGGACTAGATGGTTATTGTACATCCTTTGCAACTGAAATGGTTCCCCTCCCCTGTCCTCCCCTGTCCTCCCCTCTCCTCTCCTCACCCACATCCCAGTCAAGGGAACCATGACTAGTAGCTGACAGAGTTGTAGCCTTAGCTGTTATTAACGTGACCAATCTACTACTATTAGTCATAGTGGAATACCTTGGCACTCTGCCAAGGCTGTGTGTATGTGCATGTGCATGTTTGTGTTTTGGTATGCATCTTTTTTCCTTTCACTTGTGTTACTGTATCTGTTTATGCAACTGAAACAAATATGCAACTGTACTGCATTTAATTTAATTGATGCAGCAAAATCAGCCATATTCTGAAAAAAAATCAATTTTTTTTTCACTGTTGTCCTTGTCCAGATATGGAACTTATCAGTGATGAAAAGCAACAGATCATCACTTTCACAGCCCTAAGCTTGCTTCACGGACTTAGTATAAGGCCTAATGCTACACAGTACAGTATGGCAAGAAACCTGTATTATCTGTGCCTAGGACAGTGTTGCTAGTTGTCTGCTTATTAATCTGGTTATAATGGCATGTTAATGATGTTGTATTGCTTCCAATGTTGAAGCTGGATTGGTAGCTGAGGGACCTCACCAGTTCTCTGGACTGTGTAGGAAAGAAAGAGTTGCAGGCTGAGTAATGTGACTGGTGACAGACAGTGAGAAATTGGGGGGGTAAAACTGCACTCACTGTATTATCTGTGCCTTATTCAACTTGTGCTGAGTGAATAACTATTGCTGTAAAGTTCCTGGAAACCATGTCTATCTGAAGCTGAACTGGGTCCACCAACTTTAGATCTGGGATTCAGTATGATCGCAAGGAAGAACTCAGCTGCAGCATTTAGACCTCTGTCTGTGCTTTCATCTGAGAGAGTTCATAGGTTATAAATAGGGTCTGCTCTGTTTCTGATCAAAAGAGCTTCATTTCCAAATTAAGGAGAAAAATAATCTAGACAACTTAGACAATTCTAACACCTAGAACTGGCGTGGTCAAACTACGGAGGTGGTGTGTTTTCAGAGTCAGGAGTTAAACCAAGATAACGTCTCAATTCAACTGTTTTTGTTCTTCTATTACCAGCATAACATGCTGTCCCGTATGTTCTTTTTCTTATTTGTATCTGGTTCTTTTCCCTCCCACTCACAAGCTGCATTTCTTAAAAATAGAAACAGGATTCTCAGCCCAAGTTTAGTGATATTTCAGAGGGAATGAATGGCAAGTTCATTGGGCCAAACAGTCCTTGCTGTGACTGTTTGCTACTATGGATTTAGGCAATAATTAACTCTCCTTCTTTTCATTCTGTTTGGGTTTTTTTATATACCAGAGAAGGCATTATGGGGAGTAGTAACTTCAGAGGAGGCCTGAGGGAAGAGGAAGCTGAGTTTTGTAGCTGGTTGTATTTGCTTGCAGTTTGGTTCAGATGATATTTTTAAGGATCTACTTTGAGAAAATAAGATAACTCCCCCAATAAATTCCTGCATCCATGAATTTGTTTATAATAAAACCCTGGATGTTCAAAGGGTCTACAGGTACCTAGCTATCCTAGGACTGGAGGCTGTGCTTCAACCTCTGTTGGTTAAAACTGGGACGCTGGGCAAGTTTGCACAGCAAGTTGTGCATGGGGTTGCTTCTCAAATTCAATTGTAAAACCCTGATACTTAGGCAGTGGCAGCTGGAGGCTTTGTAGTCTTCTACAGTAGGGGAGAAGGGGGTCAACCTGCCTCGTGGAGTGCTGTACGACTGAATGTGAGGCAGACCATTGCTGAACATCACCCTAGAAAACTGAAAGCTGCTTCCTACTAGCACCTGAAATTGCCTGAGAAATGGAAGAGGAGCTCTGGGATCTGCTGTTGCTCTCTTTGTATGAGAGAGATAGATGTTCAGCCACTGGGCCACCACCACTAGCTGTTCAATATAGACATTGTGTTGAGTTCAGTCTGCCTCCCAGAAAAAGGAGATTAATTTCAGTAGTCTGAGCTTGGCAGTGGGACACAGGCGCATCAGGCCAAAAGTCCTTGGAAGGTGTAGTGGGTATAAAGCCTCAAATATGTTCTGACTTGTCCACTTCAGTTATGATTTCTAAGTGGCTTCAATTGTGAGATTATCTCATACCTCACACAAGCATTGGTACATCTAAAGAAGAAGTATAGGTATGTAATTGGTAATTATGACAGTAGGGTTCATTTGAGAATATTAAGTATTACTATTATGAAAGCACAAAAAACAAACTCTGACTGAAAAGAGGGAGTGACAACAGACGTTTTTGTGTTTCTTCAATGAGATAAATTATTACTGCCAATGTAATTTTGTTTGCAGAACATATATATTTAATGAATTATTTTGCTTTCTTAGCCAGAACATAATATTGGAAAAGTGTGATTATATGCTATTCCAAAAATAAATATATAAAATACTTGTGAGTTCTCTTGACTGCCACTTCGTGTTACTAAAAAGCTGACTGCTCTGTTCACGTACTGTGCCAGTGACGTCATCCTTATTCACTTTCTTACAAAAGCAGGGACAACACATTCTCTTATTTACTCAGTCTTGCGCTTTTCAAAGATAACAGAGCTCTTCATAGTTTGGCTAGACTTCAGCTAGGTATTTCTTATGAGCAATCTCTTGTATTGAAAATAAATAACCATCCAGCGACTGCGGATGAAAAGGTGTGAGCCAGCAGAGATGCTGCCTTCCATATGGTCAAGACAACCTCTGTTTCTCTGATGAAGGTGGCCACAGACCCACTTATCCTACGGATTCAGCCTTTAATTTGAACCTTTCAGATGAATAAACTGAGGTGCATTTCTGATATCTGACAATATCATCCCAGCTTCACTGGCAATAACTCATTTTTGCAGCATTATGTTACAAGACTAGTACTGGTATATAAAACCTCCTCACACTTCAATATAACAGGGTTATGATTGCTTCTGTGGAAACAAATCCGACTCATTTTAAGAGCTGTCATTGGATCAGAAGTGTGGGAGGAAGACAATTTTCAAACTCAGGCAATAAACGTACCCCAAACTTTTCCTTCCCAGACCTCTTGTCTCAATTTTACTGCTTGACTTTTTCACACAGTTGAAAAATTTGCAAAGAAAAATTATCTGAAAATGCTTAACAAAGCGTGTTTGGTGAGGATTACACCGTAGATCTACTACACACAATGTATATCTGAGCATCAGAACAATGCCTTTCTATGAACAGTAGATCTTGCATCGCTGGAATGACTCTCTAAAACCCTAAACCAGTAAAGAAAAAGATCACTGCTCTGAGTGTTTAAAAAAACTGAACTGGACCAGAGCTAAAAATTTCTGGAATATCTTTAGAAGTAATTGAAACAGAACATTAGAAGAATAATTGTATTTTTCTATCCACAAGCAAGTCAGAAATTTTTCTCTAAAAATATTTATCCAGTCCTCCTAACTTCAGAGGCTCAAGTTTGTTAATTGTGGGGCTTTCCCCTTTACCTGCAAATTGGGAGAAAGATATGATAAAGTGTGCCCTCAGAAGGCAATTCCCCTGCTCTTGTGGATCGTTGTGGTTCCATCAGCCCTTCCAAGTGGAGAATCTTGATCTAAATATCTTAAGCCTGCCTTACCACAGTGGTTCTCCTGATGTTCTCGATGCTTTTCAGACTGCTAACTGAGACATTCAATTTCAGATTAACAACGTCTTCTACAAAAGCTGGGCTTGGAGCTTCATGGCTGCTGCTGGGCTGCTGTTACTTGTACCATTTGCATCTCAGCTTCTCTTAATAACAATAATTCTCTCAGTAATAGAAGCCTATTAATATTCTCAAAATATTTTTTCCCTTTTCCATAGCCATTTCTTCTCACCTTATATTTCATATATTTCATATGAAGTTAATATTAAGCTGTGAATAAAATTTTCTCATGTGTTGTAACTAACACTTTGAGTCAGCTCTGGGAAAAAAACTACATCCTCTTGTTTCCTGGCATCTCTAGACTCTCTTTAAAATCTACTGTGTTTTGTGACTAGGAGATATCAAGCCCTAGATAGCTTTTTTTTTTTCCCTATTGGGTCCTCAAAGACTCACTGTAAGACTCTGCCAAGTTCACTTTCTTATGCCCTTAATTGCATAATGATAATATACAGATTGGAACCATATTCTGGTGTCCATTTCAGTCAGAGAGCTGGGTCATGCTCTGCATTTAAATTCTGTATTGTAATCCATTTCTTCCAAGCTGCCTTGGAGGTTGAGCAGCAGTGTAAGTTGGAAGCCAGGCTGCCTTTAAAATAATATTTTTGTTCAGCTGGAAATAGGTAGTTCAAGTCAAAGTCCAACACAGTTCAAGCCTTGAATATATATACCTATTAGAAGTTATATGAATATGCTATTCATAATATTTTTATCTGTTTCTTCTCTGGCATTGCCTTTTTTTCTGCTGCAGTCTGATTGTATAAATTAACCTATTTTTTTGATGCCTTTTAGAAATACTACAAATAAAATTTCATTAGAATTCATGTATGTCAAAATGCACACACGTGACAGCAGGAATGCCAGTCTGATACCAGTTTTAGTTTATTTTTTTAAGACCTGCTTAGACAATGTCCCGAGGGCAGTATATGGCAAAATATACATTATTTTGCTAAATAATGTATATCTGAATTAAGACACTGAAAGACCATTGGCTTTTCTTGATTCAAAAAAGATTTTGCTAAATCAGAATGAATAATTCATAAGAGGAGATCCATTAAATTTATTCTGCTTTGTGTTGTATTCATCTATGAACAGCCTGTGAATTCAGTTGGAGTTAGTAATTATTTAAAATTGTTTTCGGAGTGAAGGCTTTAGGAAACCAGGGAAAAACACAGACAGACCTTGCATGCTTACTTGAAAGTAATAAGTAAATTATTTTGTTTAAACCACATGTCATTGAATCTGTTTTCTCCTTGGTTAGGTGTGATTCCTGTGTCAGTTTCCTAAGAAAAGTCTGTACTTGAAGAGACTTACAGACATCTGTAATAGTACTAATGAGCTTGAAGTCAAAGACATACCTCGCATATAAAATTAATTTCTCAAATGTTTAACCTTAAATAATTTTATATTAATTGTTGGTTTTGCAAAAGGTCAGACAGTATCAGTTTTGATTTTTTTACAAGGACATACTAGGAAAGAAAATGTATCAGGAAAGGATTTGAGCTTTTTAACTTTCTGATAAAGCATGTTGGTTTTGCTAATTTAAACCAGAAATGATAGAGGAATTCTAAGACTCGTAGTGAAATGCCTACAGTTTTATTATCCCCTTTGGGCCTTGCATTGCTATTTTGTCACATCATAAGTCAGATAAAACTCGTGAGAGGAAAAAGCCAGCACGGATTGTGCTTGACAAACCTGATCACCTTCTATGACAAAGTAATCTGCTTGGTTGGTGTGGGGTATGCAGTGGATATTGTCTACTTGGCTTTTACCAAGACTTTCGATACAGTTTCCCGCAGCCTTCTCCTGGAATAACTGATTTGTGGTGGTCTGGACAAAGGGGTCTGTGCAGTGAGTGGGGACCTGGCTGACAGATGCCACCCAGGGGGGAGTGGGTTGCTTTGAAACTGGGACACTGTCACACGTGTTGTCTCCCATAGATCTAATATTGGGACCAGCACTGCTTAATACCGTCATAAGTGATCTGGATGATGAGTTTAAGTGTACTCTGATTAAGTTTGCCAGCGATACCCAACTGAGTAGGGAAGTGGACATTTCAGAAGGGAGAGCCACCCTGCAAGAAGACCTGGATAGTGTGGAAGATCGGGAGAATAAGAACCTTCTGAAGTTCAACAAGTACAAATGTAAAGTCTTGCACCTGGGTAAACATAATCTAAGTGCGTGCAACACAGCCTGGGATCTGCCTGGCTGGGTAGCAGCTCTGTGAAAAGGACCTGGGCATCCTGGTAGACAGCAAACTCAGTAAGAGTGAACAGGGTCCTGCTTTGGCAAAGAAAGCCAATGAGATGCTTGGCTGCATCAACAACAGCATCATCATCAGAGGTAAAGGAGTCATCTTATTCTACTCAGCGCTTTTCAAACCATACCTGGAATACTGCATTCAGTTTTGATCCCCACTATACAAAAAAATGTGCACAGGCTTGATAAACCTAAGAGAAGGGCCACAAAGATGACCAAAGGACTGGGAATCCTGCCTGCCATGTGAGGAAAGGCTGAGAGAACTGTGTTTTTTCAGCCTTGAGAAAAGAAAGTTTAGGGGAGACTTTATCACCATGTTCCAGTATTTAAAGGGTAGAAGATGGAGACTCCCTTCTTACAAGGAGTCACATGGAAAATATGAAAGGGAATGTGAAAAAGTTATGCCTAGAGACATTCTGATTAGACACATAGAACAATCAGCCATTAGAATAATATCCTCTGGGATATTCCCCAGCATTGGACATTTTCAAGATTCATTTGAAGAGGGTGCTGGGCCATCTTTTCTAGACTGTACTTTTGCCAAGATAGATTGGACCAGATAATATTTGAGGTCTCCTTCCAACCTGGATATTCTATGATTCTTTGATTCTGAAAGAGAGAATTACCAATGAGACTATAATTTTCTCTCATTAACTACTAATTATAACACATTTCTCAAGTTTTTAAGCAGAACTTCCTACAGTGGAAGTGTAGTTCTAATAATTTATTTCTTTGTTAGCTGTCAAATTTATTGCCCAGGTGCAAATTAAGTTATTAGAGCTATAACAGGAAAGAGTTTTTAAATAAACTAGACAAATTACAATTTAATAGCATTTATTGAGGGAATCTGAAGGTGTTTTAATAAAGAGAGGTGCCCTATTCACAACTCCAATGTTTAAGAAAAAGAACTGCAGAGAGAATGTGGTTCTACATCATAGCTGTTCTCTAAACTGCTACAGCTTAGGTCTCCAAGTCTGGTTTACATGTAGCAGTCTTTTCCTGGTTTCTTGAGCACTCTCAGCGTACATAAAAGACTTAAGCGGACATTGGAAAGGAAGAAAAGAAACAGAATATAACAGAATAATTCTGTGATTAGGATAAGGTCCATTCCTTGCTTTAGAGCCTTCTTACTTCATTTATGTGGCATAGCTGTTGGCTAGTGGACATAATTCTTTGCAATCAATAAATGCTTCTTCTGCATAGGTTAGTGCTCTAATCAAGCTCCAGAGTCATGTTCATTCTTACTGACCTTCAGTCCGGCCAGTGTTTGTTTCGTGCCTGTATGGTCACAAAGCTGTCAGTGTCTAGAGAGTGAAGGCGCCTCACAGGAGCCTATGTCCCTGTGGCTAAGGAAATATGTGAAATAGCAGATGTTGATGTGGCTATTTGAATGTTGTCAGTGATTCCAAGTTTTCAACAGCTTAAATGGGCTCAAAATTCCACATGATGGGTCCTATAGGGGTTTAACAAAGCAATCAAGCTTCTCTACTTTTTTTTATTCCTTTCAAAGTGCAACAGATGAGGTTTCTTTAATTTTATCTTTCCGTATGTATGCTGAACAGAAAATTTTGTTAGCACATTGTCAAATCTTATTATTTAGGAGTGTGAAAGAAACAAGATAAATCTATTGCATTTACCTGCTAATGAGCCAGAGCATGGGGAAAAATGGAACTGCTAGGGGCTTTGGCTGCTGAAACAGGAAGAGTCGTTAATTTAGAATGTTCAAATCAAGGCTGTTGACCTTACTTTTGCTAGAAACATTTTTTTAAAATTAAGTGACATTTTACTTTCACTTGGAGTGATAGCATATATGATGGTCATACTGCAAATAGCAAGATTACTGTAGATAGTAATTTTGTCTTGGAAAACAATCTGTCAGTCTTCTGGGAGCTGATTGAATATCTGACCCTCTAGAGTCTTGGAGGGGTTTTATAATTTACTTTCTTTAGTATAACGAAAAAGTTTGGAACTCTGGGTTCAACATATCAGAGATATATCTCTAAATATATACAGAAAAAAACTATGCTGACTAAAATATTCGTAGTGGATCTGGAAGTACACTAGCGCAATTTGTGGAAACCAGCCCCATTGTCAGGAAGTTCATATGTGAACACAGTGACTGAGCTCAGGAAGTAGTTGTCTAGCAAAACTGACAACAAGAGAAAAGGAAGCTTTAAAATGAACCAGCAAACAGCTAAGAGTTATTTTATAGTAATGAGAGAGCTTTTGAGCTGTGACAATTTTTGCAGCCTCTGGGATTGTGTTTTGTTCAAGAAGAGCTAAAGACGAAACATAGGGAAGAACAAAGGCAAAACCAGAGCAAAACAGCAACCCAAACCTCTGGTAAGATACAAAAAGGCTTTTCCTACAGAAATATACTTCATTTGTGATATATCAAACAGGTACAGAGAAACTGCCTGAAGTATCAGAGGCAGGTGTACTTAGATCACCTTCAAAACCAGCAGTATGTGCATAAACTGTTTACCTCTTTTCCCTCTAATATTTAGTTCTTTCAAAAAAAAGGGTTGTTTTTTAAGAACCCTTTATTGCATAAAGATGCTTATGGACTTCTGGAGAAAAGACCAGTACTGACTCAGACCAAGTGGAATCTGTAGGTGGGAAAGTTTCAGTGAAAGCTCATTATACTGTAAAGGTTCCCAGCAAGGTGGGGGTAAGCAATGAGGTAAATACAGGCACCAAGTCCAGTATTGACAGGGATAAACTTGGAGGGCTCAGGAAGACAGTAACATATGGGTACCATCTTGCATCTGCCTAGTGAAGGAGTTGTACCAGCCAGCTCAGGTGCAGAAATGGAAGCAAACTTCCATAAATTGGTAAAATGTAGAAAAAATTGATGATGTGATACAGGTTCTAACCCTGCACTGAGAAAGAGTATTCCTCATTACAAATTGAATTTTAATGGTTTGTATTTATTGAATGCTTGCTAGTATTTTTTTTAATCACAAAACAAACCATGGTGCATTTAAGGAAGCAATTGCAAACAGACAAACTAATTAAATAGTTCATGTTTACTACTCTGACAACAATTATTAATTGCAATTAAGTCTTAAAAAACACTATATCAACCATAGTGATGAACTTTATATCCTTAGACTTCCATACTACTCCTGGGAGCAGTTGTATTTTGCACCTTCATTAGGTCTTGCACTGGTAAACCATAATTTGCTCATATTTTATGTAGTCTGCATCCCTAAATTTTGAATTTGGTTGCCCTCAGCACATACTTTTAAGTTTTTTTGGGGGTTGACAATTAATTAGTTTAAAACACCCTTGATTTAATTAAAGTTGTTGCTGTCTCTGGGATAGTTGAATTGTGAAGATTACCTTTACCAGCAATGTAGTAGAAGATACTACACTAAAGAAAATTTTAGATTTCTTATGATGCATCTTTCTAGATGTATGTTTATTTTATGAGTAGGGTTAGAAACCTGATTTCTCTTGTCACTCCTTTTCATGGTAATATTGAAAAATTAACCTTTTTCCCTTATTTTTAATATGTTAAGTCCAGGTGATGCACCTTTTCTTGCTAGGATGTAGCTGGTATATGAGCTTGTCTTTCTTTTTGAGGTTACTCATGGCACTAATTTGTTGACAATAGTATGACATATTGGCAACACATCACTTTACCTGGATACAGGATTTTTCTGCTCTCATCCACATATCATCACTAAAAGACTGCATACTTTTTGGTTGAATTGTACAGGCTCCAAGTCACTAACTCATTTGAATTTTTAGTTTCTGAATTTGGATAGTTATTTTAATTGTTTTTAAGTTTTAATGTTTCAATCCGTTTTGCCAATTGTGAAATAATCACTTACCTAGATACTAAAAGTTTGGAAATTAATTTTTATTTATAAAAGGCTTTAATGATAAATACTTGAGTGAATAGGCTCAAAACAAAATAAAAAATCAGGTGCCCTTGATTTTGATCTGAAAAGATCAGGGAGTGATCAGTGCCTTTCCCATGGGCTCTGCTTCAAATAATGGATTGATGAGAATGGAATAAATCTCTACAGCCACATCTGTTTGAATGAGTCCCAAAGTGGTGAGACTCCAAGAGTCTAGCAGAGAAGATGCCATAAGCTTCTTTCTTTGTAACTCTTACAGAGTTCCTGCTCAACTGATGCTTTGGAAAGCCAGAACTATCCCAAAGTACTTAACCTTTCTGTAACCATGTTTGAAGTTGAAGATCAAGTGCTGAAAAGAAAGAGACAAGGTTTGGCTTCTGAATTGTGGAAAACATTCAGATACCAAACAAAAACAAGTCTCTGGTTTGTAAACACTAAGGAATAGTTGTGACAAGGAAGAAAAGGCCATGTGTTATGTGTTGCTCCTCTTCTCTCCAGGAACCTCAGCGCTTTCAGTTGAAGTATGCATCTACCTTGCTGTCTGCATCCCATTACTTAGCTCAGTGATATATATTTATGAAGTGTAGATGTGTGTTAAGTGTCATGAAACCTAGTAGTAACAACTCTAATCATAATTCAGTGCACAAATTCAGCCCTAAATCTTATTGTTGCAGAGCCACCGTTACACTTCTTGGAAGCACATTTTTTATATGCTCATAAGAAAACTATATATAGCAGGCAAGTAATTAACTTGAGCATTCTTAAAATGAGAAACCAAGTTATGTGAAATCTCTCCAGTGGTAGAAGAAATTATCTTTAGTAACATAAATGTTTCATTTTCCTACATGTCTCTTCTCTCAAGAACAGAAATGTGGAGAATCCTGTCTGGAAAAGGAATGCAATCGTAGTGTAAGTGTAGTGCCAACATATTCAGTGTCACAGTTTTAAAGGATTGTACACCAGTGGTAATACATTCCTTTTCAATCATACTGGAACACTTCTGTAGCTCTAACCTCGCAGATTGGCACTGAAAAGCATGATGGTGATGCCTATACTGTAAAGTCTCATCTTCTGCATTAGACTTGTAAGGCGCTTAATTAAAAAAAAAACAAAAACAAAAACAAAACCACCAGAAAACCCAACAAATAAATCAAATAAACCCCCACCCAAATTAATTTGTGAAACACATTTTCTGTTAATGTGTGCTATAGATTTGTTTTTTCCATTAAGATGATCTTTTGATCTCTTCTGCTGGACTCTTGCCTTTCAATCAAGACATATTAAATCATGATTTTAGTTAATAAAAAGACTTACTGTGAACTTTCAGAGTCTCCAGGCATTTTTCCCTCTGTAGCTTAGAAGAGATGCCAAATTTTAAAAGGGACTTAAAAATTTTGACGTGTAACTCATGGCAAATTACTGGAACTATAAATCAAGGAGATTTATTTTTGCACAAGTAATGGAGATACAGTAAGCAACTTTTCTTATTTTAGAAATCTTTATATAGCATAGACGTTTTCTCACTCTATTGATAGTGATGGGGTGGAAGATGAATATTGGATAAATGACTCTGATGTTATCTGACTACTAGTACCATTATCTCTCCTGGAGCTGTCAGAAATATTCCATTATATAAGACAGATATTGCTCTAGTTACTGTCTAGAAGACTGGAATATAATGATTATACTGGCTAAAACTAACCTTTACTTTCCTATATAGGAAGCCATTATTTCAAGACACTTACTTAAAATATCTTATTTCTGGTAACTGTTATTTTTATAGTGAAATGTATCACTGTTCAATAAAATACATTTTAAATCCCCATAATGAGAACACTGAAGTTTTAAATTGTAAAAAATATATGTGTGTATATATATATACATACATATGTAGGTCCATATATCTTAAACTTAATAATGTTGAAAATTAACTTGAAATTAAAATATCTCTCTGATGTATGGATTGAAACCAGCACAACATTTAGGTGGAAGCAGACATGATTTAGCTTTGGCTACAGTATTTGTGCACACTGGAGTTCCAATTTGCAGTTCAACTGTGCTTTCAGAAGGAGGAATGCACTCTTTTGTCTGTACATCTTTTCTGTACTTGCCTGCAAACGTATATGACATTACACGTGTATGATCAGCCAGTAAGATTGTATTATTCTAGTCAAGGCTATACAGATTCTAGCCCATGTGACTAGCTCTTTTATGTAGTAAGCATTAGTGGCATGTTGCTAATTTTTTTAAAATAAACCAGGATTTTACCTATTAAAAGGTAGCTTTAAGTACCACACAATGGACTGAAATGAACACTGAATTTCCTCTCACTTCATTCTAACTTGCAGGTTTGTATTTAAATCACAGCAGTCTGGGAAATTATAAAAATACTTAGATAATATATTTTTAAATTCCTGACCAATCCACAAATTTTTGTGTCTAAAGGAACCTGTGAGACCAGAAATTTCTCATGTGTTTTGGTATGACTTTTATGTTGATTCAGGTAAAATTGGCATTTGAATAACACCCTATCCTTGTCTTAAAACAAATGTTTACACAGATATATCACTGACTTTACTATACATTTGACTCGAGTGGCTCAAGCAGATGTAATGACAAACTGACTGCTCTCATGAAAGTCCTGGAACAAAAAATTTTTTATGCTGGATCACCAGACTTACCATCTTCCCATCCTAGACCCGGTCAGATTATCAGTATTTTAGAGTGTAGCAGTTATAAATAAAAATGACTCTGATGCTCAGAAAGATGTATTTATGGAAACCACTCTGTGCAGCCTTTGGGTCCATATCCACTCACAGACAGGATGAACAAGGGTCAGTGCAGAGGTACTCCAGCCACTGAACCCCATGCTGTCTCATTGCACTGCTTCCATCTCCAATGAGAAGAAAGCAGTTATTGTGTCATAGGATCCTATGCACAATGATAATGATTTTCAGTTTTGCTTTTTGGGTTTTTTTCTCTTTGCCAGCTCATAGTATGGAATTAGTGCCTTTGTACTGCTGAACTGCTAAAATTCTTCTGCTCCCATAGGCAAATCAAAACAATGAATGGGTTACCATTAATTAACTTTCTGATGTTAATAATATGCCTCAGTATTCCTTTTTCAGTGGTCTTTTACTTCTCTCAGAGTGTAGATGAGAGAAGTTGTGCAACCAAAGAAACCAGTACAGTGAAAATTATGGTATTGTGATTTGATATACAAATTGTTAATATCTGAAGTGTTCCTACAGCATTACAACATCTTTTTTATTTTTGGTCCCACAAACCCAGATGCTTTAACTCAAGTTACATGTTACAGGCATTGTAATTCACTGTGAATAAAAGCCATTGATTGTTCAGTCCATTCTGCTCATCTGCAATTAATGAACTATCTTGATTTTTAATGGGATGTTTGATGTTATTTGTACTTTGTTCATTAAGTAAAGCAAGATCTTTAGTGCTTGGGTAGTCTAAGAAAGAAACAATTGCAGTGTGTAAACTGTATGTAAATTGTTTTTCAACAGAAGACTGACACTCTTCAATCCGCAGCCTAATCAGAAGGACACAGGAAATCATTAATTTAGCAATTTAAAGATCGTCTTTCATTGTTATACTGATTTCTGCAGCTTTTCAGACTTACTTGTAGTTTTATGGAATGATAGTAATTGCACAAATACTCATAAATCACAAATAATGGCCCTACAGAATGGGAGACTGGAAGTTGTGTCTTTCATGTGTGAGCCAAGATATTTATAGCTGGCCTCTGTCCAGCTGCAGAACAGAACACACAAGCAAGACAGAAGTGGCTGCAGGCTTTTAAGACCATGAGCACATTCAACTTATACATCGTTAGAGAGCAATTCCTTCACCAATGATTTAAGAGTGATTATTATTGTTATTATTTGAATACCTGACTGGAGAGAGACAGTATAAGTTAACTATTTTCTAAATAAATAACTATTTAAACAGTATGGTTTTGCTACTTTTTGCTGGTCACATTTGTGAATGCAATGTAAATGGCATTTCCTTTAGTGAATAATTAATAAATAATTCATGGCACTGAAAACCTTTTAAATGGATAAGAGAGAAGGAAACCCTGTGGTGGAAAATGTACAGTCTGTTCCAGAGACCCTGGGTTCAGAACATATGAGAAAAGGAGACAGAAACATGTGCCCTAGGCCTTATACATAGAAAAAGAAATACACAGCAGCAAAAGATCCTTCAATTTGTTTTGGACTATTGCTTGGGTTTTTTTCTCACATTTATATATAGAACAAGGACAATTTATATATCCAAGAAGCAGAGTCTGAAGTTGTAGAAGGATGAGACAGAGGAAATACCATGGCTTCCTTGTGATACCACACAAGAGCAACTTCCTTTTAAAATCATATTTCAGAAAGTTGTTGAACTAGACCAAAGCTTAGGGATGTGACTACTATGACAGGAAACCACTGAATCGCAGAAATCACCAGACTGAAAGAAGTAATCTGATCCTAACTAAGGATCAGCTGTATGTGGGTTATTTATGAAAAATGTTCATTTAACGCATTCCATAAGACACTGAATGATGTAGACTCCATAGCTTCCTGGCACATTTTACTCCAGAGATTTTACTGCCACTGGGACATGCTGCAAATTAAACTTAGTGTTTCTATTCCTATACAACACTAAGGCAAAATATTCATTATTTCTCTAGAGTACTATAGAGTACATGTTTTGTGATTGTTAGCACACCTTTCCTCAGTCTTCTGTAGAATTAAACAAGCTGAAGTCCTTAAAGTTCTCTTTGCAGCCTTGCCATAACCATCTGCTGTGATCACGATGAACGAAATTTAGTGGCTGACTGGTCCCCAAGCAGATGCAAGGTAATTTGGCTCTTTTTTGAACTCTGGACAATGCTGGGGATGCTTCTGGCCCCTCAGGGTGACCGAAAGATGAAGAAAAAGCCCAAAGTTGAAGAGAAGAGTTTAAAAGGAAAGGAAATAAAGTCCTTTTTTTGATGAGTGCTGGTTTTCCCTTTCTCTTTGTCTAGCAGGGTAAACAGCTTCAGCCTCTTTAACTACTGCTTGTTGTCAGTCCTATGTTTTCTCAGACTTCTGGTGGTGTGTTTCATGCCTGAAGAAATCAGTATTCCCTCATGCAGTTTTAAACTAAATAGCATGAGAAAGGAAATAAGTGAGCAAATACATGGAAGTGTAATCCATCTTAAGTTACAACTCCATGAAACTGGGAGAGTAATTCAGGGGCATGTGAGGCTGTGCTTATCTTCTTCTGTTGTTCTTTAGGCATTGTGCCTTAGCTAATTATCCCTGTCAGAGGCAGGACTGTGGTCTGGGTAGACCCTTGGGGTACATCTCATACCAAGGTGACTATTCAAATTTAATTCTTCCTTCACTAGTCAGAATATGGTGGACTTCAGTCATGGCTCTTTGTCTTGTTTCTGTACTGCATTTCACTCCGAGTTAAATTCGAGAGGTTGTCTGCAAAGTTCAGGGAAAATGATACCTTTGGCATAGTGTAGATGGCTTTTCTTTTGCCTGAATGAACCATTTGCCCATGTCTTATCAGAGTTAGACTTCATTAAGAAATAGTTTGGCCTTTGACCTATTCTTCAGAAGGTGATGTTTCATATATTCCTTCCTCATTTCCCCTTTGACTACTTCTGTTTCTAAGTATTTATTCATAACAGCTAAATATATCCCAATACATATGCTTAGCAGTTCTTTCTACTGTCTGTTTTTAAGATGGTTTAATCAGGACATTATAATAAAGTTACTTGGAATAAGTGATCCATCAATCTCACCATAACAGAGTTATCTCTAGGAGTCTAACAATACAACCCTGAAAGACTCAGTTGTGTGATTTGACTGGGGAATTAATATAGACGCTTTCTCTCACTTTATGTGAAAGAGGGATTTGTGCTTCCTGGTGCTTTGCCTTGAGCTCTCAGGTTCCACTCACAAATGAAGCAACAGATTCACTGTCTGCAGGAGGTGAGGGGTACTGGTGCCTCCTACTCCTGCCCAAGGGCAGTCTAAAGGATGGAGAGCTGCAGTTCTACCTGGTGCAGTTTCATAAGCATTTTAAAAACTTTGTTTTGAAACTCTGATGTTCAAGTGCAAAGACATTCGGTTCAGGGCTCACTTGAAATCAGTTTTCTTGGTCTGCTTGAAAATTTGGCAAGCTTCAACTGAGCAACAGTCCTGGGCTGTGGTTCAGATGCCTACAAAAATTTTGAAAGCTGTGTCCTTGCAGCAGTTTTCAGGCTTATAATGGATCTCCTGTAGATATGTCAGGTGTTTAGTGACTGCTATAACAGATATTAAAATAATAGTAAGTCCTTTACAAAAGTTCTGATCTGCTCTCATCTGAAGAGGATATCCAACCAACTGAATAGTTTACACTCTTTTGAATTAGCTTTTAGTTTTTATCACATCCTTTTTAAATTGTTTTTTTTAATAGAAATCAAAGAAGTCATAAGCATGCTTCCTTGAATTGCAGGAGATAAAAGTCCATACTCAGATTCTTTTTTAAGAATTCTGTCAGCATTTTTCTCCAATCCATGTCTAACAGCTTCAAAAGGACAGAGTAACTTGCATCTCTGACAATCTGTTGGTCTATACTCACTTATGTATGAGGCTGACTCAAACTCACCAAGAATCACATAGAGTTTTATAGCCTTTGTAACCAACATCAATAAATTAAATTGGCTAGAACAAATAAGGTGACAAAGGGTAATGATGAATGGCAGAAGAAATGAAAATCCTACAATTTAAGGACTGATAAAGTCCCTGGTGACCATCAGTTACACTAAGTGTGTTTTCAAGGAGATATTTTATAATTTCAGGCTTTTTATTAGTGGGCTCAATTTTACCATCTTGTTCAAAGGATAACAGGGCACAATGACCTTTTATTTGAATAAACTGCTTCAGTCCTTCCGACTTTTGCTGGCACAGTTATATTCCTCTTCCTGATGCAGAGAAATGCAGCTGTACCGACACATGCATACTGTTTTGACTTGTATTTGACATTTTAATTTTGCTTCTAATGGGGAGGGGGAGAAGCCTAATTTGTCTTTTAACTGTATTGCTCTGATAGTACTCTCACTGGCTGCTGTTCAAAATCAATATTAACAGTTGAAGAATTTTATTTGCTTGAGGAAATTGACAGGAACCGCAATAGCTTTTCCAGAACAGCTCTTCATGTGGGAACTACTGCTCATTTCCCTGTGTAGATAAGCTCTGAGTCAAATACATGTGTATTTTGCTGCCACCTTACAAAGTCCAAGGAAGTTAGCAGAAGTCCCAAAGAAGTAAGTACTCTGTGCCATTTATGCACTATGCACAATTTATTACTATTTGCACAGTTCTCAGAAACTCTGTATTCTGGATCTGAAATTAATTCCTTTAGTTGAGTAAGGAAGGCTGGAAATCGAGGGCTCTTTCATTCTGCAGTTTAGCCCACACAAAGTGTTTGTTTGCCCTTTTGCTTTTGCCTGCCCTACCTCTTTTCCTTCCCCTGGCCTTGTGAGAGGCAGAAGATGAATAACCCCTTGCACACCCTAAAGGAGGTACTTAAGGTTTCCACCTTAGGGGCTCCTTAAGGTCAAACCAGAGATGAACCACTCCAGATTTCAGAAGCAGGAAAGGAAAACTGACTCTGTAAAATTGTATGAGTGTTTTCAATCCAATTTTAGATATATTGCCTAGCTTCAGTATAATCAGACTCAGTTATAGCAACTCCTCATTTATAGCAATTCCAGCAGAAAAAAATCCTTTAGTTTGGTAGTAATCGCCTCTGTGAGAATTAATATACCACACAAGACCAATCCTGAAGATAGTTACCCTGTTTGTCTTGCCTTTCCTTGTAAATGTTATATTTAATATCTAAATACATGTTTCTCCTTATGATCTTATTCTTTCAACATTTAAATGAGTTCTGAATATGAAATTGTCTCCCTAAAAATATTGTAAAAGTATAATCAAGTCAAATTTGGTTTGCCTTTATAATGTTGATTTGGCAAATGTCAAGGCCGTTATTGGGAACAGCTTTCCAAAATAACAAACATTCTTTCAGATCTCAGGAGTTTGCTGTACTGAGGCTAGCTGGTTTTTAGTTTCTTGACAACTTTCTGTGTGGTGACTCATCTGATTTTTAATAGATATTGCATAACACTGGTTTTCATTGTGCTTGTTTAGTTTTCCACCATATGGAGTTTCTCAATAAGAATATACTGTAGAAGAAGGAGCTGATGTAAATGCACTGTTCCTTTACAATTACTTGGTTTTGGAAAGGTGAACAAAGACAAGTTGTTATTCATATGCAGAATGACTAACAGGCTAAGGGCAATGGAACTGTCAGGATTTAATTTTGTATGCTTTTCTGTGAGAGATTTTGGTACTTGTGAGTATTTCAAAAAACAGAAAATCCAGTTAATTCCAACTATCATTAGGCTAAAAATAGCATGAAAAACAAAACAAGGTTCTCTTTTACATCATGCACGTAAACAAATAGCTCTCTCAGTACTGGACATTACTGAAAACAGAGAAACTGGGTATAAGACTGGAAGCACAGATGATTACACCGTAGATACGCACAGAATGATTTTTCTTTAATAGTGATTTGAATTTTGCACAATTTTCTTTTGTAGGGAATTGGGGTTCCACTAAGCTGATTAAGTGTGCTTTCTCCCACATCTAGCTTTACATAACTCAGTGGCAGCTTGCCCCTACACCTTCTGATCCACTTTTAGTCCTTGCTCAATGCCATAATATTTGTTTAGCTCCAACCTTCATTAGGTCTCTCTTTTGTTATTTTGTCCATGGATAATCTCACTTAAAAACCTACGTTTTATCTCAAACTGGGTGGCAGACAACCTTCTTTTGAAAGCTTTATTTATTTCAAAAATAAAGACAACTTACTGTATGAATTGGAGAAAAGCTGTTTGCTGCTTTTTGGCTGCATTCTAGAGCTGAACTGATAAACTGGTAAAAGCACAGAAATTTCAAATACCTTTTCTTACCTCGTTCTCTCTCTAACCTAAGAACTACCTGAAATCTTTGAGCTGTGTCCTCTTGAAAAACGTGAATTCACAACTCATGGAAATGATGTTTTGTTCTTTATAGAATATGTGAACTTGTTTCAGAATTTGATTTATAAATAAAAATATTCTAAAAAAGACAGTTTAATATTTGATTTATAGAAATCTTTAGCAAAATTGCAACTATGAACCCATGATTTTTTAGGAAACAAATGCAATTATATTTATGGATTAATTTGTTAGATGATTCAGCTGTTCCAGTTTTGAAAGTACAGGACAGTGAGCTGAGATCATGAAAGCAAAACTAAATAATCTTTCATTTAAATAAAAGGAATTATCTTTAGCTCAAGTGAAAAGAAGAAGAATATTTTTAAAGAAAATTAACAACATACTCAAAAGTTCCTGTTCTGTTCTAAGAATAGGTGCATAGTAGGTATATCATATTCATCAACTTTATTAAAGTGCAACACTGTATGTCTCTTTTCAAGTTTATAATGCCATAACTAATTACCTAAATATTTTTCCTTGGCTTTACCTTTGGCAACTTAATATGAGTTTTCATAAGCCTTTATTCTCCTCATTGTCATCTGACCCGAGTTTTCACTATGCATAAGAAAAGACTAGGGAGTTGTATTCAGCAAAGCCCATTAAAATATAAAGCTTGAGCTTGTTTTATTATGAATTTTCTCCTGTTTTCCCCTGTGATAAAGGTAATAAACCTGAAAACAGGTGCATTGGCTCAGCTGGCATATTTTCTGCTTGCTCTCAAATAGTTCTTAGCAAAGATGCATAGCATAATGCTACACTATCTCCTATCCAACAGTGTGGCTGGAGTTTTCTAATATCTCAACAAAATTGCCATCAGGTAGAATTTTAGCTATTCTAAGCAACATTTTACTTTTCCATGCAAAGACAATTTCCTAGCTTTGCCTATGAGTAAGACTACAGTCAAGGATGCAACGTGAAGTTGGCCTAAGTCCAGTAGAGCCTCTGTACAAATTTTACTGCGCTATGAACGCCTCAGCCTCCATTAATGTAGACTGAAAAGCAGCTGGGTAAATTATGTTCTGTGTTTGTAATGACCATTCTTCGGAATTTTCAGCTAAAACAGTATGCAGGTACAGCAATTCTGACATCCATCTTCTGTACCAAGGCTTATACTGTGAGCTTAGAAAAGGAGGAAAAAATGTTTAAGGAATCACAAGACTTCTGTTAACTCATGCCATTACCTAGCTTCCAGGGTTAAAGGCTTAGCAATCCACAGAACAGGTTAAAATAGGGTTTATTTCCGCTGTAAATGCAAGGTTTAAATTTTTATTTGTTAGCAAAAATAAAAATGTCCAATTTTCTGGTAATTAAATAATTTGATACATTGAGACATTGCCTGTAAGTAGTATCCTACAATAATTATGTCATTACTTTATATGTGATCTCACTGTAATATGACTTGGTGTGGTACAGTTTATTCATTTCTGTTACAGACACCTGATATTTTACATTTAAAGTGACCTAAAGCAACAAAAATATAAAAAGCAAAAATTTAACAAAATAATAGCAATAACAAAGGTAAATTTTGAGGATCTACCACCTCTAATTTAAAGACAATTGTAAACTCTTTAGAATAAAAAAAGAGTGTCACCGTTATGAGACTGTGGTCTTACTCTGGTAAAGAAGTAGTTCTAAAAATTAGTTAGTCTATTAGGTGGAGACCATGTTCTGCTAGGGTGAAGTGGTATTTCAGAAGATGAATGTAATTTTTGGACACAAAAGTAGAGATAACTCAATTAGAATGCAAAAGATAATTTCACTCTGTAGAAAATACTCAGCTGCCTCTGGAGTACTGGTTTATCAGACCCTCTGTATTTTTTCAGAGGTTTGATGTACTTTGGAACAGTATTTGAGAATCACTTGATGTCCAGAAAAGACATGCTAGTTAGAAAATGTAAGGAAATTCAATGTTGAAAAGTATGTTGAAAACACACTAGAAATATGAACAACCCTTAGTAGAGATGGTAAGTAACATTGGATAACAATATTTAAAGGCAATTAAAATTGTTAATGTGTTTCCCCCTCAATTTAACTTGGAAAGTAGGAACAGGCTTTCTCTGCACTGTGTATGCTTACAATAATTTCTGATTTTCCCTTTTGACTTCAAAATGTATAATTCTGTCACTGACAGAAACCAACATCCCCCCTTCCTCCTCATTTGAGGGTGCTACCTTAAAAAAAATATTGATTCCAAAAGAATCTATGAAGGCTTATGAATTTTGCCATTAAAAGCAAAGATAAAACATCACAGTGCATTTCTATATTACATGTGCTGGTTACAGAAGAGCCAAAAAACTCTCCAAATACTCTGAAACTCTGATGGCAGGGAGATTGCTTAAATTTAAACCAAATTGATTGATTTATTAGGAAGTGAATCACACACACTTGGATGTCCCTCTGCTACCCTTCAACACTGTTTTATTATTTTGCTAATTCTAGAATGTTGTGTTCATTCTCAGTGGAAGACTATTGAGTATCAATACGAATTTGTTTTCCTACCTGCTGGGCATTTGTTTTTCCAGCCTTCTCCTTTTCAGAACTGCTAAACAGCTTTTACTCCTTATCTATTTCCAGCTACTGGAGCCCAAGAAGTTATAAATGAGAGTTTTCCAGCAGTGTCCATTACAGAGGATTAAATTTATAGGGAAAGATCCACTGTAATTTATCACCACCACCCCTGTTGCAGCCTCTGTTAGCACCCAGCTGTTGCCTAGAACGCTTAGCTCTTCCTAGTATGCTGAAGGTTGCTGAGGTAGACCTTGGTGAAGATGCAGACCTCTTGCTCCAAGTCCACACTCAGAACCTTTTCCCCCACCATTATCAGAGCCTTCTTGTAAAGGGAGAGCTATGGCCTCACACAAGGTGGAAATAAACATCCTCAGACACAAGGCACACTCACAGAGGTGCATGCAACAAGGTACCCTCTCTTCAGACATCTGAGTAAGTTTCCTTGACCTTTACCATAACAGGCTCTGGCTTGCATCTGTCAGAAACTAGACAACTGAAAGAACTATTGGACACCAAGGAACAGACTTTTCTTCCACTAATCCTTCCTTTTTTTTTTTTTTTTTCTCTGTCTCCCATCACCTTTGCTTTGGCTCTTGCCTTTCCCCTTCTATTTGAAGGATCATTAAACAATAACAAATGTAGGAAAGGCCATTTAAAAAAAGTATAAGAATTCTTGTTTCCTTGTTATCCATATTACATATCACTTTTGGTCAGGATTTCCAAAGTCCCACTGACTTCAGATGGAGCAAAGTTGACTGCTTCTCATTTCATGTCTTTTTTTTATTGTCTTTCCTTCTCCCCAAATGACAATCTGTGCAAGAGGAATCTGTATGCTGAGATGACATCTATATAAGCCCAGAAGGAACATGTCATGTAGGGAAAATTAGAACATTCATCTTCCAACAAGGTACTTTTCTTTAGAAGGAAAAGCCTGCATAGTGGTCTTTCAGTGTTGTAGATGATTAGTATCTAAAGAGATCCTAATTGTTGCAACACATGCACATTGAGAGATAGTTAATAAATAATTTATGCTATTGCTGAATTTTTGATCTCCCCAAAAGAGGGTGAAAGCCAGCTTTAGTAGCACATAACCCAAATGTACTGAAGTAGATACGAATATTTCACATTCCTTATTTGTCTGCATTACTACATGCTATACAGTTGCAAGTATAATAGTGTGCTTGATTTATACCAAGATAAGACTTTTTAAAATTCAAATTCTAAAAGGGAGATTCATTTTGAATCTTTAATTTCAATTGGTTTGGGACAATACACTTTCCTGCTCTTCCAAACTGTAATTCACATCACAGTATCTAGAGTGCTATGCTTTGTGAAAATTTTTCTACCAGTGGAAGCCATGCAGGTTGAGCAAGCACAAAATTTTCTTTAGGAGGGCTACAGTCTCTACCAACCCAGGAAATTTCTACTGTTGAAAGATTCATGCCAGAGCAAGTTGCACACACCATCACCCTCATACAGTTAGAAAGCTGCTTGCTGAAATCCATCGCAAACCAAACCAGAGTCGACCTGGCATGTAATGAGCTCACCCAGGGGCAATGTAATACAGATCTTTATCTTGAAAGTAAAATCCATCCTGGTGCTAACATTTATGTTTTAATATAAAACTGTGACATTACATAGGTTTTATACTCCCTTGATTTGTGTTTATAGCACAACAGAGGATTATTTTCCTTTGATGGATTATGCTCTTTGGTATTCTCAGGTATGCAAACTGAGCTTATTTTATGATAGTTGCTAGGGTGTTTTTATTTAAATGCTGTGCATTATTTTTGAAGTAATTTTTTCAGTTTCTGGATATTTACAAAATATCTACAAATTTTATTTAGCTTTAGGATCCCATCTGATAGAAAACTATTTTGACCTGTACCTCAATTAGAGGAATTGTGTTGTAAAGGAGATTTTAATAAAAAAAAGAGAAATGTGACAGTACACTTGCAGCTGATTTTACAAAGGTAAAAGCAAATGAGATTTTTTGCATATTGCTCTTTCCCTTCTATCCAATGGATGCATATTCTAAATAACATGGTTCTCTGAACTGTCTTTTCCTACATCTTGCTTTGTGGAGAACAAAAAGTGGGGGCAGGAGAGAGGGTTTAAAAATGTAAGAGAAAAAAACCCACCACGATGCAGAATAGTGTTTGTGGTTCCTCAAAACTCTAATTTCTCACTGGTTGTGGCAGGCACTGCTGGGCTTCCTTTTTTCATTCTCTCATTCTACACTATTTCTTCATCTAAGATAATCTGAAGTTTACAGAATTTCCTTCATGTTCTAATAGGGTACTGGAATCTGCTGAGATCTCACTGAAAACAATTTTGTAACGATGAGATACTCAAACCAAATTTTTGCAGACTTTTTTGGTTTTATTAAGGCACAATCAGGCTAATGGGAATCACATATCAAAATTTAATGTTAGGAAATGGGAAATGCAAGCTTACAGGAGGTCTTGTGGCTAATCTGGATACAAGACTTTGCAAAAAAACCATATACTTATTAGTAAAGTAAATCCCCACATCTGTGGCTTCAGTTGTATCATCAAGTTTGTTTCTGCATTCATCTAAGGTCCTATTTCACTCATTGGCTTTACTGCATATGTGTTCACTTGCTTGTGGGCTCCAGTTTAGTGTGACTCTACTACTTCTTTTAGTGAGAAAGTTTGAAAGACAAACCAGACAAGATTTTCATGTCAACATTGATACTCTGCAAGGAAGGTAACCAAAGAGACAGGTTTTAGGGAACAGGATAATTTATTTTACATTGAAATTTCTTACATACCTATACCTATAAGGAAGCATGATAGATGAGAAAACAGGAGGAGCCAGGGTGCAGGTAGAGGAGCCAGAATCAAAGTTTAACCATTAGCCTTGCTGATTAGTATTTCAGGTTTCCATAAGAGAGACCGGTCTGCCAGACTTCCATCTAACCTGCAGGACTTTGTCCCTTGCATGTTAAGTTCTGGCTGTGCTCATTGGATGAGAAGAGAGTTTATCCTCAGGAGACCAGTCCCCCAACCCCCACCCCATGGTATTCTGCATCATGCATCTGTGTGTTTTGAGTATAGCTGCAGAGCCTCCCACAGTAAACTCCTGTGAAACTCTTTCCATTTACTATATAGGGTACCTATGGAGACATTTCCCTAAGTGCTGTGAAAAACTCCATGCACCAGTACATTAATGAATGAAGCTTTGACCTTCAGGGGAGACATCCCCTCTCCTTTCTCTCCTTTTCTCTGGTCTCTCCCAGCCCATGCCTATCTAGTCCAATATAACCTTTGGAGCTCATGGAGAAGAAAGTCGGCCATAACATTTTGCTTTGCCATGCTTTTGATTTCCAAGCATTTCAATGACAAATTTTCAACAAAACAAAATTCTTGGAATAAATATTTCACTTCTAGGTAATGGTGACATGCAATCCTTTCTCTTCCTCCTGCTGAGAATTGGAAATTTTTCATACACTGTGAGAAAAGGAATCACAAAAAAGTTTTGTTCTTCTCCAAAGTTACACAGTGGCATTTTAGACTGAAAGTTTTCAAGATGCTTGGTAATGGTAATCGAAGCAGACTGCAGAAGGTTAATATGATAATGGTATTTCCGTGGATAGTCTTGTCTACAGCCAACAAAACCCATGATGGATGATCTACATATGTGCAGGCTTCTGTTATGTAATTTGAACGTTTGCTTATATTTCAAAATTGATTATAGGTAGACAGGTTACTTAATCAGAAACATATTAATTGTGTCAGGGTGTAAGACAGCATTTGTATCTGCTGTATCTTACAGAATAATTAATTATATATACCTGAAGTGCAGATTTACAGCATATTTATAAGATTTTCTTCCTATATAACAAAATTCTCAGTCCTAATAGTATGTATTGACTGTTTTCACTTGTTCAGGACTTATAAATATTTTTACTGAAAGAAGGAATCAAGCTCTTCTACTCTGGATTGGAGAAACCTCTGTTTGGTACATCATCATGGTGGACAACAGGAATTAATGTTTCAGGAGAAAATATAAGTACCATGCATTACCTAGACACAGGGTAATTTGCACTGCAGCATTAAGTTTAATTTTGAGTTTGCTAGAAAGAGATATATGTAAAACTCAAGGCAGGTGGTTGGATATTTTTTTTTTGTAATTAAGACAGTGCAACAAGAAGAACTTCCAAGCTTATTTGAACATCACCTTCCCTCTTGAATCTGGGTAGGCTTATATCTTGAGTGACCCGCTATCCAATTAGGCAATTGTAGGCTTTGAGAGAACATTTCCATTCCCCAGTTTTGAATTTATTACCTTTCAATGCCATTAAATAACTCTTCACTCCATGTCAGGAAGAAGCCCTGTTATTTTATTTTTTCTCTTTCTTTTTCTTGTATTATGAAATGGTGAACAGTAACATTATACAGAAGGCAGCTTTCAATCTGTAGGTTGTTCCCCCAAGGAAGATACCTTTCACAGCCTAAGCTCTTCACAAATGCTCTCTCATGTTGTGGGTAATTGCTCTGGCTTCTTGCAACTGATCCTCAGATGAGTCCTTGCTCCACCAGCTTCTGCCGTGGGTAGTATTTCTAAAGACTATGGTATATTTAGCTGCCTTGTGAGGACAGACATTTCTTTCATGAGCCTGGGTATTGAAATGCATTTCCCCATAGCAATTGTTTATAATTTCAGTGGGTGGGTTTGCTGATATGTCTTTCTAAAAAAAAAAGCTGTTAAATAAGATGCTGAATAATATTCTTTAAAGCTGTTGTGTATAGATGGCCAAAACTTTCCAATCTGAAGGCAAATCTAGGAATTTTTCTTGTGGTTGTCTATTCATTATCTCTTCATGAGAGTAGATGCCCTTTATAAGAGCATGTTTTATAGGATTTTAAAAATAAACCTGTGAAGACTACTTTGAACAGTAGTAGAAGTGATGAGACCAATTATTTGGAGATTACTGTACTTGCTGCTGTAGTGAAACTCAACATCTGACTATTTTTTTGCATTGTATATTTTGTTTTGTTCGATGTTCATTCTTTATATTTACACTTACAGATGTCAGCTGAAATCCAAGTCAATGACTATGCCAAGACTATGTCAAGAGGTGACATTTATACAAGGAGTACTAACAGACAAGTGTAATTTACTGGGCACTGAGATGTGCTGGCACGGCACGGCTGATGTCTAAACCTCCAATCTCAGCCTTCAATCCAGAGGGCTGCATACAAGCTGTGCATTGGGAATGGTCCCTGGAGCACACTGACTGGCAAACCATGTCTAAATTCATGGAAACTGATAGCTTAAAACTGAATAAATTTCTTAACGATAATTTTGCTGATATGTCTTTCTAACAGATGCCAGGTACCCACTAAAGCCACTCTCTCACTCTCCCTCTGCAAATAGACAGATGAGAGGAAGAAAAACGCTCAAGGATTCATGAGTTGAGATAAGAGCTGGGAGAGGTCAGTTACTGATTATCATCATGGGCAAAACAGACTCAAAGTGGGGATATTACTTAAATTTTTTACTAACAGAATAAGAGCCAAAAAGTGAGAAATAAAACAATCTTAAAAACAGCTTCCCCCCGCCCCTCCTTCCTTCCATGTTCTCCCTCCTCCCACCCAGCAGTGCAGGGGGATGGGTAGTGGGGGTTGTGGTTGGTTGTTTCTGCAGCTGCTCAGGGAGAGGAGTCCTTCCTCTGCTCCCGTGGGGTCCATCCCATGGGAGACAGTCTTTCNGGTGGATCTCTGCACCCGTATGGTTCTCCATGTGCTGCAGGGGCACAGCTGCTCCACCATGGGCTGCACCACGGGCTGCAGGGGCCTCAGCTCCAGCACCTGGAGAACCTCCTCCCCTTTCTATTGCACTGACCTTGGTGTCTACATTGTCGTTCCCATGTTCTCACTCCACTCTTCCCTGGCTGGAATTCTTTCTGCACCACAACCTTCTGTTCTTAAATATGTTATCACAGAGGCCTTACTATTACTCGGTCTTGGCCAGCAGCAGGAAGCCCGTCCTGGAGCTGGCTGGCATTGGCTTCACCAGACAGGGGAAGTTTCCAGCAGCTTCTAGCAGAAGCCATCCCTGTAGCACCCCCCACTACCAAAACCCAGCCACAGAAATGCACTACATAATTATAATTTATTGAAGGATTTGAGTGATTTTAATTAAGGTCATTATATTGTTGTTTAGAAAAATAAACCATTGATATTATGCTGGATAGAGGAAGATAAATTTTCTCCAGATTTCATGATCTGTCTTGACATTGTCTTTCTGATAAGAATGTGAAATTGAAATACTAGCATTTAAATTAAAAACTGATGCTCCTGAGTTGTACTAGCATATGAAATAGAGATGCATTTCACAAGTAGCAGCAAGCTGTGCTTTCTGCTATTACTGTGATTATACTATGATGGACATTAGGGCTGGAAGGGATGTTGAGAGGTTATCTTGTTCTTCCTCTGACCAATAAGGGGAAACAGTGGTGAAATACTTCCAGTGATGGAGAGTTTCTGGTCTTCCCAAGTACGTGTTCCAGCACTTAACAGTTGCCACTGGAAAATATTTTCCTAAGCTTCTTTTGCTTCACTTTAAATCCTTTGTGATATAAAGAAAAAAAAACCCTAAGTAGTCTTTCACACCTAATCTGCTCGTTTTAATTGTTTCTTTACTGATGTATAGTACATGAGAATATGTATGCAGCTGTTTCCTACATAGGGCTATTGAGTTGTTATTTATTTTAGACAATTTTTGTAATTTTTTTAATTCTTTAAAATGCTTGTAACCACTCCTCACTCAGGAGAGATTGCTTGCGAATGTAATAAGTAAATTTGCTATTCTCTCCCAAGGCAGACATGACTGTGACATGGAACTATCCTTAGAATAGATCCTTTAGAGACTCTTTCAACACACTCTTCTACTTATGCAATGATAAAAATGTTTTGACTGTTCTTTGAGTGCAATTTTGAAATCACTGAATGTGTACTTTATGCTAGTTTCTTCTAGAGCATATTTTCTTAATTTGAACAGTCAGTCATGACACAACCCTCATGTTGCATATTAAGAGACCTTTGTTACTAAAGCTGAGGATGGAATCAGGATGTGCAGGGCAGCAACTATTGCTGGGAAAATTTCACAGTACTTGGAATGAGATGGAACTACAATATTGAATATTGTTTCCCAACCTCAAATTTGAAGATGATTGATTTTATCCTGGTCTGGGCGTTGTATGGCTGGATGTATGATACAGGGAAACAGATTTCTCAGAGGAGAGGAAGCCTTCCTGAGGAGGCATGGGAGGTGGAAAAGTGAAGAAACTGAGGGAAGAGAACACTTGAGAGGTTAGAATGGCTGGAGGACCCCAAGGAAGACTGGACTTGGAATGGGGAGTCTCTGTAGTGTCAGGAAAGAGAAGTCTATATAGCTGATACTGAGGGACTGAGGGGATGAGGAGAGGAAAATCATCTCAGAGAAGAAATCTTACTCATCTTGTTCCACAAAATCTCCCTGAAACCTGAGAATGACCTTTGAATTCCTTAATTCTGACCATTGCTTACATCTCCAGACTTCCTTCCCCTACCAAAAGACTCATCCATCCAAAAGTCATTTTCACCATCCTTTTCCAATAGCACTTCCCCATTGGCAGTACCATCAAAATATTGAATTGTACTGCCTTCCACTTTAGCTGCTTTGCCTTCATCCACTATAAAATTTTTCAGTTTTTGTTTATTTTTGAGACGCCTTTGAATAACATGAATAGCTTGGACTTCTTGGAAAATGAAGAATGTCTCTGGGCATCCATGGGGAAAAAGGATCAACCGGGCAGCAGGTGAACTACAGAAAAAGAGCCGTTCCTGAAAATAGTTTGAACATCAGGATAAAATTGGCTACATAGAGAAAACAGCAATGATATCCTGACTGCTGTTAAATTATTAGTGTGAACAAAGAGAGAAACAAGTTTTTTCCCTCTGCTTCAGTTTAAACTTTTTCTTGTACCATCCACAGTGCTACTGAGATAATCATACATTTACCCTGTAAAAACTTTTGGAATAATTGTAGCATTTTCTTCCTTGAATCCTCTAATATTAACCTCACAAAATCCTCTAAAGCTCTCTCAGTATCTCCTCATAAATTGTTCTTTTAATAGTAATAGCTAACAACTTTTTAGACAGAATTAAGAATATTCTTTTAAACTCCATGGGACCCCTTTCATTGCAAACATTTAAACTATGAGGACATTATAATAGCATAAAAAACACTTGCATAAATTCTGCTCTATGGAAGAAAAATAAAGAGAAAAAACAATAAATGATGAAGTCTCTGTAAAGAGATCACAGAAAGCTTGCTGAGTTGCTGCCTTTTCTCCTCCTCCCAGAATAAATGTAAAAAATACTGCCAGTTTTAGAATACACACCACAGTCCTGGCATGACAAGCAATGATTTTTTTCCCCCCTCCAGTGAAGTTTTATTATTTGTATCTTCATGTATTTATTGTTTACTTGGTTCTGCCTGTGATTGATTCACAAACAGATGGACACAGTGAATTCCTGGAGAAGTCCTGCAGTTTGATTGGGTTGTTTATTTGCAGATTTTGGCTAAGCCTAGGGAAATATAACAAGGAGAAAAGCCTAAGGTCAAAATTTAGATGCAGGTGTTTTCATAAGCTTTGAGCTCTAGTGCTCACTTTCCATATGGGTATGCATTTGTTCCCATGTTTGCTCACAAGGCCCTAGTAATTTAATTTTTATTAGTAATAACCTTTCTTTCAACAGCTACATTACACATGATTTGTTTGGTTTGTATTTGAGAAAGAGTACCCAACTTTTTTATAAGGCACAAATTCTCCACAGGATGCAGAATTATTATGAGACATAATCTCCACCGTCCCATGATATTAAATATATATGATCTAAACTTGAAGTCTCTGCTTCATCAAATCACCACAGGTTTGGGCCAGAATGTGGCTGAAACTGAATGGGACCCATGACAGCACACAACCAAGCCATCCTGTATCTCTCAGCACAGTCTCCTTTTTGCCTGTGTATCAATTTCTAAGACAGTTAATTATACACAGCCCTCCCTCCCAGCATTGTTGGACGATTAGAAAAGACTAAACACAGTGACTTTGTGCATTGTGAAAGCAGTTGTTATAAGCTGGTTCTTTTTCCATTGTGCAAATGTTGTTTACCTGAGGACTGCAGCTATTAGTCACACTCGGCTGCTAATGGGCGAGGTTTGTTGTTTTGGTTTCTCCCCTCCAAGAGTGTTCTGATGTGTGGATTCATGCTGTGTGTGAACCCACTTGCTGAATCCCTTTTGTACCACAAACCCAAACAAATCTTACTCCCATGGAGCTCTGCACACAAGTGCCAACTAAATTATAGTGAGGAATCAGGTGGTTCTGCACTGATTTTGCAGATGCGCGTTCCCCTAAATAAAGGAAACTTTGCATTTCACTACATTATGTTGAAAGATAGGTTTTATATTTTTAACCTTCTCTCGGGAGCAAAAGAGAGGGTACAAATCCTTGGATGAAAGATATCTCAAAATTTACCATGACAATTTCATATCATATCTTTATCCTCTAGAATTTTCAGCAGTCAGTAAATAATACACCCAGTTGTACTGAAACAATCAAGATTACATTATATTAAAAATACCTGCTGAGAAGTATAATTTTGTCAGGTACATCTTTTTAAACATTCAGTTTCTGAGTGAAAAATTATCCAATCTTGGATACTAGATATTGCTGTGATAAGGAAGCAATGCAGTGGGGTGGCATAATGCATAAGGGATAGTACATTAATAGTCCTTTCCATATGAAGACCAGGATAAGATTTATTTTACTCAGTTTAATCAGTCATATAAAACTTATAAGTCAATATCATGTTTGATCACAAAGAATTATTTTACTATTAATATCTTTGATTTGTACCGTGATTTGGCCTTGAATTAAAAGTCTCCTGTGTGCAAGCATATAGCCAAAAGATAACTCCAATTCCAGCCAAGTGGGATGAAGGCATGAAGGAAGCATTTTAAGGAAGCTTTAGTACTTCTCTATAGATGAGACTGATGAACTCATCAGGAAGACAAAACACCAGGAAAAATGGTAATTCTATCTACTATGGTTATCACTTCTACAGGAAAGTTTGCTTTGCTGGTGTTGTGAGAAGTTTTACTGGTTCCAATCCCTCAGGTCATGGTATAAAGAGGAGTTATAATTCTGTCAAACCTAAACCCTTCAAAATTCTTCATGTATGACCTGCGGTTGCCTTAAGAATAGTGAATCTTTGCAATCATAAAACAATGTCTGTTGTAATCCATCTACAAGATTTTGAGCCTTCAAAATAAATTTTTACTTCAATCAGGAGGACTTGATTTTTTATTTTTAATTTTTATCACATGACACTGGGAACTCAGAAAGAATGCGATACCATGGCACAAAAGTGTGAGATGACAAAATGATAATTAAGTAAGTTTTGGAAGCTGTATGTTGCCATTGTCCTATACTTCTCCAAGAATGTAATGGACATGTCATACAATAAAGAATAGGAGAAAAGTACATTGAATTCTGCTGAGCCAGGAATGTTATGTTGAGTTCCTAAACCTTTAGTAAAAACCTGATCTATCACACACAACACTCTGTGTCCATAGAAGGAAAAATGGTCATCCATCTGCTCCCAGCTCTTGCAGTTTCTGCATAGGAGGAGACAACAAGCATTGAGTGTTGACATTTGCCTTTGCTGGACCTCAACTTTGTGCTAGCAAAGGTAGCTCAGGCTCCTGTCTGTTTGGTCCATGCAGGCTTCTTAACTTGGGCCATTGCTGTGCCTTCGGCAACAAACTGATGAGGAAGGGACTGTGAAGAGGGTGTAAGATCCTAGGCAGAGAACCAGGAGGTAGTGGCAGGGATGCAGCTTTTGGGCAAGAAAGAAGGAATCACAGCAGTGGCCAGAAAGCTGAGGTTATCAATGTTAGCAAGTGGTTAGGGGCCAGGGTGTGAGTTGCAGCTGACCCAGGGCAGGAAAAAAATAAAAAAGAGGAGAGGAATAGTGATGCAGTGGGAGAGTGAATGAGATACAGGAAGTTGTAGGAATAAAGCTTGGATGAACTTTTCTTATGGTGATAGTCACTTTTTTATTGCAACCCTCTGCAGAAAGGATTGGATCACTTCTACCTAACAATTTTCTAACATATTTGACTAATCTGTTCCTCTAGTGAAAGAATTTCCATTTTTAAAATTAGTCTGAAATTAAGAAAAAACAGTACAAACAAATAAAAAAGAAACAATATCTGAGTATCATAAGTGATGTAATGGAAAACAAAATACTGTAAGAACTTTAGCTAACAATTTACTGCATGAAGTAATATATACAAAATAAATATAAAAATGTTTGGGTTTTGGTGGTTTGGGGGTTTTTTGTTTGGTTGGTTGGTTCTTGTGGGTTTTTTTAGGGTTTTTTTTTTCTTTTGTTTTTAAATCTTGCCAAGACCTTTACACTAACGTTATATTACTCTGCATTTCCATGTCAAGATCTGTAACACCAACATCAATTCTGGCAGGAAAGGTACCTACCAGAGATCATATAAATCACATATAGGGTTTGTTTTAAATGGTTTGTTTCTCATGTATGATATATACCCTGCACAGAAGATGCTGCATGGTAGTTAAGGTGCTCACTGTGCGGTGGTGTTATTTGTCTTGTTCAGTTCACATCCAATACTGATTTGAGGAGACACCTTGCAGGCTGCTAAAAGTTTTGCGGCACTCAGAAGCTCTGTGTCTGTTGCTTGGACTTTTGCCTGACGCTTATTAAAGGCAGTTTCAAGTTTTTATGTATCAAAATATACATAAGCATCAGATATAACTTGTTCTTGAAAGACAGAAGTCTGGGATTTTTCAAGCACGGAACCACCCTGCCTTGGTAGACTGGTATGTGCATCAGCAGCAGCACCAGGCACTGTGAACACTTTAGAGGGCGAACTAAGCAAACACAAGGCTGTGTCAGTGCAGATGTGCTTAATGTACATGCACCGTGGCTCTGTTCACAAGATTAATGTTTCCAGAAGAGATTCACAAAGGAGATAGGGATATCTAGATGAATTTAGAGGTTGAAAGTTAGGCTGATCTAATGCATGCCAAGTGTTTATCGGGATTTTTTGCTGTCAGGTTAATGCCAGTGCAGGTCCGTGTCAGAAACATTTCACTCCCTCTCCCCTGTATGTGCTATGCTGTGTGTTAAATAGCCCACTATGTTTAATCCCTCTGTGGTTTTAAGAGTGAAGGATAGCAAGGAAGTGATTACACTGATTTTGCATTTTTACACCTGACTGATAACAAGTTTAGTTATTTACCTGTGCTCAATAAAATTTGTCATTATTTGATGAGTATAATAAAAACAAATGTAAACAAACAAAGAAGGAAAATTCCTTGAGCTTCATTGAAAATCATGCAATCTGTGCATTTAAAAATACAGTTCTAATTTAACTCTGTTTCAAACCACTGAACCACTGTATGTTTTTTTAACATTTCCTAGACCTGATTTTATAACAATAACAAAAAACCCTAAGCCAAATAGATACAAAACTTTCTGATGAAAGCAAGGAAGAATGTCCTGCATATACAGCTTGAAATGTTAAAAATGAGAATTAAGTTTTCAGGTCAGAAGAAAGAGATCTCAGGGAGAAAATGTTATATGCTGTCAATACAAGGAAGCATTTCAAGGAAATAGGCTTTATAAAAACAAATAGGAACTAGAGGTGAACAGCTTTATAGGGCTGCATTCAGCAAAGAGGGATTACACAATGACAAGAAAAACGATAACTGCATTGCAGAAGTCTGACAAATTTCATTCAGTTCTGAGAAATCACAAAAGTTCAGGCAACAGCTCAGTCTCTATATGAACTTGAGAAACTAAGGAAGAATTCTCATGGCAGAAGATTCAGCCAGGGACAGTGCTTTCTGCCTGTGACCCTGTGTGAGACACTGTGTTGATGGGTTGACCCTGGCTGGAGAAAAGGTACCCACTAAAGCTGCTCTTTCACTCCTCTCCTCTGCTGGACATGGGAGTGAAAAATACAGAAAAAAGGATCATGGGTGAAAAAAAAAGACAGGGAGAGATCACTCACCAATTACCGTTATGGGCAAAACAGACTCGACTCGGGGAAGTTATTTTAGTTTATTACCAGTCTAATCCTCCCCCCAGACATGGGAGAAGCTTCTAGTAGCTTCTCACAGAAGCCACCTCTGTAGTCCCTACCACTATCAAAACCTTTTCACACAAATGCAATACAATTTTGGAGCCTCTTACACTAAACAGGGTCTGAGGTCATGAGATACATGTCAGAAAATGGGAAGAAAACAGAATTATTGATTATTTATGCTATATTTACAAGTATATGCATTCACTATGTGCTTTCTTAGTTAAACCCTACTGACCAAGATATATCAAGGAACACTGCAGTGTTGGAATATTCTGGGGAGAAATCAGCTGTAATATTTAACAGCGTGCACCTCTGTGAGGATCTCTCTCTCTCTCTGTCACTTCGAATTTTACTGTGTATCTCATTTGAAAGTGAAATCACGAGTCAGAGACTCACATTAAAGGTAAACACTGCAGTGCTGGGAGCTGGGGAGAACTGTGTTTTGTCCCACAGTGGCAGGCTTAGGTTGAAGGGTGCCAGCAGGTTTGGCCTGTCAGCCACGAGGCTTTACTTCAGACACAAGAAAAGGACAGCTCAGACCAGAGAGCAAAAATAGTCTGTTTTCCTTCAGATCACCCATTAATGACTGGGTGATGAGTCTACAGGAAAGAATGGGAAAAACTTCTTAAACACAGGAATGCCCTATTGCACATTTCTCAGTGTCCCTTTCCAAAACTCACCCCACTATACCTCCTGGACTGAAGGCATACTTGAATTTCTATCTTATTGCAATTCTCTGTGCCTTGTTTCAATGCAGAACAAGGATCAGTTAATTTACTATTTCCCTGAAGAACCCATGCTCTTTGCTATCCTTCCAAAAAGGAGTTAAGCTCCTCTACTGAGCAGATAACCAAAGCGCTGGGATCTATGACTCAAAACACACAGCAGCTGCAGGAATCTGAACAAGGTGGGAGTAAAGCTCTGCTGGAGGATGAACACTGTGGGACAAACTACCAGAGAGGGGGCCGTCTGGTGACAGTAGAAACACCAGAGAAGCTGACAGACAGGGCAGCAGAAAAATCAGAGATGTATTTTTAATATGACCTGAAAAAACCCTAGAGACAGAGTTTGTAGGAAGAGTATTGTTAGGGAAGAGGTTTGGAGTTGTTATAAATTACACAGAATATTCTGAGTTGGAAGGGACTCACAAGGATCATTCAGCTCTCAAGTGAATGGCCCATATGGGAATCAAACCCACATCCCTGGTGTTATTAGCACCATGTTCTAACCCACTAAGCTAAACTCAGGGTCAACCAAAGTCAGCAGCATGAGGGGGAAAGGATTTGTCTCCATTCTCCATACAGAAACAGTCCTTGGCCAGAGGTAGCTGAGGTTTGACAACTGCCAGCAGTACTAGTGTGACTGCTCAGGTGATTGACCACCTCAGGATCCAGTTGAATTGTAACTGTTCAGCTTAGAGAAGACCTTACTTATACTGGCAGCACATCATCTCATCTGGCTTGTTTTTATTGAAGAGGAGAGCGCTTGACTGAATAGTTATACCTGCAGGTCCACAAGTCAGCAACCTCCAGCTAAGTGATGATGGCAAACAGCTTGGAACAAGCCAGGGCTGGCAATGTCTTCACTTGGCTCTGAGCACTCATATCAGGATGTGTAACCACAGCCTCAATGTGCTGATCAGCCACTCAGGTCAAAAAGGGTAATTATCTTTGGAGATGCTTGCATTGTTATTCTGGTGCCCTTGTGCTAAATTGTGAGAAACCTGAACAGCAGATTTTTCTCCCTTACTTGATCCTTGAGGAAGGAGGAGACCCTTCATCATTCTTTGGTGACTACAGTATTCAAAAAGAAGCTTAATTTCTATTTATTAAGAAGATCCAGAATCAATTATTGAGAAACTTCTTGCTGTTTTTCTAGACAAGCCTGCAGTTTGCTGGATGCCCATCATCGTCATCATCAAGGCTGAACCTGAACGGAGTTTTGACCTCTCTTTCATTGAAAGTTCTCTGGTTACTCTTCTCAGCTGTAGGGAAGGCAACGACCTCTCCACGTGGCAGTTGTTCTTCCTCTGTCACACCCAGGGCTCTGCATTGCTACTGTGGAGAACATCCAGGGCAATTTTTTCTTTTCCTCCTCAACATTCTGGATGTTTTTTCATGTTTTTATTCAGTGATTTTGTTCAGCAATTTGACGCTTACTGGCTCCTGTAGCCTCGACCTCCTCCTTCCACATCCTTTGCTTCGTGATTATGTGGTGCTGAAGCTGTGATGACTCAGAGGGTCACTCTGGGCATTTGGAATTGCAGCAGAACTGAACACTATGGAGGGAGGACAGAGGGCTTAGGCAAGGTGTGATGTTGAGCTCTGGGGTTGGGAGACTTCCTGTGAGCCTTATGGGCCAGCTCTGGAACATCTGTGTGTATTTCTTTCAATTGTGGCTGAGCACTTTTTCCCAATCAAGTTTTTTTTAACTTTCTTCTACTGCCATCAGTGACAAAACTGATGTTTTTCATTTGGGAAAAAAAAAAAAGTAAAAGAAGGTAAAGATCAAGACAAATTTTCACCAAATTATGTAACTCCTCAAGAAAGGGTCTAAGAAATAGTTATCTATAACGACGAAAGAGCAGGAGCAGAAAAACTTGTTGTGAACTTGTGAGCTGGCTGTGAACTCTTTGTTGTTTAAAGTGATACTCTATAGGTTTCAGATCTGGAGAAACTATACCCTCTCAGAGAGAAACAAGGGGTGCTCCAAAGAAGTTTTCCTTCCTTTTGTCTTCTTGCTGCAAGCTATACTTTTGCATGTTAACAGTGATGCTACTCAGAAGGGGCTGTACTGATTGATGACCAAATACAGGTTAAGGTTTATAAAGCTAATATAATATGATTCAGGTATATAAAGATTCTCATCTCCCATGGCTTTGTCAATGTAAAAAGGCTTTCAGTATGTAATAAAGCTTGATTTTCAAAGGTATAACTTGTGGTTTTGATAATAATACTGTGATACTGCTTTTTCTGGTTTTGCTTTAATAATCTCTGAAGCTGGTACACTGCAAATCTGGCTGCTCTGTAGGAATAAAGCTGTTCACCCCTTTTATTAGAAGACTTCTGTTGGTTCTAGATTTATGGATGACTGATGTTTTCTTGTGTGGGATTTACTTGCAGTCAGGCTACTTGTCAGAACTTCCTTTCCTATCAATGGAGGGTAATACAATTTGCTGAAGTATGAGTCATCTCATCCTTCAGCAGATTTCTAAGACAGGTCAGATGAATCATTTTTCTTGGTACCTGCTTCTCCCTGCTAACAATAAAGGGAATCAAACAGAGCAGCTCTGATATATCCTGTACATATTGTAAGTGTCTAAACCTACTTGAGATGAAACCCACCTCCAGCATTTATGTAAAGCATACACAATCTATCAACATGAATTGATTTCTGGGTGAAATGGAAGCTATGGATACATGACCTGCTAGCAGAGCTCTGCCCTCCAGTGAGATAGTCCACACAATTATGTTGCTTATACTTGTGACTTTTGTCTCTTCAATAGGTTTGCCTTGTACCAAACAATGCTCTATGTAGAAAGGCTTCCAGCTGTATTTCAGGAGGGAAAAAAATAAGAATATGGAGCCTAAAGAATTTCATCAAGTGTATGGCACTTTTCCAGCAAAACCTCTCATGTCTATTCCATTTAATTGGAAAAATCCTGTCCTGTTCTAATTGAAGCATTTGCTATCATGTAGAGCAGCAACATTGGTTATCCTCTGGATTAGGATATTTAAAGGAAATTAGGCATTTAACTTTGGTCCTCTGATTTGCATCTGACTTAGATGTCGGCCATAACTTTGAATAGCTGAACTTGGGGCACCTGCATGGTACCTAATCAATGTAAAGAATTATGTTGTAGACTTAATTAAGCAGTAACAGACCATTCAGCAATGTTAATGCACACACGCACATTCAAAAAGACTGACATTCAATCTGACCTGCAGCTTCCTTCATCATTTCTTATTAAGCATTTGAGAATGTAGCAAAATGCATGATGGACTAATCAGACACAGACCTGTAAAATGAAAATATGGACTATGTGAACTGAAGGCTAAAATTTTAAGACCTGGACCATTCCTTTTAGAATCTTAATCAACACTGGCTTCTAAATAAATGTGATCTGACTGTCAGAAGAGCTGGAGATTTTCTAGGAGTTACCCTCTTAAGTCCTCTTGCTATCAGTGAAGACATTCTGTTCTTAATTCTGTTCACCACTATCATTTTACAGTCAGAATTGTTCCATTTTCCCACATTATAATTTCCAATACTCTTACATGTATTCTGCACTCAGACTTTTCTCAAGAAAATGGGAAATATTCAGGTGGCTTGCATAAGGCGATGTCGATTATGTAAGAACTAGGGATCTTTCAGGTTGGAAAGATCTAATAACTACTCTAATATCCTGATCAAGGCAGAGTTAGCAGTGAATTCAGTATTCAGACCAGGATGCTCATGGCTTTGTTGAGTCAGATCTTTAAAACCTTCATGGCAAAAACTCCACAAATTCCTGGGCAGCCTGTCCTAATGCTGTCCTCACAACAAATTTGGACAATTTGTTTCCTTCGGCCCTGTTGGAACTTCTCCTCTTTTAGTCTGGCACTGTTGTTTCTCATCCATCTACCATGTACTGCCATAACAAGGATTTGCATTCTCGCTAACTTCCCTGTGTTCCCAAAGTCATCTTTAGGTTGAACCAGCACTAATCTTGCAACTTCTGCTCCTAGGGCATGTACTCCAGGCCTGACCATTCTGGTGGCTTTCACTCCAGTTTACCCATATCTTGTACTGGGAACAAACACTGAGAGTTAGGTTTCAATATGTGGTTTAATAAGTACCAGATAAAGGTATTCACTTTCCTTGGAGAAAGGTGAATCATTACTAAATGAACTGATTTTGTTAATAAAACCCAGTATGCCAGCACACACCGCTGACACGTGTATAGACACAAACATACATTGATGTAGTACCAGACCATTCTGCTCCGCTGAAGGATCTTCAGGCAAACACTGTTTTTGAGCCAGAAACAGCATCTTTGTCTAGACAATCTTGCATTGTTCATGAGAAAAAGTGTCAAACCTGCCTGGCTGTCTGAAATCAACCCAAATAAATCAGATGGTCTCACAGTGAGCAAATTGTATAGCACACATGCCAAGAGTAAGTTTACTATGCAAGTGTAAGATGACTTTGATACTTCCCCTTTTTTTTTTTTGTTTGTTTGTTTGTTTTTAGAAGTTCAGATATACCTAAGAAAACCTTTCCTAAATAAAAGAATACTTTTCCACACAGTTGCTCTTTGTTCATGGAAACTGGCTTAGAAACTGCTTAAAGGAAGAAACTCAGAAAAAACCAGATGAGCTCTGATTGCCTTATTTGGAACACAGTGAATCTTCCTCAGCTCTTTCTTGTTGCCAAGCTGTGTATCCCAGAGGACTGGATCCGGAGCAAGCCTGGTGACACCATACTGCCCTGTGCTCCTATGTCCAGCAGGACAATGCAGATGCAGTCACACTGGTCCAGTGCAGGTCTGGCAAAGCCTGCTGTCTGAGCTTTGTGCCATTATCCCCTGGTAGGTAATAAAAATGTTTCCTTTTCACAGATTGATTTAGTACTTATGTTAGTTCTTTATGTAGGTGAAGTTCATAGATACTGCCAGTATAACAAAACTGACCAGTTTTTTACTCGCTGTGTGGCTGCCAGTGAGACTAGATGTCTCCTATTACAACTCCAGCCATAGGCTGAAGACCTTTCTTTTTCCACATATACTTGGTCTTCAGCTGAGCATAGTTCTGTGTCCTACATGACCTTCTCAAATCTTCCAGTTCTTTAATTCCTCAGACTTCTGAAAGTTCACTTATAACTCAAAGTTGGATATGTTCCTCTCTATACAGGGTTTTCTTTGTGTTTATTACTTAATTATACTGAGTTCAAACCTTTTACCCTCCATGCATGTGGCTTTTCCTCCAGTGCTATATTTCCACTTTGCTTTTGTCCTCAGTGTTCATATCCCATTAGTTTTCAGATTTATAATCCTTGGCTTTTGGCTACAAAATTATCCACTGCTCTGGTCATCCTGTGCTCGTGCTTTAAGTGTGGTGCAGAGTTTGTAAACACTGGTAAATTTAATCCAATACTCACTGTGCCTCTCTTTCCAACACTTTATATTGTCTTGGATCATGATGTTTGCCACCCTGCAGTCGGTTCCATCTGTAGTTGGGAGATTCTGACTTGTCTATATACCTAAGAAAACCTTTCTGATGTTTTTTGTTTTCATAGCTGTCTATCTCGGAGAACTGGTTCACGTATCTGCAAACTATAGAAGCTTTCTTAAGCATTCATCCTGCATCTTCCTGTAGTTTATGTTTCGCCTCAGAGTCACCCCAAATTGGTAGCTCATATTCTCTGTCTACCTATCTTTTCACAGACATCTTGCATTTTCAGATTAAGTGTAAAAGGCTATTTAGATTTTCTCCAGTATTCTTTGACATTTCCAGTCTTCCAGTTACAGTAGGTCTTTTACCTATTTGTCTACTTAGCTTTGGGTTGGTTTTTAGTTGCTTGGTTGGTTGATTGATTCTAGTTTATTGCTCTGAAATCATTAGAGACAAGGATTGTAGTACAGGCCTAATGGTTTCTTAGTCATCACCAGGATGTGAGTTAAATCTCTAGTTTTGTTCATTAATGGTAAAAACTGTCTTTTGTGAGCTCATGACAGCTGCACATGTTGATGAACTCTCCTCTCCTCTCCTCTCCTCTCCTCTCCTCTCCTCT
>VYXB01007676.1:327-60240 GCA_013397135.1 Pachyramphus minor | reverse complement strand
GCCAGTTCCTTTTGCTATTAATGCATTTATAAAAACACTTTTTGTTGTCCTTAACAGAAGTTGCCAGATTGAGGTCAAATTGTGCTTTTGCCGCTCTAATGTTCTTCCTACATGACCTAGCTACATTCCTAAACACTTCTTGAGTTGCTCAAAGTGTTACTATATTCACTTTTAGGGAAAGTTGCTCTGGGTCTTACAAACAGGGAATTAAGTTTGTATTCCTTTGGGTAGGGAATTAGAAGGCTTAGCAGTTCTAGTTGCTTCACTGTGCAGCCAGCAACAGCAATAGCAAGTTCTCTAGAATGAAGAGAAAGAGGTAAAAGGAACATAATTTTTTTTTTTTTTTTTTTTTTTTTTTTTTTTTTGTTATGTAAACATCTACTAAGAAAAAGTGCAGAACTATCTTTCCCAAAGCTGTCTGGGAAAGATGTTTAAATTTTCAGATACTGTACAGATTATGCACCTTTAGGAATTTTTTAGACACTTAAAGCCAGAGATAGAAAGCCTGGATCCTGGTCTCCTCTACAAATTTATATATTGTATCTGATACACTCTGCCACAATAGAGTGATTCATTAGGATTCAGCCATCTGACTTACAGTAGCTAATCACCTACAACAAATCATCATGATAACTAAGCATGATTACTATACAGGTGACACATGTGTTTACCATGCTGACAAAATGAGAAGCTGTTAGGTAACCAGGAATCAAGCCAAATGAAGCTAAATTTCTTCGCTTAAAAGCCCTCCATCAATCTCATTTCTTGCAAAACACTGGTTTTATTTCTTTTCTTTGTTTTGAAAAACCTGGGTTGTTTTTTCTTTTCCTTCTGAAAGACTAGATTCCTTTTTTTTTTAATTTTGAAACCTAGTTTCTATGCCTCTGGAAGGTTCAGTTTCTTAAGACAACTTATACCATAATTAGTGAATATCATATTGTAAATGAGGTACCACCTGTGGGATTTGAAAGTCTGTAGCTTTCAGAGAAAACTCAGAGAACTATAATTATTCCAATTCTTAGCACATCACACTGAGTCAAGCTCAAGTGTTCATTTTGTAGCCAAATGGTAAGATTTTTCTTATTAATGAGAAAAGCATTTTAACCTGTTGAAAAAGAGTATTTCTGGAAGTCTCAAAACTTTTGCTTGAAAGCACTAGGAAGACACCTCAGTTTGTGCAACTTCACTTATGTTACTGAATGCAGTTGTTTTCTTTATTTCATTCTATTGTAAAAGGGAAAACTTATTATCTCTGTAGATTTTTTTTTATTCTAGAAAAAACAAAAGTAGACACAGATGTAGCAGAAAGATATAAAAGCAGCAAATTAACAGAATCTCTCAACAAGTAAAAATCCTTTGGTTTGAGAGAGGAAAAAAACCAATGAAGTTAAATAAGAAAAATAACAATGGTGGCAATGTATCTGAAGATTAAAGATGCTTTCTAAATTTTCCTGGACTTTTTATTGTTTTAAAAGATGGGGTTAAAATTTTATTTTCTTTATTCAACCTAACTAACCTCAGTCCCTCAATATTTAAAATTAGAAGATTGATGCTATGCTTCTAGCCCCCTGTATAAGAAATATTTTTCTGAGGAGTCAAAGCAGTTTCTTTAATCTTTAGGTTATAGAAATTGTAAGTTTTCAGCTTTGAAATTTATCATTTGAAGATGCAGAGATAAGGGGTAAAAATGTGTAAGTTTTGGACACTCGTAAACCAAAATGAAAGGAAAGTTGGCAAAGTGAAATATTTCAAAAAAATCAGTCTTCTGTACCATGAGCGGCCACTTTGATCAGTCAGGTACATCTCTTTAGAAAGTACGATGATAAATGTAAGTAAGATAAAATTAACTTTGTACGTGCTGCTTGAGAAATAATTGATTATTAGCCATAGAAACTTGAAAGAAGGCATATGGGTATCATTAGAAATTTCACTTTGAGAAAGAAGGCCCTCTTGAAGTACCGGAAGACTGCTACTAGGTGTCCCCTGAGCCTTTTATTCTCCAAGCTGAGCAACCCAAACTCTCTTGGCCTGTCTTCACAGGAGAGCTGCTTCAGCCCTCCAATCATCTTTGTGGTCTCCTCTGTTTTTGCTTCATCAGGTCCATGTCTTTCTTGTGCTGAGGACCCCAGAACTGGGCACAGTACTCCAGGTAGGATCTCAAAGAGCAGAGTAGAGGGGGAGAAATGCCTCCCCTTACCTGCTGGTCACTCTTTTTCTGGTGCAGCCAAGGATGTGGTCTGCAAGTGCATTTTGCTGGGTTACATCTAGCTTGTCATCCACCAACATCCCCAAGTCCTCCACAGGGCTGCTCTCAATCCATTCTCCACTCAGCCTGTATTTGTTCTGACCCCTCTGCAGGACCTTGCACTCGGCTTTGTTGAACTCATGAGGTTTGCACATGCCCACATTTCAAGGCTGTCAAGGGTCCCTCTGAATGTCACGCTTTCCTTCTAGCACATCAACTGCACCTCACACCTTGAAGTCATCAACAAACTTGCTGAGGGTGCACTCAATCTCCTTGTTCACATCTCCAACAAAGATGTTAAACAGGTCAGGTCCCAGTACTGACTTCCAAGGAATGCCATTCATCACTGGTGTCCACTTGTATATGGTGCCACTGATTGCAATTCTTTCAGTGTGACCATGCAGTGAGTTCCTTACCCACTGAGTGATCCATCTGTCAAATTCATGTTGCTCTAGTTTAGAGATGAGAATGTCGTGAGGAGCAGTGTCAAATGCTTTGCACATGTGCAGGCAAACGACAATCGTTGATCTTCCCCTATCCACCACCCCATCGCAGAGGCACACCAAATTTCTTACACATAATTTGCCCTTAATGAAGCCATTTTCCCTGTCATCAACAACCTCCTTATTTACCATGTTCCACAGCACAGTTTACAGGAGGCTCTGCTCCATGATCCTGCTGGGACAGAGACAAGACTGATGGGCCTTTAGATCTTCCTTTTGTCCCTTTTCAAAAATGGGACTTATGTTTCCCCTTTTCTAGTCAGTGGGATTTCCAGTCCACTGTCGTGACTTTTCAAATATGATGGATAGTGGCTCAGCCAGTTCATCTACCAGTTTGCTTAGGACCCTCACATGCATCTCAACAGGTCCCATGAACTTGTACTCCTTCAGGTTCCTTGGATAGTGTCAAATCTGATCCTCTTTTACAGGGAGTGGTTCTTTATTCTCCCAGGCCCTGCAAGGGAGGACTTGCTGGAGAACAGTGAGGCATAATATTTGAATACCTCAGCCATCCTCATGTCCCAAGTAGCCAGGTTTCCCATTCTCAAGATGGTCCACATTTTTCCTCGTCTTCCTTTTAGCACCGGTGTACCTATAGAAGCTTTTCTTGTGGGCCTTGATTTATTTCAACTGGGCCTTTGGCTTTCCTAACCTGACTCCTCGCAACTCAGAAAATTTTTTTGTATTCCTCCCATGCCACTTGTCCTTGCTTCCATTCTCTGTAGGCTTCGTTTTTGTGTTTGAGTTTGTCCGGAAGTACCTTTACACTTTGTTGAGCCTCCTGAGCTCCTGAGGAAGGGATCTTTGAATACTGAGCAGCATTCTTGGGCCCCTCTTCCCTCTAGGGGCTTTATCCCTGAAGGGGCCCCTGAAGTCCAGGGTAGTGAGCTTGCTGTGCGCCCCCCTTGCTGCCCTATGGATCTTGAAGTTATGTGTCTATAATCTGGGATATTTACTGATTTTTAGTCTTTCCATGATCATTAGTTTATTAGTATTAAACATTTTTATTGTACTGTTTGTTTTTCACAGTTGTGTAGGACAAGACAAAGGAAGAATTTTGTCATAAGAAGTCTAGAATTGCAAATATATTAAGCTGCATCCAAAAACACAAGTCATACATTTAGTTGTTTCTAATCTAAATAACAAAAAGAAAAAGGTTAGAACCATTAAAAAACAACATTTAATGTGATTCTTTCTTATTGGATAAAGATTAAATTCTCTATATGCCTAATGTTAATACATAGCATTTTGAAAATCAAATTTTGCAATATCTGAAATAAAAGCTATAATTACACCAATTGCCAGACTGATATTCACTAGAGATTATTTTAACAGTTTGTTTTCCATTTTTAGTCTTTACTTGAGAGCCAGTTGTCCTAGCTATTTAATTTTTGACACATCACTTTCTCAAGACACCAAAGGAGCACCCATTTTTGCCCTCTACTTTTACTGCATTGGTATATTCTTTGCTTTGCATTCCTAACGGAGATATCTGTGTAAGTTCTGGAAGAAACTGAAGACATCTACTGACAGGTTTATCACAGTAAAGGAAAATTTGCAATTCCAAAAGTAGTCTGCATAATTTTTATTTATATGAATCATAAGAGAACTGCACACTGATAAATTGAAGGACAACAATTAGCTTGAAAGAAAATATGCATTTTATACATGTAAATCATATAATAAGATCAATCACACAATTTATATAATATCTCAAAGATTTAAGCTGGGTGCTTTCAAATCAGCACCGATGTTCCCATTTGCAAATGAAATTCAGTATTCTGCCCTAGGCCTACGTTGAGAATCATTGCCTAGAGGCACAGATTGAAAGTTCTGTTTTTAACTTTAATTGTACCAAAGCAAGCTCTCTGGTATCTTTCTAGGCTCTGACTGCTGTGACAGTCAGAGCTGGCGCTAATCTTATTGTTAATGTCAAAGACCAAGTGTGACAGCAGCAGACAAGATAGGCTCTAGTGAATGACAGGGTAATCAGACTGGAAAAAAACTAGCTCATCCATAAAGGATCAGGCTGTGGGAAATCAGTATCAGCATGTCTACATGTTTACATCTTTTTTCATTCAGATGGCAGTTAGATCGTTTAACAGCATATTTCTTTGTGAAAGATTATTTGAAATTCATGTTATTCTAAGACTGTAAACCTAAAGAGGTACAAATCATTAAGGCTGTTTTTATTATCAGTACTGAACATTTTAAGATATAGTGAACATTCTTCTGTGAAAATAATTCCAGATATAATTTTAAAATTAGTTATAATAAATGTCCTAGTCCTGTAAGATTTCCTTTCAGTCATCATTCCCTGTCATAATAGGTCATCATGCAGTTTTAGTAGTCAAAGTCTCAAATAAAAAAAAAAGCAAAAGCAAAGAATTTGAGAATAATTTCTACTACAGCAGAACTACGACATGCTGGCCAATTTCTGAATGTGAATTCAGAACTAGAATGGAGTAATAGCAGATATGAGCCTGTAGCCCTTAACACAAGGTCAGTAGCAAGGGTTAGGATTTACAGTTACAGTTAAACTTCTAACACTTTTTGTTGGATACACTTAAAATTTCCAGATTCTGTTCCTAACCTCTATATTTATTCTATTTGATAGGCTCTTAGAGATTTCAGAATATAAACAATTTACAATGATTATTTACAAGACACTTCAAGTTTATAGGCAATGTGGATATTTAAGTTTTTGGAGGGAGAGGATGACACAAAGTTATTTGCTTGTGGCATGATGCAGGAATATACAACAAGTGAGCTGGTGGTAATCAGAACTATAAAAAAGGGTCTTAGTGTTCTGATTAATTCACATGTTTATATATAGTCCTGTGGTGCTTTTTTTTTAAAATAGCAGATAAACTACTTTTCATAATATGTGACATTAATTACAGGAAAATAAATAAATAAGGTAAGCAAGAGTACATTACTCTTTGGGAAAATGAAAAGACAAATGTGCTTCTTCTAATGAATGTTAAAATATTTAGTTTAACAGACAACTAGTTCAAAACCTAAACCATTGGGTTTTTCATGGTTTTTTTTTAATTAAAAAGGAGGACTGGGTAACATGATTAACCATAGATACTATGCCAGGCAAGTTTATTAGCTAATTTTTGATTGTTTTTAGTTAACATAACTACCCTTATTTCATTATAATCAAGCTTCAGTCCAAGGAAAGGTAGTGTAATATTGTGTTTTCAGTATGGCCCTCTGCAATATCCACAAACACCTTTTGGCAGATAGACAAGCAAGCCTATCTGACAATAGAACAGAGTTGAAAGCAGACTTTTGGTCTCAAAATGCCATCTTGACACCATCTGTGATGGTGTCTTCATGACATTGCACCGAGTTCTGTGACAACTACAATACAATAATAGCACTGATATTCTTTGACTACAAAGATCTTGCAGTGTTCCCTTTTTGATACACAAAGAGAGGATACTGTCTTCCTCTATTCCTCATGCCTGGCAGTGACTAACGTGATTCTAGCTCAATGGGACATTTTACTCTGGTGTCTTACTTTACACGAGAAAAAGGGGGAGAATAAGGTCAAGGTAAGACAATCAGAATTCTTGCTGATGTACAAGTCTGCTTGAATAAGATTCGAGAATGCTTTTGAAGTACCACAGTATAATCTGTATTCTATTTTCAAACTGATCTGTCATACAGCCTTAGATGAACTGTGCCAATTCTGATTTTTTGGCAAGATCGAGTTTTTCTTTCTTTCAACTACACAGTTAGTACTCTTTTTCCACAAGACAGATTTTCAAGTCTTGGTGCTGTTGGCAACAACAAAAAAATATAATAATTGTGCATTTTTAAGCAAAAGTAAAATTCCAAATGAAATGAATTTTATATAAAATTTTGGCTCAGGAAGTTCAGATTTTAGATTTTGAGTACAATGTGAGTGAAAAATTCTCCCTATGTCAAATACATGTCCAACACTTAACGCCATTTCTTAAATCTCATCTTCAACAGTTGTAGTTTTGCCTTTATGTTAAGCATTTCAATAAACCAGATGGTTTTTCACAGCTCACTATCTCTACTATTCTTATTTTCAGTTTCCAAAAATCTTTGCTTGGATACCAACAGTCAACAATAAATATATTTCATAAAACTCAAGTCATTCAGGTTGTTCAAGCCAATGAAATAATCTCCTACTAGCTTTTGGGTGAAGATACTGATTAGTAATAATAGTTTTAAGATACTGTAGTTGGACTTTGAGTGAGATAATTAACAACTGCTGGCAAAATAGTGGCCGATCCAATGTTAATCCAAAGATATTTTAACTGTAACAGAAGAGCAGGTGTTCGTTTATAATAAATCAACTTTCTCAGTATTTCCAGATGAATAAAAACTAAATGCTTAAAAGCAATATAGTAAAGGTTAGATCTCAAACATAGGCAATCAGAAGAATGTAATCCAAGCATAAGTAATAGCTGAAACCTCAAGTGAATCATTACATGATTCACTCAAGTGAACCTTTTCACCTAGAAAGGCTGTACAAACTGCATGTTGTTGTCGAGTTCAGTGTAATTAATTTACTTCCTATTAATTTTCAGGTGATGCTGAAAATTCAGGAAACATTTAACCTTTCCAAAATGCTACAATTTCTGACTATAGCCTCCCAAACAACCTGTGCTCTTAAACGCTTAAATTGAAAACACAGAATTTTAGTTTGTTTTATTGCATTGGCAACTAAAGCTCAATATGGACTAGGATTCTAGAAAACTCTAGGAGAGGACATAATTATCTAGATTTTGCCTGATTTCAGAAGACATAAAAAATTAGACTTTAAAGAAAAAGCCACAAAAATTAATACATAACAAGAAGGAAAAAGATGAAAGGAAGAAGCAGAACATAGAGCAGAACATAAAACATTTCAGGTTATGTGAATAAATTTTGAGATATCAAGCTTAACATGGGGGATGAATGAGGGTTAAATTTTACTTGGGTTCAGTTTAGCATAGCTGCTGAAGGATACATGGTGTGTTTTAAAACTCAAAATATACAATCTAGAAAGTGATAAGGAATCTTGGATCTTTTGTTTGCCCAACATTTAATGAGCGTCCCCTTCATTCAATTACAAGGTTATAGTCAGCAACTAAGGAATAGAAATATCAAAGTCCAGTTACTGGACCAAGATGATTCTGTCTGAGATGTGTCCATCCATTCAGTCTACTCTATGAACAAATACATTTTAATTGGCAAGTTGATAATCAGTGTTAGTTTTTATGTACATCTGCTTAGTTTTTCAAATACAATCACCCTATTACCTGGCTGAGTCAGGCTATTGGATTACTTTATTTAATTTCAGTATCAAATAGTCAATTTACAGAAGGATTTCTCTATTTGAATATGTTTGGGAGGGCTATTTTTTCATTAATTGACTTCAACTGCATGTAATCAACTTTGTTAAAAAAAAGTAGTTCAAAAGAACAGATTAAACAATAAATATGCAAAATCTAAAATAAATGGCATCTGTGAAGCAGATTTAATTTCTGTGCTTCAAAGTGTGCCATATTGTAATTACAAAGATTTAAGCAAATTTAACTACTTTATGTAAACTCAATAAGGCAAATCCAATTGTGTTTCATTTATTTTAAGTTAATTATGCTATGTAATACATTTCTTTCAGTTTGCAGGCAGCACTGGCGGTGCCCAAGCTGTTTATGAAACTTCAAGTTAAATTTTTGGTTGTACTCAAGATACAAAGTAGAGAGAAAATGTTGCTAACAGAAGAATTGTTAAAATGATCTGAGCCTTATAATTTATTCCTTCTTTTCTTTAAGGCAGATGCATGAAATTTGTATATATATAAAATACATCATTTTCTTGAAACTATAGTAACCTTCAAGCACACCATTTTTCACCATCTTGCTCAAGAAGGAAAAAGACATATTTAGATAATTTAAACATTGCAGGAACGATATTTATACCTGCCATATACATTAACTAATAGTCTGGAATAATTTTCTGTCTTCAATTCCATTTCACATATTTCATGTCATTGTCAGAAATAAGAAAAAAAAACATTTCTCACTAAGACTTCTGGGTTTACTTGGTGACAAAATAATTTTTTTAATTTCTCTTTGGAGAAAATTAAAGTCATTTTCTATAATACAGGTGTTCAACATTGAATATTATTAATTTTGAATTGTAGACATTTACCTGTGTAAAGCCCCAGACTCGCTTGCCGAGTTCCTTAAAAGCAGATTGGGATTTTTTATACCCTGAGGGAGCACAAGGGAAAAATGTAGCAGGAGGTTAGCTTGGAAATGGGATTCAGCTTGAGATTCAAATACCTAAACCTCCGTTATAAACCTAAATTGTCATTTTAGACACTCCTTGATGTACAAAATATTGCAAATGGCTGGCAAAATATGACACAGCACTACAGATTATCATTTGGATCATGCATGCATCAGCACTTTCTAGTGAGGTGAGGTATTCCAGGACACCTAAAACCACAGTAAATGTCTACTGTTAAAAGGAAGCCCCTTCCTCATTGATATATTCACTCTACAGAGCAATTCAGCTCACCAAATATCTTCTCTAGGATGGCATTAATATGTCTGGAATTCATTAACTGTACTGAATGGACCTTTTTTTACTAGGATGGGTTTGGACTGTTATATATATAGTTATATAGGGGATTATCTGAATCTCTAAGATTCAGGCCTACCTTAAATATTTATCTTTAATTCTTAAAAATATTTGTGTGGGAATTATGAATAAAAGAAGGTATCAAAGGAGTTTTACAGTAGATACAGAAGCATCTAGGGAAAGAAAGAAACAAACAAAAATCACTGTATATAGGTAGAAAAAGAACAGTTATTTCCACAATGTTTTGGCAGTAGACCTTTATCTCCATCACTGATGTATCTTCATTTCCATTTCCAAAAGGCAAGTCCATTTCTGTCTCATGTCTTAGGCCTCCCTGCAACACTAAGCCATTCTTTCAGGTTGATGTCAAGTAGCAGCATGTTTTAAAAGCTTGAATAGAGCTCATATGTATTTATTAGCAGTCCTTGGGGAAATCCTTCTCAGTCCAGAGACTCAGCTGTCATAATGATGGTCACATAAACTTTACTTAGTCTCTGAGTAGTGGTCATCTTCACACAGTTCTTTCAGTTATCTATCTCTCTTTTACAAGTTTAAAATACACAACTTTTCCCACTACCTGCCATTTACAATACTTTCTCACCATCATCAGTCTCTACTTTCTCCCTGCAGAGAAGAATGGGACCTAGCAGACTGCCTTGGTAATTAGTAGGAGCAGTTCAGAACAGAAATATGGGGTGTAGTCCGTGCTGAATCACGTCTAAGCAGGGGAGCCAAAGTCTTCTGTCCTTGTCCAGCAGAAACAATGGAAAAATCATTTCTCCTTGCCTGACTGGGACTTTCATGGAAATCCTTCTCCTGATCTGGTCAGGGTCATCCACATATGGTTAATTTTATTCATCTTCCATCTCTCAAGAAAAAAAAATGCTGAAGAATTTTATTCTAGGAGTTTTAAATTTGAATACAGTGGAAGAGTCTCTATTAATTCCCCACTGACCTTACAAAAAATATTAGGGCCCTCATAACTAGAACTACTTGACAACTTTCTTTATATTTACTATTCCTTAGACATCTGCCACCTTCAACAATGTAACATTGTGATTGTGTTAAAAAAAATCTAAAGGCTCTTCAATTTGTTCTTGTGGTTTACAGAGAATTTTCAGTTTGTGAATTTCAGAATATGTGAAAATCTTTAACTCTATTGCTCCATTAAAAAAAAAAAAAAGAAAAATGAGGAGCAAAACTAAACTTCAGCTTATCAAGAAAACTTTGAAAATTGGAANTTATCAAGAAAACTTTGAACATTGGAAAATACAAGTAATAAAACTTTAAAATTAAGAGTAAAACTGAAGCCAAAGAATCTCTGCTGAAAAGTCTTCTAGTATCAGGGAGGGTGGGGGTGTCTTTCTTTTCTTGTCTTTTTTTTTTTTTCCCAAGTACATCACAGATTTTAATTTCATAATTTCTGTTCTGCTGGAGTTCTGTATGTTTAACACTGGTTGTGTAATTATTACAGACTCTAATTAAACTACACTAGGAATAGATCATTTTCTCCTAACATACTGTTAGATACTTTTGTATTTCCATGAACTGCTTTAACCATACTGGCTGTCTGCTCTAGAAATGCTTTCTTTTCATTATTGATCCCCTGAATGGTTTATTCTTCCATACTACAGAAATATATCTATCTTCTGTCATCAAATCTAATAGCGGTCTAACTTTCTTCGTGGCAGGTAGGGGAAATTCTGTTTCACATGTAGGATTTAGTAGTCTTACGGTGTTTTAGCTTTAAAATCTTATAACCAGAAAAGAACATGGATTGCTTAAATACATTTTGTTTTAAATGGTGATATTTACGTGTAATATAAGTAAGTATACTTCAGAGAACCTCAGAACAGTCATACTTGAAAACCTTAGGCCCTTGGCCATGAGACAAAAAGAGAACAAAACTCTTTTGATAAGAAGTCCCTGACCTCTTCTTTCCTTTTTCCAGTACTCATTGAAGTTATTCTTAAACAACATGTAATAGTATTGGATAGATATTACCATAAAATAAGCAAACAAACAAGGTATGGGATTAGACATTGTACTTTATGACTATTATTTCAGAATATGCAGAGACTCCCATGATCTCACTCTTTATGAGCATTTGCATGTATCCATTGGAATTAATAGAAAAACAATATTAAAGACAAGCACAAGCACAGATGTTTTCAGGAAATTAACACTATTCCCTATGTTATTTATGCTCACTCTGTACTTTTATAATTCCTTGAATACTCAGTATTAGATGGAGAGAAATAGGAAACATCATTGTGAGGAGAGAGAACACTTTAAGATTGACATGGCAGTAACTTGTTAAGCAAAGATATTTAAAAGTTCTGCAGGTTCCCCCCAGCTCTCTCCTCAAGACAAGACAGAAACTTTCTGAAGATACAAAGATATTCAAGTTAATAAAGATGAAAGTGACTGAAGAGATAAACATCTTATAATATTGAATTATAGTATTGAGCACTGAAGACAATACCATTACACCATTTTACATATTATTACTATGGTTATATGTTAAATACTTGTGCATTTTTGGTCCTCACATCTCAAGGGACATTTGGAAGGACTATATAAACTTATTGGAAAAGTAAAAAAAATACCAAAGACTATGGAAAAAAATATATTGCATAGGGGGCAACTGACAGATGGAGTCACTTAAATATTAAAAATACAGAGGGAAATGGTGAAGGTTTATGAAAATACATGTACCATCAAGAAAATCAAACTAGGAAATCATCTCTTATTCTCAAAAATATGAGTACTATTGTTCATGAAGTAGGTGAAGATACAATCTGTTCCAAAACAGGCTAAGAGGTTTTTTCTCATGTGTTGTAAGAATTGTAGAGTATACTGCCATAGGAAGTCTGAAACCAATTTACACAAATGATAAAGCAACCAGATAAACTTGCAGGAAAGGAACTGTTTAAAAGGAATCTGTGGTTCAGTCTGACTCCATGAAATTAAAATTCTACCTTTTTTTTAAATTTGTGTTTTTTTTTAAAAAAAGAGACAGAATTATGAACACAAAAGTACTGACATTGTGCCTGAGTTTTCACATATGGTCATTTACTAATTTTTCACAGGCTCTTTACCTTACTTAGATTAGGATTCATTCTGATGTGAATCAAGGTTAAACATTTAAGGTCATTTTGTTTATATAGTATCTACTTTGTTTTTCTGAACTTGCATCAAGTAGATATGAATATAGGAAATCACGCAGGAGACAGAAAGACAATGTAAGTTATCTTATTAAGGAATTTATACTTCAAGTTAGTCAAATTCTTTTTTCTTCTACAGAATTCTTGTTTGATGCTGAGACATCACCATTATTACATGTTTTTAAAATGTTTGTTTATTTTATGGGTGTCAGATGTGAGGTCAGCTTTTCTGAAGAAATGAAAACTACCTTTTATAATGAATATAAATTAAATTTTCCCACTATTTACTAATAAAAAAATACTAAACACTCCTAAAAAATAACGTTGTCTTAGACTGGACACTCATAGTAAGTAGAAAATTTTTATATTAATCTCTGTATAACTTCATACTTTGTTATAAAATTTGAAATTCCCAGGAGTACTACAATTAGGAATTTATATTTATAACATGCCTTTTTTTGTCCTGATTTTTTCATATTGTATCCAGAACTAATTGCATGGTTTCTAGTGACTAAAGTGATTAGCTACATATAAGACAGGGAAAAAGTGAAAAGAGAGAATATATAATGGTATTTTATAAATAACGGTACTTAGGTTTGCAGTACTTTGTTCTGTTAGCTTTTTTTTTCTCTATTACAGTGTGTGCATGTGCCCGTGCATGTGCAAATAAAACATATATGATTCTATGAATACTTCCTAAAATTTGCCATTCTGACAGATACGCGAAAGGGCAAGACTTAGGCCTTTTTGCTTAGTGTATTGTCACAGATTTTGCCATGTGTAAAAAGCAGTTTTTATTTTCCAAAGCAGCTGTTCACAAAGTGGAAATATATTGCAGAATACACAGTGAGGAGAGCAAAGGCTAAAGACAGCAAACAGTAATTTTGCTTTGGCTTTTTAACCACATGAAGATGATTCACACATTAAAGTTTAAGTTGGACATGGCATTAACCTGGGTCTCATAAAAATAATATGAAGAAAGACCTCTATATCTGCTGATTTTTTAACTGAAATATCCTTTAACTATGTTCCCCAATTGTGTATAAGTAACACTTTATTTAGAGTAGTTGCCTTTACCTCTGGGTGATCAAAAAGTCTTGGAAGCAAGACTCTTTCATTTTTTTGTCCCTTCATTGTTTTGTTCGTCTATATCCTTTTAGATACACGATCAATTATGGCAACAATTACAATGTAATTTTAAATTTTTTCATGTATATTTGTCATTATTATATCTGAATTGCTTCTTATAATATTGGTTTTTTATGAGGTAAGAAAGTGATATATCTATATTCCCTAAATCCAAGCACTTAAAATATAAGGATCCTTTAAAAATGCATTTTTAACAGAAAACTATTAATATTTGGATTTTAGAACTATTTGACACATGGTTCACTTTTGAACTGCAACAGGCAATCACAAATTTTTCCAAGAAGGTATTTGATGCATATATCCTGAAAGTATTTTACAGTTATTTGGCCTTAAAATTATTTGATAGTAATGGGAAACAAATAGTCAGAAAGCTTTTTGATTTAATCTCTCTTCCTTTGTCATGTTCACTTAAATTAATCCACAATATTTTATTTTTATGTATCTGAGTTGATTGCCTTTTCTGTTTATGTATATGTAAAACACACCTCGATTAATTATGTGTTCAGCTTATTTCTTGTGCCTTGCCTATTCTAGGGTGAGCAGTAAGAAGGACAGCAGCCCTATACATCTTGGCTGTTGTTTACAGGAAATGCAGATTCCCAATTCAGACAGGAACTGAGGTGCATTCTTGCAACAGGGGTAGGAACCAGTTCACCCCATACAGAATAAAAAAGACCAAGGTAAATGTAATCAGAAAAAAGTCACACTCTCTGCTTAGTGGAAACTTTATATCTCCATGTTTGGCCTGGGTGCTTAAGAGATGCTTTATACAGCATTTAACAACAACTGGTCTTGTGCAAGGTGCATGGAATAAGAAACACATTACAGTGGGGTAGGCTTGCTGAACACATTTCATCCTTACTTATGCCAGAGAAAAACAGTGATTATCTTAAGAGTTGCTGTTGCTCAGTTTATCCATTCGGGAGAGAAGGTTCTCTAATTCCACTTATGACAGAGACCTATCAAATTCTGGCATTGAGATCAGTAAAGTGCCGGTATTGAAAGTCCATAAATGTTAATAGCTTTTGTGTGGTATTAGAGGCTCACAGAGAAACTTGATGTGAATTCAGGTTATTAAAGGTACTGGTAACAGCTTACTGTGCTGGAAAAGTGTAGAAGAGAGAGAGGAGAGCACTCATACAGATATAGAATGTGTTTTTTTCAGATTTGTCCTTGATAAACATTTATAAACATTTGTGAAAAGAATAAAAATAATTGGAAGAGAAACATGCATGCCTCATGCTGACAAAAATATGTTTGTGCCTAATAGATAGATAGAAATTGTTTGAGAATTGTTTATTCTTATGGAAAGATTGCCCGGTACAGTGCTGCCAAGGACAGTTTCAGCTTGAATAACTATTTATATAATGACATTCACTTAAGTTACAGTGACTTAACTTTTAAAGTAAACATGACTGCATATTAAGCAGTGCATGTGAATTTTATATTGTTGGTTTGGGGGTTTTTTTCCTTCCTACTGAATGAAGGAATAAAAAGTATGAAATAAAAAGTATGAACGACACACATTGCTCCATGAAAGTGTGGTTTCTCTTCCAGCTCTGCAATCAAAGTTTCTCATACTGAAAAACAAAAGGTTGTCAATTAATGTATTTATATTTCTACTTTGTTATGAAAACACCCAATTCTGTTCATTCCCGCATGTAGAAGATTATGTATGAGATGGGTTTTTTAACCTGTGGAACAAAAAGTGGTTGTGATTCTACCTGTTGTATGTGGATTGTCTTGGACAGTAATATGCACTTGCAAAGTCTGTAAGCAACTGTTTATAGTCAGGTATTTGTGGTTTTCTTATTACTTTAACAACAGTTATCTCTCAATTATTGTACTCTGATGTGGTAAATCCAAACTCTGTCTTTCTCAACGTGACTCTCAGATAGACAGCCTAACTGGTGAGGGTCTGTAATGGACTGATTGAAAGACGGATCCGCTTCGCCACTGCCTTGAGCATGGAGCTAAAAAGTCTTGATGCAACAGCCAGGCTGCTGCCAGGAGCTCAGCTACTTGCAAAAGCTCCTACCTAGTAAGCCATTGGAGGCAGGTAGAGGAGCTATTCTTAGCAAAAAAGATAGAAAGTTGTTACAATCAAGAATACCTCAAGGACTTAGTCTCCCAAATAAGGTATGCCAGGCAGATCTTGCTTGGATACTTGGGAACCAAAGGACATCCAGGGTCCATTTTGGTACCAGGTGAACTTTGCTTGGATACTGGTGAACTGGCCAGTATCAGGGTCTACCACAGCGAGGATATTTAAGGTGGTGCCCAGAGTGGCAGGGGGAGACTGCTGGAGGACTGCTATGGGAGCTGCTGCTGCTCTGTTACTCTGCCTGACAGTTCAATTCCTTGGAGATTATAAGATGGCCAGGGAGGAAGCCTGACAGAGATCTACTAGCTTGCAAGCCAGAGGCAATTGATGGTGGTGGTAACTCCTGTCCTAACAGTTACCTGCAATTTTCCTACTTTTCTATCTTCCCTCTTTCTCTCTGCTCTTTTGTGTTGCAAAATAAAGTTGAATTATCATTTTGAAATCCAGCATCTTGCCTCAGTTTTACCTTAATCTCACTTATGGGAATGTTTTAGAACCTAGTTCTGATCTGCATCTAAGCGAATTGGAGCAGGGTCCCACAAAAAACAGAGTCCAATGGATTAATATACATTCAGGAGATGCCCAGACACCTCGCCCTGGGGGATAAGCTTTGCAATCTCTTGTGACAGGCTGTGGATTTGTTGCCTCACTTGGATCACGTGCAGTCCTTTGGTGGTGGACGGTCTCAGGAACGAGTCAGCAGGGAGCTTTGGGTGCCTTTGGTGGTTTATAACCCCTTTGCACTGCTCATGTGAATATCCCATGTGTATGTGGTCTTCTGACAGAGGGGGCATTTACTACTTCTGTTTGGTGTGGAGAGATTTCTCCATCACACATCCCAAACCTTTCTCTCCTGCCACTCACTGAGCTCAGCTAGGGCAGATTCTTAACACAGTTACATTCTTCTTCCCTGAGCCTTGTTCAGTTCTCCTTAGATCTAAGATAATTAGACCATAGTCTTATCTCAAGTTCCCATCACTGTCCAAATTAAACTCAGGGGGCATATTGGAGGGGGAGAGTTGTGCTTTAGTGGTCCCCGATGTGCAGTTACTTCTTTGCAATTACTTCTTTCTTTACTTTGACAGTTTGAGACATTAACAATATTTCAGTTTCTCACGTATGTGCGGTACAATAAAATGTTCCTGATGTTGCTCTGCTTGCCACCCTCCATTCCTGTTACATGACCACATAGTATAAAGACAGGGAGACTGGGAACTAGCATAAAATATAGGAGTTGTTGTCTATAGGGATAAGGATGAAATACTTGGAGAGTTGTCTCCTAGCACACTAGTGTCAGCAGTAAATAATTCCCTTGTGAAGTACCAATAAGCCATTATTCTGAATGTAAGATGTAATAGATAACACTACTTCAAATGAACTGATAAAAACAAGGTGAAAAAAACATATTTCTGAGGTTATTAGAACAATGCTACTGTTAATATACTTTTTTAATTTCTATTTCATGTTGATTTGTTCTTATGAATGATATCCATCCATGTGTGGGTATGGACATCATAAAATAAATTGACATATATATATATGGATACAGAGAGATAGATATAGGTATTTGCTAAGTTTATGGGAAGGATTTTTTCTTTTCTTCTATTGAGCCTTTTAGTGAAACTGATTCTGATTATCCTGATAATGAAACAATAATTTGGGATATTAGTTTCCTAAGATGAATATGGAACAATTTAACAACACTTTTGAGATAAGAATATAAGCAGAATAGATATATTACATCTCCCTAATATAGACTGACAAGGTTTATAAGATATTTTTCTATTAAATAAATTCCTACATGTTCAAGGAAAAGAATTCATGGCTGTGTTATAGGTGTGTTTTACATCTTCTTGGTCAGTTAACTTCCAGGACTTTTTTTTTTTTCTCATGATTGAAGAACTGTGGGAGTTCAGTGCACTTAACTGGAGTACAGTGGGCATGGGGAAGAGTTGGCACCATACTCCAAAAGTAGCTTCTATTCAAAAAATTTACTTCATAAAGTGTAGGTAGGTAGGTAGGTAGGTAGATAGATAGATAGATAGATAGATAGATAGATAGATAGATAGATAAAAACCTCTCAACATTTTTGTCATTTATCATACTAGCAGTAAGCTGACATGAGGAAAGCAAAATATCTTTACTGAGAGGTCCTGTTCCTGAAATTCAAAGTTAATTTTCACTTTTTTGCTAATGAAAAAAATCATACAATATTTCCTCAGGCTCCATTCCCTAACCATGATCTGACTGCACAAAGTAAACAATCACCAGCAGTGATTGTCACCACAAGAGTGGTTGTCATCCAAAGCAGCAAGAATCTATACAGTACTTGTTGCCAAAACATAAGAATAAACCAGATGCATTTTTAAGTCATAGATTCAGTGTTTACAAGGTAAGGAACAAATTCACCTTGTTTTAAAAGCATTGGTAGGCTCTGTAAAAAAATGGTAGGAGCTTAAAAATAATGAAGACTCATTATTATACTACCTATTTGAAAGGCTGTTCCATAGAGGGATATATTTTTATTAGAAAAAGTTAAATGTCCTCTTTTAAAATAATCTTTTTTATCCTGGTAACTGGTCTAAGAACAAACAGTTCTGCATTAAAGGCTGTTGTAGGTGACTAGTCATTTGTTCTGGTAATTAGGCATAAAATCATGCTGAAGCAAAGAGTGCAAATGTTGTGAGACCACAGTCTTAAAATTTTTTATTTTATGTGTTGTAGAGGTGTGCTAGTTTAAAAGCAAACCAGCAGGAGAAATGAATCCAAGTCAAGAGAGTTATAAGTCAGAGTTACAACTTACTAAAAAGATTACAATAGATACAATGATACAGAGGAAATTGGTTTTAACCCACAAAGACAGATGCATAACCCAGCACTTCGGGACCAGAATAGAATAGTGTTCATCAGCCCTTGTGCTGAGCACCACGTGGCCCCCTGGGTGCAAACTAAAAGGAATAAAACATATTTAATGTATATTTTGAATAGAACAGAAGGTCATGTTCTCACAACACAGCAGAATGTACACAAAATTAACATCAATGAACACATTTTCCAATCTTAAATGTAGTAAAGCAAATAATAAGTTGTCTGTCTAAGTTATGAAATCTCCAGTAAAGGAGATATTTTAGAAAAGTTTCACAAATACTTGTAGGGGATATAGAGAGTTGATGCAGAAATATAATTTAAGATAAAAGACAATATGATCTTTCAAGATTGCTTTCAGAATTGTTTTCCTTTTAGCCTTGTTTTCTACTTTTCTGGTACATGTGTTGCAATTAATCCTATTCATTTGTTCTGCACCCCTCATTTATCTCATAGCTAAGAGATTTCCCTTTCCCTTTCTACCAACACATAACAGGAAGTAATCTCCAGTTATGAGATGCTCAGGTAATATGCAATATCCTGTGTTCTTGTTCCACTCTCTTACATGCTGAGGCACTGGAACAGGTCGCCCAGAGAAGTTGTGGATGCCCCATCCCTAGAAGTGTTCAAGGCCAGGTTGGATGGGGCTTGGAGCAACCTGGTTTAGTGAAAGGTGTCCCTGCCCACAGCTAGGGAGTTGCAACTGAATGATCTTTACAGTCTCCTCTAACCGAGGCAGTTCTGTGATTCTATGATCTGCTTGCATATCATAGCCTTTTTTGGTTCTTATTTAGCTTACTCCCCATCTGATTTGAAGAGCTTCATATTGTTAGTTTTCCAACCAATTAATAACTTATACTTACAACACCAGTGTGACACATTGCTTTCCTTTCAGATAGTTCAGCAAATGTTGCTTTCAAGAAGAATTAATATGCTTTAAATATACCTTCTGTTTGCTATTTGTCTTGTTATTTTTTACCTTTTTTATTGACACAGTAAACATTTGTGTGCAGCCTCACTGTAACTAGTGACTCTAGCTGTAAGCTATGTTACTTTCTAGAAAGAGGACATCTGTAGAAGAACGGAGGCATTCTCAGTAGATAAACCAGAAGAGAAAAATAAACATCTGAGAATGATTGCTCCACATTTATGTTATGTTAAGAGTATTGTAGAGTAGCATAGACGAGTATTGTAGAATAGTAGTACAGCATGAGAGTAGTGTAGATTTTTTAAAAAAAAATTTTTCCCTTTCTCTAGTCAACCCCATGGAACGCTAGGAATTGTTGCCTAATGAACAATACAGCAGGCAGTAGAATTGAGCTATAGTAGGCTGCTTGTAGAGAGAGAATAACAGCACTGTTAAAAATTAGACTGTTCGTGCTTTCTTTATTTTATACAACTGAATCAACCTTGGGCTTCATTGTCTATCATAACAACTCACATTATTTGTAACTGGAGTGATCTGGATAGGTTTCCCACATAATTTGAAAAGTTTAGCTTAGATTTTTGCCTTCTACATGATTTGCAAGTTTAGAGAGCTTAACTACTCTGGGATTCCTTGGTGAATTGTAAAATACAGATGCACTGTGCTGTGTTACTTTGTTTTGAACACTGAAAACTTGCAAGATATCTTGTGGTTTATTTCTGAAGCAACTATGTAATATGTTCATATTTAGCTTCAGTAAAAACAGATGGTGGCTTTGAGTCAAGATCCTCTGAGAATATTTTATAACCCATCTGCAAAGTGCACTAGTGTTTTTATCTAGCTGTAATACTTTGCTGTTTCTTTTATCTTTCATCCCATTAAATACCCCAGATGAAATAGAATTAATATTATGATACTAAAGTATGTGTAAAAGCAGAACACTGCAATGAAATGTGTATGAATGTGTTGGCAAGGCTATAAATGTCTTTAAATGGCCCACATGATCAGGATTTAAACTTTAGTTGTCTGTATTGCCATCTACATACCCAGAGCATCCCCAGCAAGACAGTTGCATACACTGAGTCATCTAGAGAAAAAGTAATTGTGAACGATAGTCTGTGATTTCATTTATCTATCTTGTACAAAGTTGACTCAAGGTGCAGTTAAACACCTTGAATGTTATGCATTCAAGGTATAGAACTGATTTTACTGACTTTTTTTGTTTGCATTTTAAGGACAGCAAAAAAATTCATTAAATAATTTCCTTGAAAAAGGGAAAGTTTGCAAGGTGACTACAGGATAACACAAGAAGTGTGGTTTAGTGTGCTCACCAAGCACTTAAATAGTGAAATTCTGAGAGGTTAAAAATAGGTTAGAAACCCTTTAAAAGCACTGGTGTTTTGACAGTCCTTTAAAAGGTATTTGAAGGTTAAATCAAAAAGCTTTTGTTCTCTCCCAGTGTAATTTCAAATAAACAGCTTAAAGGCAGCCTGTTATACTTTTTGAGGCTTTGTATGTTATACACAAAATAATAATTCAGCAATAACATGTATGATGCTAGGTGATTAAAAATATTATAAAATTTTAGAACCCTTCACTGAAACTGAAAGCCTAACAAAGGAGAAGGCTAAAGTTATTTTAAAGTGTTACCTTCTTATGGTAAAATGACTAAGTAACTTGAACAAGTTCTCGTCTAGAATCTGTATTTCCTGCCAAGAACCTATGAAAAAAAATATTCTGAAAACAGTACATTTTACTAATGAAAAAAAAATTTGCATAGTGCATGTTAACAGGTCTTTCTTTTTGCTGGGAACCATGTAAAATTTAAAGATCTATTTCTTTGTGTTAACTGAAGAGCCTTTTAAACATATAATTATTTTTTTGTATATATAGAACTGATTTTCAGTACCAAACTCCTTTCTCTGGTAACTTTCCATACTTTTTTGAAAACAAATGAGCACCGAAATCACTCATACCTAGCAAGTCTTTAAAAACTTTAAAAAGAAACCAAATGCAGTGTCAAGGTAAAAATTGCAAAGGAAATTCAATACTTACACAACCTTTATCTGATATTGTATCTCTATTCAGACATCAGAAGACTCAGGAAAGCAATAATCTTCAGCTGTAAAATATGTTCCACCCCTAAGGTATTAAACATCAGGTTATGATTTTGTAGGAGTTTTGTTTGTCCTCAGTGGGCTTTGCTGGATGGCTTATGAACCGAGCAGGCTCATGTTTGGTAAAGAAGCTGGTATGCCACTAGTAGATTTCTTCACTTTGGTTTCCCTATGTGGTACAAACTAAGGGATCCCATAGCTCTGGGTCCTTCTCTGCTGAAGTGAAGTGACATAACTGTTTCTAAATGCAAGGCTAAAGTGAGCTAACACTCACAACAAACACAGATATTTGTAATAGTTTTTTTATACTTCTTTTTCAGGTTCTTTGATGTGAGTTACAGGCGGGGCGGGGGGGAGTGTGTTTGATTATTTGTTTGGTTTTTGTTTGTTTGTTTTTCCCATTTGGTTTAAGAGCAGAATTCATTGACCTGGATGGGAAAAATAACAATTCTCCAAAATTATTTCGTATTCTACAAATGTCTTAGATGCAGTGTCCTCTTGTTTTTAGTGCATTGTAAGTAACCAGAAAAACTGAAAACTGAAATGAAAACATTATCCAGAAAATAATAATATTTTTATACAGATAGTTTGGCTGGCATAAGAAAAATGAAAGGTCTTTATGTAAGCAAAAAATAAATAAAAACTCTGAGATCAGTGCCCCTAAAAGCTATGAGCACCATTCATATTTCTAATATATCCATGAGAAGTGAGATAACCAGGAAGCAGATCTGGAAGGCTGAATAAGATGCAAATTCTCAGCCTTGCACACTACCTTTCATTTGACTACATTTCATTTCATTTGACTATGAGAGATGTTAAAATGTTCACAAATGATCCATATCTAAATGAGAACTGTGGGATTAGATAATGTTGCTTTGCATATAAAAACGCATGAACTGCAATTTGGATAGCAAAATGTTAGCCAGCATCATGTGGTTTTGTTTGGGGTTGGTTTTGGTTTTTTAGGGAGGAGGGGTTTTGTCAATGTTATGGAACATTCACAGAAAACATCTTAGTTTCACACAGTTTTATTTCTCTCCCACATGTTCAAATGCAAGTTTTGTATGGTACATTAGGATGCCTGCTACTGTTTAGTTTGCATATAGGATAGCTGAAACAAAAAATAAACATTTGGTGTAGTAAGACAAGAACAGTTTGATTAGTCTTAATTGTATCTGTTAGTGGCATCCATTTTAGAACTAGAAGGTGGTTATACTTTGGTGATAGTTTGGGGACAGGCAATTTTCATAAAGCTTGTTCCAGCCCTTTGAAGGCCAGTAATGAAGTTTTCCTTTTGACCAGTGCAATGGACATACATAAAATTGTTTCAGACATAGCATACAAGCAAGACACATGGATGTTTTTTAGTCTGATTTTACTTGGAAAAAAGAGCCCTACTGGGGCTTCTACTGTTTTATTTCTCCTCTTGCCCATTCCACATTGTTACTTTATAACTACACTCTCCTCCCTTGATCTGTTTGTGCATATAGCGGATCTGTGGGAGATGATGGTTTAAGACCAAATGACATTATGGAAGCTAAGTGGGCTTGGATACCAAAGCTCTTTAATCACAGATAAATGCGATTTCATAATATTACCTTCCTGTGCTGTGAAGCAGATGGTGCAGTGAGGGAAAGGAGTTCAATGGTTTAATGCAGGGTTTTCTTACGTATTTTTCCTGTCCTGCCAGAAGGATGGCACAGTCCTGGAGAAAGGTTGGAAAGGTCAGTGTAGCAGTACCAGCCACACTATGCATAGTCACGGGGAAAGAACACAGAGTCCACTGGGCTCTTTTCAATTCCTTGTATTCCTTGGAGTTTACAGAGATGTTCCTAGATCCTGGTGCAGGATTATGGGGTTTTCTTCCACAGAATCTTTTCCAGAAATTCTTGTGTATTCCACTATTCTATAGTGTCCTTATCTATAGCAAAGCCTGTTGAAATGGTGTCACCACTTCCACATTTGTTGTCCCTGTTGTTGGCACTCAGAACCTGCTTGTTCCAGACCCTTCTGATGCTTTTGCACTTCTTGGTTATCAACAGATTGCTTGTATAACTTAGCTATCCATTTCCTTGAGCACATTAGAACTGTCTTGTGATTTGGGGCAGGTGATTCTTTATATTTCATCTTCTACTTACTTTGTCAGTAAAGTTCATGGGCATATGCCAAGAGGTCTGTTAACTAGGACCTGAGGCACGTTAACTGCTATACTGCTGAACACCAGACTTTTACATTTACAACACGGACGCACTTTATTTTGTCCACAGGAGAAATTTGCTATGATAAGGAAAATGATAAAAATTATAAGGAAGTACACAGCAGAAAACATTCAGGAGTTTCAGTTCACTTTTTAAGGTTTCTCTTTTTTGAAAAAAATGATGTAATTATTTCCACTATGGAAGTTAAAGGTAGAAGCCCATTTCCACTTTCTGGCTTCTAGCTAGGGGTAAAACTTAAGAGGTTTACAAATTTGAATCAGAAGTCCATCCAGCCCACTCTGTCCTGTCTTTAACAGCATTAAGAAGTCGATGCAAAGGAAAAAGAAAATAAGATGAAGACAAACATAAAATTTCTTCCAAGTATCTGCACAGATTTTAACAATTTTGAGTTCAAGGATGTGTTCATATAAAAGGGAGTTTCTGGATGCTCAGGTATCTGCATTTATTTCTGTTTCATTAAGTTATATGGACTGCCTTGAATTCATGTGAAATTGACATCTTCTGTCTTGTTATTAATGAGTTGCTCTACATGGTAACTCGGTCAAGATACAGAGCTATTTTCCACTCTTTATTATTTACCTCTGCTAAATAATCAAATATCCATATACAAAATCTGAGCTGGCTCTACAAGTGCATGAGACAATCTGCTGAAGACATTTACTTCTTAACCGTTTTGGTTCCATCCAGGAACTGAAGTGTGATAAAAATTTGTATTTTCATTCAGCAGGAAGAGTAAATATGCTTTGATATTATTCCCATATTGGAGCACTAAATGTTTTCTCCATGCTACTGCTCTTCATTTTCTGATATTAAGAAAGTAATTAAAAAAGGGTCAACATTCTTACAACCAGGTTGGATTTATAAAACAGCTGTAACTTTAACTTGAGGCATGAAACTACACTTGGCATATCACAAAGCTGTACAACTGATCTATTTGGGGAAGGAAAGTTGTTATTTATTTGTGCAATATAGGTTGTGGTTTGTTAGATACATTGGAAACTAGAATATTTGAAAGGCATGAAGCAAGCACATTGTGTGTGCAGATGCTCTGTGGAATAGTAGTTATTCCTTTATCTCAGTCTTCTGCTGCACTGCTACACTGATTTTGTTTATAAAGAGTTTCAGTAAGAGTACATCTGGAGGTCTGACAACACTGCATCTGTATTCTGCCAGGGTCTAGAGCCCTTACCTTCACTGAGAGCTGCAAATACAAAGCTAGGTGTCTGTCCTGGAGAACTAGTCAAATAAAGACATTAACCTAACTGATAAGCAGTGGTTAGCACTACTACAGGATGACTATTCAGCAGAAAAGTAGCATGGAGTTGTAAACCTTACTTGTGCAAAGAATTACCCATTCTCCCACTTTGATATGCTGGAGCAAAAGTCTGGAGAGGGTAAGTAAATGACAAGGCATGTAGAAAGCTGATAAAGGCATCTTTTCCCCCAGTCTTTGTTGTTAAAGTTTATCCCTAGTCCTCCCACATATTTATGCCTGGTTAGAGAGAAAATGATTCTCCTCAAAAGTAGAAAATGAATGACTTATGGACTATCCAAAGAACTGCCAATAAAAATGTCCATGAAAATAGACACTGTGTACCTAAAGGTGCTGATGAACCTGGTTGGAGACATCATGAAAACATCCTCATTTACTTCAATTTCCACTGACTGGGAAAGGCAGGTGTTTATGCCCATCTTCAAAAAGGGGAAGGAAGAAATACGAGGGAACTAATGTGCAATCATCCCCACATCAGTCCTTTAGAAAATTATGAAGAAATTGCTCAAGGAATTTATTTCTACACATCTTCTGTATGATAAGGTGTTTTGGAACAGTCAAACAGGGATCTTTAGCAAGTTCAAATTGTGCCTGACTATTCTGATTGCTATTCAAGATTAGATGACTGGTTGTAAAAAGAGGACAACAATGGATGCTGTTTACCTACATTTTAGGAAGGTTTTTGGTTTGATTTCCTACATCATCCTTGTGGTTAAACTGGGGAGATATGTATGGGATGGTTGCACTGCAAACAGAGAGTAGAGATGGCTGGACTGCCAGATGTAAAAGGTAGCATTCAACACTTTGAAGTCTAGCAGGCAGCTAATTATGAAAGGCATTCCTCTGGTCTTCATATTTATATAGTTAAATATATTCGGTAATCTATGCAATCTATGCAGGATAGAATACATTTTAATAAATTCATGAATGATTGTCAAACTTGGGTGGACAGTTAATACGCTGGAGGTCAGGGCTGCCATTTAGAGGTATCACAATATACTAGAGGAATAGGCTGACAGGAATCTCACAAATCTCAGAAAACACAATGTCCAATTCATTATTTTGTTCAAAATGTGGAAGATAATGCTGTAAGAAACTAGTTCCTGTGCTGGATAGGGAAATCAGCTCTAAATCTTTGGCTACAGCTGTGATAATAATTACAGTTTCCTGAAAATTACCCCTCTCCTCTCAAGTTAAGGAAAGATCTTGGCATCCCTATACTTATGCTAAGGATTAACTACAATTACACCCACGATTTAAGTGGAGTCAGATAGTTTTAGAGAAAGCCAGTTCAGGAGGTTTTCTTTACAGGACCATTATCTAGTTCTGATTTTTCTTTTATATGTACCTCAATCAAAGATCAGAGCTCTATTGTACTGGGCACTCTAAAGACAAGTAATCAAAAAGTAAGCTTCTGCTCTAAATAGTTCCCAATTTAGATACCAGTAAAAATGCACCATGGAGATGAAGAGGCAAATGGAGTAACGAGAGTAAGGTAATAATGAATAGACATCTTAGCTCACAGTTTCATGAACTGATTTTTGCACAGTCACACCAAGAAGGGTGTTGGATATTTTTACTTGGATTATCTTGCACAGTGGTGTTTAAGATATGTCCCTGGGAGCAGTAAAGGAATCCCAATGTGAATATTGATAGAGGAGGAAATAACATAAGGTTCTCCTCCTTTCATTGATGAGTTCTCTAATCAATGCAATACTTTATGAAATGCTTTTTCATTATCTCTCCTGCCTAACATTTTGTAGTTTGTCATATCTTCCTCTTTCCTCTTGGTATTTTCCCTTGCTTTTTTTAACAAGAAAATCTGTTTTTTTGAGAGAACATGGAAGGTCTGTGAGCCAACATTTCCAAATATACCTTCCTGTAACCCCAGATAAGTGCTTTGGGCCAAATTATACACTTAGCCTTTCAAAGTTTAACATTCTAGGCACGTTCTTCTTCAGAATTCAGACTTTTTTGCCAGATGTAACATATTCCCCTGCATGAAATGTATGTGGATCACAGACATTTATATTAGACTCCTTCCTTTCATTGTCAAGTGTATAACCCTTATGTGTGGAGACTTAATATTTTGGCTCTAGACATCTTTTTATTTTCTAATTCACGATGGGAACCTAAGATGAATTTTCAAAGATGACTATTTTATTTATTTTATTCTTATCCTTAAGGTACTTCAAAATTATTCCATTTTTAAGTCATTTAAATGCTTTAGAAAGCATTGTGCTACACTGCTAGTACAACTGATGTCATCTGTTGTTCAATTTTTTAAAAGGTTTGATGTTTCCAATTATGAAGAATTTAGAATCACAGCAAGCAAAATTCTTCTGGAATTACCCCAAACATTCAACCATACAATTGAACAACAGAAGGATATCTGAACCACGAGATGTGATGGACAATACTGGTTTGCAAAAGAAAGATTGCAAGAATAAATTAATAATCCTCTTTTGACTGTGAATATACTAAATGATCTGCAGTAGCAACAACATTAAACTAATGCTGGCCCCTAGTTTTTAGGGGGAAAATGAACTATATTCAATTAACAAGTGTTGGATTCTGTTTTATTTTTAAACAAAAGTGAAATTAAGAACTTCATATTGACATTCTGATTCTCTGGCATAAGCACTAGCTTTCAGGATGCTCATTGCTGCATTGTCTGACTGACAATGCGAAAAGCAAGTTGGTTATATTGTGACCTGTAATAGTCTGTGGGATCAACAGGGAGCTGGTTAATGCTAAACAACACAAATTCAGTATTATCCTCCATTTTCTTCTGCTTCTTTCGCACCTGTGTTACTTAGGTAACTGTGATCCATGTAGGATTCACAGCTGGATGCCTTTCATCAAAGTAGGAGTTTAAATGAACTGCTGTAAAAGGAGGAGTATGACCATTTCATTTAAAGGAAAGCTGATTTAGGATATCTTTCTGATTTCTAAGACTGGATCAGTAAAGGGGGGTTTAACTCAGGATATGCTGCATCACATCCCATTTGCAGGAGTTTCAATCTGCAGCAATCACAGTTTCAAAGGAAGCCTTGAATACCAGTCTCCTGACTATAATGTACTTGCAAAAGAGAAAAGTGAGCAAAAGGATTTTTTTCTTTTCCAGAGCTTTGCCATCCCACATAGCACAACAGACTGATCCCAGTGCATGCAGTAGTCCACCAGCAAAGGAGAGTCTTTGGGTCCTAGAAGTGTTTAAGGTGATACAAGCAAATACATTTTACTCTGAATGGCCATGATGTCATAAATAACATTACAGAAAACTGTCAAGACTTTAGTTTCATCTACAACTTTTAACTTATATATTTTCAGATGAAACTTTACATTTTTTAATGAGATTTTGTCATGTTTTAAAAGCACATAAATACTTTTACTGTAGTGATATATATGTAAATGTACATAATATATATGTAGAAATCAGCATTTTATATTTAAAATTGTGTTATTCTTATATTAAAAACCTATATAAGTTGTATAAATATGGATTTTAAGACAATACATTTAGTCTCTATACAGCTAAGTAATGTATACGAACCATATTTACAAAAACTTAAGGGTTCTGTACATGCAAAGATGTCTCAAGTTTGCCTTTTGAATTACATAAAAAATTTTATTCCCTATTTGAAAAACAGAAATTATGGTAAAAGTCTGTAACACAGGTTATTCAGGATTGAAGGTTTCAGATGGAACTGATGGGAACTAAAGCTTATCTATGGCATTTTAAAAACTGAATCATAGAATTCACTGGCAACAAAAATGTAAAAAATGTAAATCATGGGTGAAGAAATATTATGTATTTTAATAAAAAGCACTAATATCTGTTGTTACTATAATAGAAATTTGGAAATGTTTGTTATACTTCAAAGCTTAAATCAGCATAAACCAGAACAAAGCATAGCAAGAGATTCAACTTGTGTCAATAAAATTAAATTGGCAAAAGAGAAGTTAAGATTATTCTTCTTGTTTCCAACAGAAGATATTGGATCCTTTCTTTTCCCCGTAGGCTTTAAAGTTCTCTGTGGCGTTGTTAACCTTGAACTTACTGCATTTATGGTCTTTGAATAGGGAGATTTAAAAGAGATTCAGAGGAGTGACGTGAATTGTGGAGCCTCATAAAACTATTTTTACTGAACAAGCAGAAATATACACACATCCCAGAATAAGTGCTGTCTAAACCAGTGAGTCATGTAAAACAGTACAGTCTCCTGTGCAATTATCTGTGTGGTTCCAACAGCATATGTAATTACATTTGTACTAACACAACAAAAATAACACAGCTACATAGTTTTCAAGCCTGAATCAGCTCACATCCACCTCTTGGATGGGAGGGGGAACTTTGCAACGTGATTTCACTGTTCACTGCCATGGAAGGAACATGGCAAGATGTATTCACATGTTCTACAGAACAAAACTCTGAGGGTTTCCAAGGTCTCAAAGTGCTACACTCTACATTGGACACCATTACTACCAACAATAGCACAATTTGTAGAATTTTATGCTTATGTATTTGCTTAATTTTTTAAGGTTTGTTCTCCTAGACTCTTTAGAAAATAAAAATAATGAAGTAGTATCACGGAAGCCTGATCTATTTTAATTCTACACCAAAAAAACCCACAATCTCACAAATACTGATTAGATCTGTGTTCCATAGACAAATTTCTGGATCAGAAAGCTTTATCTGAACAAGGTAAGTGTCCCTATGAACATGGGCTCAACAGCAATGACAAAAGAATAGCAGCAGGGATTCTGCACAAATAATTATTATGTAAATAGCTCAAAAACCATTTATACAGCTAAGTCCCTTGCAAGTCCAAAATTGGAGAAAACTGTCAATAAGCTACCTTCACATACCATTAATGAGTTCTTTTGCAATATTACATCAGACACTATCTAACAGATTTAAAGTATACTGCAGGGATTAATGTTATTCATCTAAACACTTCCAATTCATTTCATACAGTTCTGCTTTGTTGTAGATTTTTGTTAAATAGTTTTTGCAAAAGCGCTCCTAATTTACAAAGGAAGACATTAATTATCTGGAGAGATATGTGTTTTTAAATGTATTACCTCTTCTGCTCTAAATAATAATACATATCTGTGTCTTTTTGCCGTCTTTATATTATTTTTTTGTATTCAATGTCTGACTGTTTCTGCATAGCACTAAGGCCTTTATTTTTTGATCTTTTAAGCACCTGACTTACAGCATCACAGAATCTAAAATATAAATTAAAAATTCACTTTAAACACCATAATAAGTTTGCATGACATAGATTTTGGAAAAATTGTTGCAGATATTTCAGATAAAGAGAAAGGAATAGAGTTATACAATTCTTTTTCTTCTGAAAGTGTATATCATATTGGAAAATACAATAGAAAATTTATTGTAGTTGAAAATAAATATATTTGTTGAAGGATGTAAGTCTGAACTGAGTGATCAAATCTGTAATAGTCAAGAAGGAATGAAACTTCTATTCATGGTTCATCACATTCAGGACTGTCATTTGTTGCATAGTTATAACCATAATCCTTCAATGCTACTTTATTTTTAACTGTTCAAAGACTGCATCTGTTGCTGTATCATTCCAATTGTGAATATTTTTCTCTACCTTTATGTGCCACCTTCAAGAGAGAAATTATATACCTATCACTTCAGGGAGTAAGAGCTGTTTTTCCTTAAAAAAACAAACAAACAAAAAAAAAAAAACTAAACAAAATAAAATCCCAACTTTAGATCCATGTATAATTTTTATTTAAAAACAATTATTCATTTCAATTAGTGATGCTTGTTGCTGGAAAAATAAATACTGTTTCTTGAAGCAAAGGCTGCATGAAGATTATCCTGTTTTACATTTTAGCCTACCTTTAGTGTACTGATAATTAATTAAATAGGTTAGACAGACAGGGAAGTGCATATACTGTCACAAATGGTCACTAAACTTATGCTGAAGAAATGCACAGTATAAGAGTGCCATCTTCTGGAAATAATACTTCTTACAGTTCTCATTTAAATTTAATCCTTGGCTTACAGGAAATATTAGTTAAAGATTAATGGGGTTTACTTGCCTGTTTGCCCTGTATTTCCCTTTTCATTTGTCCATTCTGGTTTTAAAGTTAGTAGTCGTTCTACAAACTCTTTTCTATACAAGGGCCAGGAGAGTGTGAATTTAATAATCAGCCAGAGTTTAAGCTTTCAGGTTTATAAGTAGTTGTACAATCCCTAAGGGTTAAAACAATCTGAACAATAACCTTCTCTCAACAGAAAAGAACCAACTTTATCTGGTTTTCAAAAGTTTTAATCCTTTACCTTAATAAGATCTGACAAACTATAAAATAAACTGAGACTTACTTCTCATCGTTCTCTGAAACTTGAAACTGAATCCTCTGCTCTGTTGAGCCTGTGTGTGCACTAGGAGTAAATCACTGATTATTACAATATGAAACTACTTGTTCCTCTGAGGCAGACACAAACACACCCATGCTTCACACACCCATACTCCACACATGAAGTCTTCAGAGCCTTAGAAGAATTTTACAAGAAAAAATATTTTGGACTAACTGTTTGCTCTTCCAAATACAAATGTAATTTCTACTAACTCTGATAAAAATCTTCTGGTGAAGGTATCTCTATTTCTAGTTAAAATGATGGAGTACAGTTAGTTTTAATCCCATCGTTAATAAAAAAATCCCTATGCTCTATAAACATAGACAAACAAGTGACCCAGTAATAGCACAATTATCCCTGCCTTACCAAAGTCCTTGTACCCATAAATTGTGTGCTTAAAATACTTGTTAAGTCTTGGCATTGCCTAGGAGATAGGCCTTGGGGAAGTAATGTGTAAAACACTGTCCTCCCTTTTTGCCTTGGAACCCAATAAAATCAAATCTAACCTACTGTACTTCAGATGGGATTTTTCTGTCTGTGTTTATTTTATCTATATTTTTTCAATCCCCAGCTTTCATTTTTCATGTCATTTTTCGTATTACTGCTACCAAAACCAATAATCATTTGTCCTGCATCTCACTCATTCTTTGTGCACTTAAAAGCTTCTGAAATGAAATTCCCCTTCTTCTCTGCTCTTACCTTCCCAGATTAAATATACCTATTTGTCATCCTTCCAAGCTTTCCACTTTCTGTTGTCAACAATCACTCCACTGTTTTAGACCTTCTGTCCCAGAGGGATTTCCTCTTTGACCAGACCTTTTTTTCTGTTCAGCTAATCAACAACATGATCCACATCTTCATTCAAGGAACTTTTAAAACATGTTCTTGTCTTTTGTAGATATTTCTTCCTTTCAGCCAAGAATCAGGATGAAAAATAATTAAAACTTTTTAAATAAGCTTTTATCAGATTAACATTGAAGTACATATAGCACTTTTTCAAGGTTGTCATATTATCACTATGTGTATTACAGCAGTTTTTCATCTGTTATCAGATGTTAAGCCCTGTAATTTGTTTAAGTTGGTAATATGTATGTTTGTATTGCTCTAGTTGCTATTTTTCAATTCCATATTGTGTTTTGTGTCATCTTCTGCTGATTGTTAATACCAATTTAGGAAATTTCAATTGTCACTGCCATATTCTTGTATACCAACAATTTTAAACTATAGTGTTATTAGCTTTCTCAAAACAGAATTCTAGAAAACTGTCATTCTTAAACACAGATGTGTTTTCTGTCTTGTTGATGTCCCTCTGTGGATGATGGAAACAAATTAAAAGACTCATGCAGAGAATCTTGAGAGGACATGAGAACTTATGTCATAAGTCATAGCTTCCAGAGAAGAGCAACGAGGCTGGTGAAGGGACTTGAACACAAGTCCTACGAGGAGAGGCTGAGGGAGCTGGGGTTGTTTAGCTTGGAGAAGAGAAGGCTCAGGGGAGACCTCATCGCTCTCTACAACTACCTGAGAGGTAGTTGTAGCCAGGTAGGGGTTGGTCTCTTCTCCCAGGCAATCAGCAGTAGGACAAGAGGGCATGGCCTCAAGCTGTGCCAGGGGAGGTTTAGGTTAGATATTAGAAAGAAATTCTTTACATTGGAATGGGCTGTCCAGGGAAGTGGTGGATTCACCGTCCCTGGAGGTTTTTAAGATGAGGCTGGATGTGGCGCTTGGTGCCATGGTCTAGCAACTGTGATGGTAGAGGATCAAAGGTTGGACTTGATGATCTCAGAGGTCCTTTCCAACCTGTCTGATTCTATGATTCTATTCTATGAACAGTAAGAATGTCGAGACTCCAGATATGGTCATAAAAACGTTACAGTGCTATAAATTGCTTTGTATATATATAAAACTCCTTTCTTGTGGTAGTACTTTCAAAATCTTACTTCAAAACAAAAAATAATACTAAGCAACTTACAGATATATTTTTCAATACTGAAGTGTGCAACTGGAACATCTAGCAGACTAAGAGATCATTCTCTGCCAAAAAAACTTCCACCAGACTAATATTAATTAGGGGAAATTGAATGAAGTATAATAGTGTAAGAGGGTATTACTAGACACAAGTTAAAGCAAGGAAAAAACACGTATTCACTGTGCTTTGGTATTCTAAGGTCAAGGATTTTAAGTGGCTCTGTGCAACCATGTAAAGCAAACTGAAAGCGAAGAGCTGAACAGTGGTGAGAAACAGAACTGGATGAAACTTACTCAGACAGTATTCCTTTATTGTAAGAAACCATATATAACAGTTTCAAACCAAAATGAGAGTGCAGAGAGCAAATGAAACTAGATACCAGAACGCTTTAATCACAGATATACAAGATACACAAGCTACACAACTTCACTGTCCTGTGGGTAAGACTGTGGTGTCCAGAAGGAAGGTTGAGCAGGTCAGTTCAGTGGTCATAGTGTGGGGTGCCCTATCCTGGGCCTGTGCTATGGGGTCTGCTTGACGTTACCTTAGTGCTCTTTTCTGCTGTCTTACCAATCCTGCCTTGAGAATCACTATTGTGCACAGAGAATTTTACTTTTTTTTTTTTTAATTTAATTTAATTTCTGTTTCTTCTCTTGCAGGCTGTTCCAGAGCTTTTCTTGGCTTCACATGGCTTTTAATGAGCTTTTTAAATTTAATGGGTGTTTTTATTCACATCACCTTTTGAAAACTACAACAGCCAGCATTTGTTTTTTTCCAACTAAACAAGATCTTTCTTAGACGCCCTTAGAAAAAAGTCTTGAAGTCAATATTGCTACCTACCATATAACTTCTCCAATTTTAAAGATATTTCTATTTTCTGTATGACATCAGAATCTTCTTTTATCTCAAACAATACCACATCAAACTCTGTGTTCTCTGAAAATGTCAAGATGTCAATGTTTTCTATCTAGTCCCTTGCTTAAAATGTTAAGTATGACCTCAGCATCCACACACACAGAGTTTCACTGATAAATTCCCAGAACACTAATTATTCATATATTTGCATAGCCTTTATCTAAAATACTTTATTTTCTCAAGTTTATCCACTTAACTCTTTTGTGACACTCCTCAGATACACTTAATGAAGTTCAGGGAGTTTTTTCTAGACAAAACAAACAGCTGACAATGAAAAAAAATAATCAGGTACAGTCTATTTTTAAAATAAGTCACTGTTGTAACTGCTAGTGCTGCAACATTAAAAAAAACCCACAGGATCCTGAAGCTTGTGTTAAAATTGTGAGTGATAATATCTTAAAGTAATCACTAGCTTTGCGAGCTATTTAACCAAAAGCTGTTAAAAGATTTTGAAAGTCCTGTTCTTAACATATAAATTTTAATTTGTTCTTTATAGATCTTTTTATAGATCCAAGATTAAAAAAAAAAAGTAATAACACGGCATTTTAAAGTTATTACCAGTTATAGAATTCTGTCAAAGTATCACCTCTAAACATTCACTGTGACACAAGCATGAGAAACAAATTTGGTAAGACAACATAGTATGTTTAAAAGGCTAGCTACAAAATGGTAATGGACAAGCAAGACCCTTTAGCTACAACTAACCTACTGTCCACATGTCAGGTTAGATTCTTTTTTTTTTAACTTAACTTTCATACTTTGACACTGACTTACCTGGATGTCAAACTAAATTAGACCAAAGAAAGGAAATATTCTTAAGTAATAGTGAATGGGTCTACTGTATTTTTAAAAAAAACATGGCTAATTAGGTAGTTAAAATACAAAAAGCTAAAAATAGGCAGAGATGACATTAAGATGAACTTAGAATCTTTACACATACACAAAATTAAATAGCTATAAAGATTTTCATTTGGTCACAGGAAGTGCTCTCCCTGTCATTACCTTGTATTTCATTTATTTATTTAGATGGTTTTTTCCATCTAACCAAGGGCTAACTGAAAATCTTACCATAGATACATACTGCCACAGAAGTAGTTTAAATGAGTAGTTATAAGAATTTTAAGTATCTGTAAAACATTTTATGCATCAAGGATCAAAAGAGAAGAGAAATCTAAATTCACTCATGCTGAAATATTTTCACTTATATCTGATAGTAAGTCATCCTCACTTCAAGATATGTCTTTGAAAACAGGACCTAATAAAGAAAAGTGAAAGGTTCCGTTAAAGATTGCTTTTCCAGTCCATAGCCCAAGAATACATACGGGAAAATACACGTATATCTGTGTGGTCAAAACTAAAAAAGGCCAGTAATATTGTAAATATAAAATTAGCCATTTCTGGGTATGTACACTCTAAATGAAGAGGTGTGAAAACAGAATTCCTTCTTTTCAACTTGTTTTCAGATAACCAGTTGAACAAAGTTAAGTAAGTATGCATGAATAACAAATGAAGGTGATTGCACTAAAGTCCTCTGTAAGGAATCAGAATACAATGAAACTGTAGTAGTCAATATATTGAAGGCAGAAATATTCTTAATGTTTTATTCAGTAAAAGAATCACATCTTGCAGAGTTCAGTGTCTGATAAATATATGTGAACTTATCTATTATTTTAACTTTTATTTGAAAGTCTATAAAAATTCATCTGCACTAGTGAAAAGGAAGGAAGGACAAATAAATGGGCTTCCTTCATGGACTTCTATTCCTTTAACTGATAAAAATTCTTATATGCTCTGTGACATCTTGCCAGACCATTGTAATATACCTACCTTCATTCCTTAGAGCAATTGCTCAAAACTCCCCTTGACATACCAGGAAGTTCCTTGGCACACTACTATTAACTCAGTAGAATTTACCTATTTTAATGAAGATAAAAACATTTGAAAACCCACAAGCAGTGCTTTGCTGTGTTTTTTTCCTTTCAGTTTATTCCTCTGTTAGCAAGATCTTCAAGCATTCAGTTTCGAGGTTGTAATACTCTTTTTCCAAGTAATATTTTTTTTTACTCTTGACAACTTATTTGTTTATAATGTGCTATGTTTCTCTAATTTATCAGCAAGAAACATCTACTAGGAGAAGGGATGGGGAAAAAGTTAATAGGATTAGAAAAAAAGTCTCACAGTCAAATTATTAACACAAAAAGAAGGTTTAGAGGTAAATTGATAATAATTTGTAAATACCTCCAAAGAGAGGAAGGACATAACAGAAAGGAGTGGAATAACATTTGAAAAAAAGATTACTTTGAACTACAAAAAAGGACAAAAAAAGGATGTTGATAAGTGTTGAAATAATAGTAGTCATTAATAGTAAAAATTGTGAAAGATTAATCTGGAAAGTACTGAACTGTTCACATCTTTAAATCAAGATAAATGCCCTTCTGAAATATAGGTTTAATGAAATAAGTTATGAAGCTCAATATGGGAATAAATGGATAGAATTTTTTGTGATATAGGAGGTCAAAGTAGATGATCTAATGGAACTTCTGGCCTTAAAACATATGAAACTATGAAGAGTTAACCAATAAACCATATGGTGATAATTTTTTCTGTCCAACTCAGCCATTTATATGCAATAAATTCTCCAAGTACAGAAAGAACACACTCCAGGGTCTTATCTTTCCTTGTCTTTTGCACCGTTAAATCTACTTCTGAAGGCTAAATTTGGTGTAGTTAGACAACTGTACCTTGATGCAGGGAAAAATGCTGAGTATTTGAAGCTCTATTCATGAAAAAACAAAAAGAAGGCTAGTAAACAGCATCTCCCAGAAACTGCTGCTAAAAATTCAAATTAATTACATTTACCAACTTCTCAAATCTGCTGAAATTTATTGAGAAAAAGCTTACTTTTGTAAAACAAACAAATTACAGTTAACATACTGACAGTATTGGAACTATCACATTGACAATAGCAATCTAAATAATATTGGATTACTTTTTTTATCAAATATCCTCTTCCTTGATTTGAATCACAACTAATTCAGGAAACTCCTGTGGTGTGCTGAGCATAACAGTACCAAGATGAACAGAGTTATTTCTGTAAAATATGTATAAATTCACCTCCAAACACATATGTCACTTGACAAGAGATCCTGATCTTGTGTGAGGAATTTATGAACTAATGATGTTTCACACTTACAGCAGGTTGTTTGGGAACAGAACATTGAAAACAGTAAGTTTTCAGCATAGCACTATAAAAATGCCTTACAGTGGGATTGAGTAAAGTCACTAACCTTCCCGTTCAGTCTTAGCAGTTGGCAATATAATTCCCTTAACTCTCATGTTGAGATGATTCTATGTGTTAGAAGTAATTTAGTTACACATTTTGACTATTTGTTTAAAACATTGCAGGAAATGCTTTTGCCACTCATACTGCACATCTTTGCTTTGCAGAATCCTTGGTTCCACAATGTTATATCTGACTTTTCCATTCCTTCTTCCTTTTTTCTGCATCAAAATACTCATGGTGAAAGAACGAAAAAAAAAAAGAAAGAAAGAATTCGCAGCATTTAAGTTCGTAATAGGAAGAATCTAATAAAAAAAAAAATCTCTTCATCTATTGATTCTGTCTACCTTTCTTTTGCTGATAAAGCCAGTACTGTTAGGGCTATGATTTAACTTTTTGTGCTTTATGTAAAATTTACATTACCACTACATCTACCCAAATGTGTTGGGGAGTTTTTCTTATCAGGAAACCAAATAATCCATATGTTGAACCTATTTTCACTACCGTTATTTGATCAAGCTGATCTGGCAATCTGTATTTCTCCTCAGTTCCTCTGTTCTGATATATTTGCCTGGACTTTTCTAACTTAGGTGTGAACCGGACATAACTCTTGTTTAATTTAAATTGCAGCAGAGAAATAAGAAGAGCTTTAATATTTAGGACACTTAGGAATGGATGTCCAACAGTTAGGCAGCAGTTATTCAGTGCATTTAAAACAGATGAGGATAAAATAAAAGATATTTCTCTGTTCCTACACTGGCAAAGCTTTTTGTTAAGTGTCTTTTTCAAATATTCTGACTATGTAGGGAACACCTTAAAGCTTACAACAATGAAAACTGAAGAAAGGATACAACTAATTTAACCTAAACAAAAGTAAACAAAATCTTTAAAGTTCTTTTAAAGTTCAGGTTTTAGGCTGAAAGATATCAAGGGGAGATGACAGATTTGCTGCCACTGGGTTAAATTAGAACACCTATAAATTAAATCACCTTGACTACACTTCTCTCCCACATCTTCACATTGAAAGAAGATTCATTAGAGAATGTCAGCTTTACATGAATTTTACATGAATGAATTCTCAGCTAGTTAATTACAAGTAGAATCTAGTTCTTTGTATTTCCTGAGCAACAAAGAAATATATTACCCCAGCTACTCTGAAACATAAAAGCTGTATTATAAACTTACTAAAACTAGAAGCTCTACCTAACCTAACCAGTCTTCCAGGATGACTGCTGACAGAGAGAGGTGAGGTGACAGTGACAGAAAAGCTTTCTGAAAGACATCTTCATGGATTACATTGCCCACTGATCAAAATCAAATATTCTCAGTGCAATACTTGAATTCTGTAAATTAGAAAATTCCTATGACTATGTCTACCTTGTTGAAGCCCTAGTAAGGGAAATTTTACCTCAGGATTTTTGCCAGCATAAATTATTAAGAAATAAAAGTGAAGACATTCCTGTCATAGTTGGCCATATCAACTAGAGGACAAAGAATTCATCAGAAAACTTGTATTTGTATGTAGCTGGAACCTAGAAGGTTGCAGTAGAAAGACTAATTTTTAGAGAGATTCAGAGAGATGAAAATTAGAAATATTTATTTTGCAGACAGATGTGATACATTAGTTTTCAGGTTTTTTGCATGGCAATATAACTCTTATAAGTAATTTAGAAATATCTTTACAATATTTCCTATTTTGATTCATTAGTATTCAGAAGAAGTTTTCCTCTGATTAATCCTTGATGTAGGAAGTTAAGAAATTAAATATTAATATGATCTGGGTTGTACTATAACTGTAATTCATTTTTCCTAATTAGAAACTTGAGCATTTTGTATAACAAGCTGTATTTTCCTTACATGAGCTGGATTTCAAAAATAGCCACAGCAAGACCAGCAATATGGCAAAAAAAAAGTAGGAAAGAATAATAAATAATCACTGCCTGAAGTACTGAAAAGCAAAATCAGGTGAAGAAGTGATGCACCAACCTGTAATACTCCTTTTAAAAAATGGGGAAACACACTTCGCACAGTCTTTCCTTCACACCCAGTATCTCTGTAAAAAGACTTTTTAGAACAGCAAGAATATCTCCTCAAACCTTGCAATCATTGTGGTGTGTGAAGAGAAATGGAACAGGAATGTAATTCTACATCCCATCTGAGCATTATGTCCTGTAACCAGTACTCCACTCACAGCTGTTGCCAATCCCTGATGCTTCTGTATAAGGAACAAAAAAGCAAATACAGACCTACAGAAAACCTGAAGAATAATGGCCAGGGGTCTATCCATTTTTAGTGGGAAAAAAAAAAGTCCTTCCTGATCAACACTGATTACTTGAAAAAAACCAAAGGTTTTGTTTTTAACAATTCTTTCTTTTTGTGTGTGTGCTTTTTTTTATTTCAACCTAAATGCTTCCTGAAAAATCTTGGAAGAACTTTTTACTCTCCTGTCTGTGTAATTAGTGTTCAAACCAATTTATAAAGATTTTAGTGAAAGTGCAGAAATGTTATTGATTAATAGCTTAACTACATCCTGGAGAAGATTCGCTTTTTTCTTGGTCTAGGCACTCAAAGAATTCAGAGTTCTTGAAGACACTGACCTTGGACTGAATAAAAGATTTTAGTTGTAAAGACTTTAAATAAATAATTTTAACCCCAAGAAAAGACAGTATAAGTTTACTTGTAAAGCATATTGCTCTGAGAAAAAATCAAAACCAATTTTAATTGTGAATGTGTGAAGTGCAAGATTTATTCCTCAATATAAATATCAGTTTATATTGATAAATTAAATATAGTGAAGAACAAAAAACGAAAGGCAAAACAAAATGAAAACCATCAAAAACAACCCATTGGCTTCTGTGATTGTTGAAGCTTAGGATTTTCTGAATGCCCAGCACCATCCTTAGGCATACTCTTAAACAAACTCATTCCCCTCCATCAACAGCTGTGAACCATCCTAATAAGTAATTTGCAGAATAGTTTGATAAGAAGAACAAAAGATTGCTTTGAAGTATCATCATTATCATGTTAATGTAAATAGTGGTAAAGTGTAGGGCACTTGGCAGAAATCCTTACCTCTGCAGCAGTGGTTTGAAGAGTATGGCCTGTATTTATATTCCTATTCCATTTGAGGGAAGCTGCCCTGTTATGCAAAATAACTTGTTTAGTGAGGATGAAGAGTCAGAGAGTGAAATACCGACCGTATCATTGATACTTCTTTTGTAATTTCTCAGAATCTTCTCACTTTATCCACTCCAACTTTCTATCATGCATAGAATTCACATCTCTTGCCACTAGATTTGGAAACATATTCTTTCCCTTTCTTTTCAATTTTTATTTTTATTTTTAATCAAGACTGTAAATCTTCCATCTTTTTTTGCCTATGTTTCTCAGACTACTTTTTTCAATTTTCTGTTAATCTAACCTAAGGTTACCATCAGTCACTTAAAGTCAGCCATTTCTCTGGTCTCCTGTTTCAGTCAGTGAAGGGAAAAAAGTATTTATTTCCCTATTCTTTCCTTCTTAACACATTTTTGTAAAGAGCCTCAGCAAGTACTAATATCTCTGTATTCAAAGGGACCTAACTAATTAGCTTAAATTCTAGCCATGAGATAAAATTGAGTGAGATGACTCCAAACTTCAAGAAGCATTTGACAATTATTTTTATGATGTTATTTCTGATTAGAATCATCTTGGCATCTCAACTTATCTTTCCCCTTCTCTCCAGCTCAAATCTTTCATCCTTTAATCTTTACCTTTCAGCAGCTACCACCCTTTTTGAGTATGATATTTCCCTTATATTTGCCACATCACCAGGACAAAATCAAGCATGCTACTCAAGTTTAAACACCTCAGGTTGTATTCCTGGCTCATTTTAGATTATTGCAATATGTAAGAAGCATTCTCAAACATGAAAAATCCCCCAATTTTAAATTCTTTCAAATATTTCTTTTGGGGATTAAATATATTTGGTACTGAACATTGGTGTCAGTTGTACAATGTTAGCAAACTTAAGTAGAAGTTGAAAGATACTCAGGCTATACATGAATTCGAAATAAATTGAATTAGTACATCCTTATCGTAGGTTAAAAAAGAAAGAAGGGAGAGGTCTTCACTAAATTCAACAACCAACTTATGAACAAAAGGAGAGAAGGGGTTTTGTAGTGCAAAAATAGAAGAATGATTATCAATCAGCTAAATTATCTGTACACGAAGTGAAATATGGAATAATTCAAGGAGACAGAGAAGTCATTAGATGTCAGATAGTTCTATCTCATTAGCACAATAAAAACTTAGTTTGATGTTTCACATCACTTGATCATCAGAGAACGAGATCCATACATAATTGATAAAAACAGAGAAAAGCTAGAGATTAGGGCAAACACTTATGTCTAAAGTTTTAAAATGCCAGTGGAATTGGAATTTGAGAAAACAGAGAAGAAATTGTCTTGCCTATGTGGTAAAGCTTAAAATAAATAAAGAATGGATGATAAAGTTGTTTAAATTATTTGCATCCCAAAATATATATGTGATATTCACATCTATGTTCTTATGCATTTCTGAAAAATCCTCAGGGCACTTTTTTGAATTTTAGCTGCATGTATTCTCTAAATTCTGACCCAATCAGTAATAAATGCAGACAACAGGAATTATGAAAGTGAATTAGTAGACAAGATGGAAAAGAACTTAGCCAGAGGAAAAGCCACACTTGTTCTTGATATCATAGCCATTTTTAGTGGGAGGAGAATGAGACACTCTTAATGCTGGTGACCAAAAGCTGTTGAACATAGTGTAGAGACCTAGTGTATACTTGGAGCAGCCAGAAAATTCAGTACAATGGTTGTAATAAAGGAAATATTAAAAAATAAAAACTAAATCAAAGCTGTTTTCCCAACAGTATATCTGGTAGAATAAAATAAATTACTTCATCAAAATAAGGAAAGGAATACAAGTGACCTTGTGTGGACTTATGAGGATATATGCCAAAATATTTGTTTTGTTCTTTTTCTTTACACAAAGCTAATGCATAAATTTTAGAATAATTGTGTGCATCTTTTGGACCAAAAAAGACCTCACATTGTCAATTTCCTGTTATGAAGATGTGTTTTCATACTCTGAAGTCATAATTAGTGAGAGGGAGACTATTTTGCTTTCTGATAGGGAGAATATTTTGTTTTCACACTTGCGGTTACATAGAATATATATTATATAGAATCATTTAGGTTAGAAAAGATGTCCAAGATCATCAAGTCCAACTGTTAACCCAGCACCACCAAGTCCATCACTAAACTGTGCCTGTAAGTGCCACAACTCTACATCTTTTAAATACTTTCAGGAATGAGGACTCAAACACTTCTCTGAGCAGCTTGGTCCAGTGCTTTTCTGTGAAAAACGTTTCCTAATATCCACTCTAAACTCCCCCAGTGCAAATTGAGGCTGTTTCCTCTTGTTCTGTTGTTTACCATTTGGGAAAAAGACTGACAGACAGGATATATATCTAAGTCTACATCTAGATCTCCTATTGTACTGCAATTTTCATATAGTGAAATATTCAATAACACCAGAATAATGATATAGATATGATTAGTTCATGGTTATCAAATAGTACGTATACTTGGCAAGCCATTCTGAAGGGTTTTAAAGAAAAATGGGGTTATAGCAGGAACCCAAATAGATTAAGCACAAGGTTTTAGCGGAGTACAAGCACCATATAATACCAAGGGCCTAAGGACATAAAATTAAACAAACAAACTAACAAAAGAAACCACACATAGAAAGTAGTGCTCATGAAACAAATAAACAAATTGAACCTTAAGATACAGTTTTGAGCCATCAACCAGTTTTAAGGTAAAACTTGAATATCTTTTTAGAATTTTGTCAGAACCAATTGCTTTTGTATGTTAGTGGAGTAGTCATCAGTACAAGTCAAATGAATGCAACTAGTCTCAAAGACATTTCAGAATGGTGTATGATCCAAGCACTTAAACAAACTAGTAACATTATTAATCCAGTTGGATATGAAATATTTTTATGTAGCTGGTATAATTACAGTTCAACATTATTTTTTTTCAGAAAAAAACCCTACTATTCATATAACCCTTGGAAACAGATAATGATCGTCAATGTCTTCAACTCATTTTTGGGTTGATATAGTAATCAATCACAATTGGTTCTTAACATGCACTATAAATCTTGGACACTGCTTGAAAGAAAAAATAGCAAAATCAAACCTAACCATATTTAATATGTAACTGGTTTAGAATGAAAAAAAATTAAAGACTGCTGATATTCAGTCCGTTTGGTATAGAAATCTGTTGCTGAGTAATAAACAATGTTTATTAGTAATTGTAAAAAAATGTAGACATTTCTGTATCAGTGGTACTCAAATCAAAAGAAAAGCACAAGCTAAAGCTATTTCCACATGAATAAATACTGCAATATGTGAATTAAAACTCAAATCATTTTAATTTGTCTAAATTAATCCTACAAAAATGAACAGGGCATCTTCATTTCACAATCTCAGTAATTAAACTAAAAGAGAAAGCATTAAAATTATTATTTATACAACTACAGTGGATATTCTGGTTTCTAGGCTTTGGAAAATTAACTCAGACTCATTTCTGATCACAGAAACACATGCTAATTCTAAGTTTCAACACATTCAAAAGTAAATCATAAGCAAAATATCGTTGCTACTCTTCAATACCCATTTCAACAGATTAACTTATTCTGTTTGCAGATATCATAGGTTAATTTTCTGATTTATATCTTTTCTCTTTTGTTGTTTCTTTCTTGTTGATTTCTCATCTTTAAAAAAAGAAACAAACTTTTATAAAGAAAACTCTACTTCAAAAATCACAAATGCATGACAGTTTTTTCTGAGAACACTACAAAACAGATACCTCCTGTACACTTTGAAGGAGAAACATCACTTGAGTATTCAGCATCTGGTTATAAGTGGCCTCGCTAGGTAAAAGCACGAAAAAAGAAACACATCTAGTGGCTTCTGATGCACCTCACACAATGATCCTAAAAAAATAAAGAGAACATGCAGTTCCATTGAAAAATGTTTGATATATACTGTAGTTTTTCAAAGTTTACATTTTTTCCACACCTTAGCTCATTTACTTAGGAAAACGTAAAACAGATCTATGTCTTCAGGACATTTCAAATGTAGTCTCAGAATTAATAGCTGGTTTTCTGTTTGCTTCTAGGATGCAACAGAATCTGCCCTTTGTATCAAAAAGTGCAGGAATTAGGAAGAATCTGACGGATATCTGGTCTTGGTCTCTCAATGGTCATCCCTGAGTACACAGCCTCGTTTTCGAGTCTTCCATTTAAAATATTTCTCTATAAATATATAAAATAAATTCCAACTTCTTCAGCCATGATGCATAAGCCAAATCTGGAAGTGTACGCCTAAATCACAAAGAGATGAATTCTGTGTATTTGGGAGAAATCTCTTCTCCATCATCATTTTAGAGGATGACTCCAAAGTAACTTTTCATTATCTAGCTTCACACAAAATTTTCCTCCTCAAAAAGTTCACCAGGAATTATGTGAACACTTTGAAATGTTCTGAGAAGCATGGAGAAAGACACAAGAAGCTGAAAAGATCAGTTTAGTAACAGCTGGGTGAGCTGTCATTGTCTAGTTAGCTTAAGTGTTCCATAGCCGATTTCTGTAGCTTCCTCAACATTCTGGATTTGAAAAGTTCTAATTCCAGAACCTCACTATAGGTGACATATGTTTCTGGATCAATTTGACAGCTAAGAAATTCCTTTGGAACTTGGAACATGAAGAAGTATGGTGTAGAGTTGTAGTGGGTTGACCCTGGCTGGATGCCAGGCACCTACCAAAGCCACTCTATCACTCCTCTCTGCAAGCAGACAGGAGAGAGAAAACAGAACAAAATGTTGATGAGTTGAGATAAGGACAGGGAGAGATCATTCACTGAAAATCATCCCTGCTGACCTCCATGGGCTCCAGGGGCACAGGTGCTTCACCAAGTCTTCACTACAGGCTGTGGGGGAATGTCAGCTTGGGTGCCTGGAGCACCTCCTCCCCATCCTCCTCTGCTGACCTTGGTGTCTGCAGATTTGTTCCTCTCACATGTTCTCACTCTGCTCTTCTCTGGCTGCAATTACTTATGCACAATCACTTCTATTTTCCTTCTTAAATATGTTATCATTCCTGATTTGATAGGCCTTGGCCAGCCAGTCCATCCTGGAGCCAGCTGGCATTGACTCTACCAGAAATGGGGGAAGCTTCTGGCAACTTCTCACATAAGACAACCCTGTAGCCCCCCTGCTACCAAAACCTGCCCACACAAACCCAATACAAGAGTACAGGTAAGAGTTTAGCACAGGGCTGATTTCACTTTGGCAGTTTGTTGATGCAGGTCCTTTGGCACGGCACCTATACTGCTGCTGAACCTGAGCTTGACCTAAACACAGTATAGCTTGCTTTCCCCCCCATGCCCCCCCCAATATTTGAACTATTAAAAAGCATAAAATATAGCCTGACTCAAAACAAGAACCACATCAAATGCATCAGCACCCATGGCACTGACAATCTGAATCATAAAAAACCAACTGAATAGGGAAGGATTTTTGTACCTTTTGGCATTCCATATATCGCAGGTGATAGTTCTGATCCACTGGTTACCAACTGTTCATCCTGTTGGAAACAAACGAAGAAGAATACTTCTTCAAATAAATGACTGAATATGTTTAAGAAATATCTCTCTCACAGAATCTCCTTTCTCTGTCATTCTATAATCTGTTGTGTATAAATATATTATGTGTTATCATATCAATTATACCAATCATATTAATTCAAATTTGTATTTTCTCTTTACTGTTTTCCTTTTACTTTATGAATGAATGAATAAATGAATGAGTGATTGCAGTGATGCAGGATTACTGTGAGTCATATAAGTAGTTTTTTAAAAAGGCGATGGGGGATTGTGCAGATAATTATTACTCCATCCAAATACTCCTGACAACACCATAGAGTTAGACCCAGCTGATCTCCAAGTTTCTATGTCTCATAGGTGGCTACTTTGCCACAATGATTTTTCTAGTTTGAAAAGCAATGGTATCAATTGTTAATGTTTGACAAATAGATACAGAGAAAGAGCATTTAGTGACATAATTCTATACATGCAATTAATTTCATGGGGCTTAGTTTTTCAGCAATATGTAAACCTGGATATAGTTATATAGTATGAGTATTTGAGAGTAGATGCTAGAAATCTGGCTAAATATCTCCTCTTTGAATACTTTGCAGTCAACTGGAAATATGTTCCATATATATTTTTCAGATCTTCCTTCTTGATTTCCTTAAGCAATTTTCACTTTAAGCAATCACTGTGAAACAAGGATATCTAACATATAGACTACACACGAATGAGAAGAGAACTTTCTGTCATAAAGGCAAGTACATTGTTAATAAAACATTGCCTGCTGTGTACTGTAAACTCTATCTTTGGAAAATTGTCAAACTGACTTACAGAACAAAGAACTCACATTTAGTCTGAAATAATGACTTTAGATACAGAAAGGCAAATACTGCAATTTAGAGAAAAGGAGAGCTTCATTCCATAATTAGTATTTTCAAGTATATACTAAGCTAATCAAACACTTCCTTGAATATATTGGATACTTAACATGCGATAAAGTAAATTTGCTAAGCAACAAATCTAAACTAATTCAATGATTTTAAGAATACAAACTTTTTAAAAAAGCAAAAGAAAACTATTCAGTAATTTTAAAACATCATTTAAAATAACACGATTCTGACTGAAATAGACACAACCCATATCTGTGTATCTATCTTCAAAGACACAGTTATGAATGAGTCTGAACATGATATATATTTCATACCTTAGTGTAAGTAAACTTATATTTCATTCTGATACCTAAACCTTAAAAATTTAAATATAAACCAGAACAGAAATAAAACACATCTTCAATGGAAGTCCAAGTTCTTTTCAAACACAACTTATGATTTATTATTATTATGTTTATTATTATTACATCAAAATTGTTTATTATTATGACATCAAAAATATGTAATTAGATAGTGATGATATCTGTAAGTGAATGTACATCTTTATGATTGATTTTGAAAATAGAAGCCCATGCAACACTATTTTCTAGTTTAGAACTTATGACTGTGAAAAACGGTGACTTGAAAGCAAATTTAAATTTGGACATCCTGGCGCAAGCCTGACCTTGAAAATGCAAAGCATGATTCAAATAACAATCTTTATGGAATAATTCATTCATCACAACACATTTTTTCCATGAAAACCTCCTAGAACTAAATACATCAAGGTGGATACAGTTTGTTGTTAAAATTTTTCTTAAAATTAAATGTTTGCCTTTCTAATTCTCTAAGAAGTCTGCTTAACATTTTATTATCTGGTAGTACAGAAATTGGAAAAGAGGGAGTAAAATTCTCTCTTCTCGTGAAAGGCAAAAAGCTGTATAAAACCAGTCAAAGACACCAGACTAATTCATAGAGGAAACTTCTGTACCAAACTATAACACACACATATAAATATACAGTATTGAACATGCTGTATCTTCACAGAGTGATAGGATAACAACAGCTGATTTTATAGTAACCTATTTAAGAAAAGAAGGAAGGTGAAATTGATTGGTTCTATTTAGAAAAGAGAAAAAAAATAGCCACTTCAAATAGGTTTAATGAAGGAATAAATCACTGACACATGACTACAAAGGTAGAGGCATACATGAGTGAGTTTCAAACTCTAAACTACCCGTGTTTCTAATATTTAGATTCCTCAAACTCTTTGTAAATGCTTTGTAAATGTGGTATAGAAAAATTCTATACCGCAGGAGGTAAACATGTAGGTTTCCTCTTTTCCCTCTGATCAGAATTCAATAGAGAAGAATAAATAGGTAACCCCATATGTTTCATGGAATTGTTGGTGAAAATAAAATAATAATACAAAGACTCTCTCTTTTACTGAGTTACACTTTGAGATATTAGTTATCTTGATGAGGGCAGAAGAAAATAATCTTTTAGACTAGTTATTTTTCTGCAAATTATCTCAGTTTGCAGAGGGATCATACTTCAGCAGAAAATAAAGGGATTTTATATATATAGATATATACTTTTTTTCCCTGAGCCACATGGCCACAGTAATCAAGTTATCCTCTGGCAGACACAAAGGAATAGATTTATCTGCTTAAAACTAATGCTACCAGAGACACCTGAGGCTATTCACGACATTTCCCTGCTGTTGGTAGGTATGATGTGGGCTACAGAAGATTCAATCTGTCTTTCTAGCAGCAGTTAGAGGCAAAACTAGGTACTTGAGGGCATCTAAGATATCTTTATAATTACTTTTAAAAACTGTAAATTAGGATGTGTCCACAATGAGTTAACAAATTTCATTACCAAGGTGTAAATAGTGAGTTTCTGAATGAAGAGCAGTTGACTTCAGGCAAAATGATTTCTGATAGACGGAAAAAAGAAAGAAAAATTGAAAAAAACTTCAAAGAGCACTGAGTCAGTACTTTCTATTTACAGGGTATGATTTATATTTTATAGATTTAGACTTATATTTTATAGTGTAACAAGATAGTAGTAAAGAATCATTCTATTTTACAGAAAGGTTAAATCGTGACCTTGAGTTAAGACATCTCTAACCTTTAGAGTAAGATTAATGTTGCTATCTGTCTGGAAACCAAATGTTTTTATTTATGTTCAAATCCAAATTTGTTTGATGGACCCTTTCAGCTTCTATGCTCCTTTAAGACAACACAAACTACAGAAAAATCAGCTGAGACTTTGATATAAAAGAAAAATAATCTTGGTCTGTGGGGAGGGGCATTGGGGAAGGAGGGGTAGGGGATGCCAACAAAACCTTCCTGAAACAATTTTTTAAATATATTCTATATGTATGACTTGCATATTCTGATCTCTTTAGCAAACATTATGAATATGATTGCTTTTGCAAATTTCTGGGAAATTAATTTGAGTCCGTATGACAGTAAATATCTGATATGCACAGACCCCAGAAGGAAATGCAATCGTTAAAGAGACAGAATGATGTAGAACAGGTAGTGAAGTAAGCCAAGAAGGGGTAAGAAGTGCAGTTGTTTGTTTAGTGATGTTTCCTCTTCACAAAAGCTGTCTTGTTTCTAGTATTACAAACACTAGGAAGCAAAATTTACTCCATAACAGTGAGAAATCCCTTCAGAAAGTAAAAAAAATCTACCATGCATTAAAAATGTATGTATCCTTATCTACAGCATACCTGCTTTATTTCCAGATTAAGAGGGCAGAGCCTCTCGTATGTTCTCTAGAATTCTCTTTCACTAGTAATTTATTTAGGAGTCATTATGTTCAATGAATATAGTCACAGAGAGTAAAACAAAATACAACAGTTGAAATCTGACTATACAGCCTGAATATAACCTCTTTCCTCTTTATCTTTTCAATGATTTCACAGGCAATGTCCTGGCTCTGTTCAGTGAACTTTTCTGCCAATTTCTGAATCTCACATAGCCTGCCAGGTCTCTCCTAACACACATCTGCTGTTGTACTGATTCCCCTCAGCGACCTGCTGGGCTATCAGATGCTGGCTCAACTTACTGTTCCTGCCAAGACAGGACATGCTGAGACTGCGCCCAGCTGCTGTGCTAGCCCTAACTCTGGTACTCTACCACTGCTGCTTCTGCCTGGTTTCCATTCAGTGGCCTGAATTTCTACTTCTTGTGTCTCAGAAAGACACAAAACCACTTCTGAACTTTCCTGTGCAAGGAGTCTAAAGAGTGAGGTACCTTTGTTCACCATATCGGGTTAGTTCTTACCTACTTTTCTATAAGTCTCCTCTGACTTGGGTTCTTGTTTCGGTATTTCTCCTGATCTGAATATAAATAACAGCATGCTTGAATTTTCACTAGAATTTGGCACTGCTAGGCTAAGGTAGATGAAAAAGAACTAGCTGAACACTACTCTGGCATGTGCATTAATCACAGAACTTATACTTGCAATAAGTTCCTTGGTAGAATTTTGAATTGAAGAATCGCGAAACTACTGCTTCCTTTTCCTGTTACTAAAACCTGAAAAGTTTTCAGAAGCTGAGAGATCAAGCAGCTATGTATCTTCAAAGTAACTCCACTGAGTGCCAACAGCCACCTCACTACACTAAAGAAGCTACAGCTTGGAACACATTGCAGCAGTGTTTTTTCCCACCAATATTTATAATTGGTAGAAAACATGATGTTTTCCTGAAAGTTGTGCAACACCAAATCCTTTTGCTTTTCTTTTAATGAGTTAGTTGCTCAGTTAGTGATTGTTCAAGTTACGTTTGGCAGCATGAGAAGGCGAAATAAACAATTTCTGAAAACTAATCTGTAGGGTAAGCATCTGTAAACCAGCATTTGTTCAAGTAAATCTCAGGGAAATCGGTGAGAAATAAAAATATTTGGAATATTATATATATTCACACTCTAATTCTGTGTCCATAGATATATACATTTATTTATTTATTTATTTATTCATTTATTGGAGTAATTTCCTGAGAAACTATGTTTTTAGACTGTAGAGGTACATAGAGTATGCCATTTATACAGCATATAACCTAGTGACAGATCACAGGATATATTACTTGCCTTAACCGGGTCCAAGAAGTTAAACAATTTAACTTTTCATTATAAAAAGCTGCATGGTTACACTTTTCAGCATAAATTCAATTCAGTCTAGATAACACACTTGTTGCTCTTACTGTCTGGCTTAGGTAAGTTTATTACTTTTGGAGTGTTAGCAATATATTTTATGCAATAAAGATAGAAGATATGCCCCAAGATTCTGTGGTAAATTAGAGTCAGTACTGTCCTAAGGCCTTAGAAGATCTTTTTTCTCCCAAGAGGGGAATCTTTTTAATGGGATTCTGTGAAAAAGCCCTGCTGGACATGTGGGTCATATGACTACAGGAATCAGAATTGTCAGCAACATGCATTTTAAAAATACATTTTAAATTCTCTGTGTTTATATAATGGTTTTGAGCCTTGAGGGTTTCTATTCTCGAATGTTTACTTCTTCTAGCCTAAGTATTAGAAACTGTGCTGTTTTTTTCATGACAGGAGACATTCTTCTATAACTAAATCATTCTAGAATCTAGGAATTAAGGAAGACACACATATGTGTTTATGTATATACATTTTATAGATATGTATAGAAATATGTATGCATGTATATATGTCTGTGCTAAATGTTATAAGAATGTATACGTACAGGCAGTATCTAATAATACTGCTCTCTTTTCCTCAGCAATGAGTTTCTCATCATCACCACTATCACTATCACCTTAGAAATACGTTCTCAATAAAAATTCCTTTTATTCAGTAAAGCAGTACAAGTAATTGCAATGACAAACTATACACTTTAAAATTTGACAGAGAAGAATATTGATTTGGTTTTGAAATTTTCCCTTTGTTTTCAAATGGTTTCTGTAGTTTTCTAGGTTCACATTATTCCCAAATCATAAAATATATGTGAATAAGAAAAATCTACAAAAATAAGAGGTTATCATTGTCACAAATGATCACAGTCATGATACTGATTGTGACTGCTATTTGATTGTGCCCCCTAATGCTCACTGATCTCAGCCAGAATAATACTGCTCTATGAGTGTATCCATCAGCTTGTTCTCTTTAATGCAGAAAGGAAATAGTTTTCAGAGAACCATCCATTACTATTTAGCAGAGAAAAGAAAAGACTGGAGTTTCATTTCTTCCTGGGAACACAACAAATAATACTTTTTTCTTTAATTTCTCTTCTGAGCAATAAATATTTCAGTATTGGCCTTATTAGTTTGGAGGAATAGATAAGATTTCAAAAATGAAAGTTTTTTGCTTTAGCTATAATATGTGAACAAACTCAAGTTATTAATCATAAACTTTGTTTCTCTACATCCACTGACCATTACAGGTTCATCTTGACATTGTTAGATCACGAGACTACAATAGTCCAAACTTCCTATATCTAAATTGTCATATTTTTTACATTAGACTTTTTATTATACAGTTTTCCCAATATGTAAATAAAAATATTTTCTTTTCTCTTACTTATATACACACACACACACATTTTGATATATCACAGGTTCCCATAGAGATTTGGAAACTTTTGATAGAAAGTTATAGTTTCAGAAAAAAGAATTGTCTTCAGGCCCTGAAATTAAAATATTTTGACTAATGTTTTATATAGTATGCAGACTGTCAGATGGTGTCTTCCATAATTGATTGTCCTTCCAGAATTTCTTCCAAAGTAGGTTATAGCATCTGATAGGCAATAAATGATAATGAAGTGAGTTTTTTTGCTGAATTTATAACGGGTCCGGTCTTTTGGTATGTAACTTTAAAGCAAGGTACGAAAGATTCATTTACTTTGGACCCAATATGATTGATAAAAATCTCCTTGTCAAAATATATTGTTTTGACCTCTAGTTTAAAATTTCACATTATGTAGAAATTAAATTAAACTGAATAGCTTGTAGTATTTGAATTTTCTTTTATTTTAAGTAATTATCAATTATATTTTTCACTGATTGTCTAAATTAAATTGTGATGTAAATCTTAAATTGATTTTGATGGAGAAAAAGACACTCCAAAGTGAAACTGGGACAAGGTGTTTATTCATAGATATTTATTTAGGTAACACCCAGAACACAGCAATCACATGCCTGTTATTATTTTGTCAGTAAGAAATATTCTTTAGACTTTGTGTGTGTACACATAGCCTCCTGTTTTGCTTGAAATATGAGAATTTATTCATGAACCTCATGAAATAAAATGAAAAATTTCAGATTTGCTATTACTTCCATTAAACACAACCTCATTAGTTCTGATGTGCATAGGTTTTTCTTATTTTAAATTATGAAAAAAAATAAATCCATGGAAGACGAGAAGGAAAATTTTCATCAGGGAAGAATATCCTTCCATAAATTTTATTGTTCTGAAGTCCAATTTTCTCTAAATTTTTGAGGATGTATAACTCTATATCAGCCAAAACTGCAGTATCACTGTTAAGGTTCAAGGCTCACCACCACCTGTGTTGTGTTATAAGTTTAGTTTGATGCCCATTTGTTCTGGATCTATAAACAAAAAGATATTGCAGTGCTGAAAATAAAGATGATGAAAGAAAAAGATCTGAGGTTCTCCTCTTTTAGTAAATTATAGGAAGCTCTACCATGTAACACTCTAAATGCTTGAGAAACCATGTTGTGACGCGGATAACATGTCATGGTGATTCAAGACTGAAGGGCAGCCAACATTCTGTGGTCTCTTTTCTTGGCATGGTCATAGGCCCATAAGGGTTTCCCAAAAGCATACAGGTCTAGATGAAGGCAGTGCTGATAACAGAGGTAGAGGAACAGACACATAAGAGAACATTTAATGAGGTCAAACGTGTGCTCACCGCAACAAACTGGGGGACAGGAACAGTGGCATTTTCTGCTAGTTATAAAATAGAATGTCTTTTACTATCTGACAGCACTTCAAACAACACACATTTTAGTGTAAGCCAGCTGCAGCTCCCCCATTTAGGATGCTTATCAGTCTCTTTTGTAAAATGTTGTGAAATTTTCTGTAATAACACTTTGCCATTTTCATATTCCTTGAGGAAGAGATTTCAAATTAAAAGAAAAGCAGCCATTTGTACCAGAAAAGTTCACTTAGGTTTCTCTGAGATGCCAGCTTTTCCACATGCATGCGGAGCAAAGCATTGCACATGCACACACATGCTCGCTTTCACATCTTCCTTTTCTAAGTCTTCAATTCCTCAGGAATGTGTTGACAGCTTACCTGAGTAATGGAAGACAAATAATGTTCATCTGGGCCAATTTGGCTATCATGGGGATAACCCCTCAATCAGGTTTGACCTTGGATGTCTGAAGCGTTGAGTGAGGCAGGGATGACAGCAGGGAGATGCTTCACTGTGTGACTTCTGTCAGATGCAAAACCAAGCATACAGCTCTCCTGAACTGAATTCAGGGGGTGATGACAGTCCTGTTCTGAGAATTCACTTTTTGCTCATCTTGTAATGCAACCCATGTGTCACAGCTTTGCATATTCAGATCTCAAGACGATGGATCATATAGACATTTTAAAATTAATCCCTAATTTTTTATTTCTTTTATAATGCAGTATGTGAATGTATATAGTGCACTGCATGCACATTAGATGCACAAGGTTATTAAGAAGGGTAACTGGGAATCCGAGGGACTACTGCAACATTTGTCCTTTTACTTGCGTGTTTAAGTTTCTTCTATTCAAAAAGTAGTTTTCCAGGGCATTTTATACTATACACAATGAATACTGAAGTAAATTAAAATTTTAAAGGCAAAAATTAGGGCTTTTAATATTATTAGTTACTTAAACCTTATCAACCTGATAGTAAGAAGAAAATGATGGTAGGAGAAATTTAATCATTATGACATCAGCTGAAACCACATGTTTTGAAGGATTCAAGTCACATGACTTGAATTAAAAATTTTTTGATTCTAAAGGAAAATTGTTTTCAAACAACATATCCTAATATTCATTATTACTTTTAAAAAGCAAATATTTAACAAAATTCAGGAAACTGGTTAAAATTCAATCGAATAACCAAAAAAAAATCCTAGATCTATTTAATTTTAAGAATTATTATTTTGATTTATTCTATTATTTTGGATTTTTTTTATTTCAAGTCAGCTATAAATGATTTGTGTTTGGTCTCATATTATTTCAATACAGTTACACACTCTTTCACTGTATTCCAGCAGTTCCTGAATTTCTTATTTTCAGCTACCCCTCAAAGCTGTTTGTTTTGCATTCAATTTCACAAGTGTACATTATTGAAAATAACAAAATCTAAGTTTGAGTGATCATTGCAGTTCTCTTAAAAATATGAAATGTCATTTAAAACTTCAGAAATGCAGAAATCTGTCAGGAATCTAGGATGAAATAAGAGTTCTTCTAGCACAGTCTTCAGAATTACAAGTTCAGCATAGGGCATAGATCATTACCTTGATTTTAGCAACAACAGGCAGTATTTAACAATAGTAAACCACGTATTTTAAAATAACCAAATCAAAGAATATGTTCTGGTATCTTTGGTGGCAGCTTGTTAATGTAAAAATGGATAATGTAATTTTTATATCCTGCATTACTGTCTTTACTGTCTAACTATTTCACTGTTCAGGGTCTCAAAGTTGCCTAATTTAGAAGATCATTTAGGCAGCTTTGTCTTTAACAGTTGAGGAAGAGCTGCATGTTCTATTCCTCAAAATGCCAATATTTGATCTAGTTGAGTTAAAGTTTATTTAGATTTGTCATCCTTAATATTTTTATCAGTCCAGAAAGTGTTATTTCTATTTTCAGACCAGCAAAATGGGGCACAGAGTACCTTACCCCATTAAGTATCAATCTGTGAAAGCATTTGATACTAAAATGCTTCCATGATATGTTGCACTTGGACTAACTCATATTTGTTTTGTAAGATTTAACTTCATCTTTCTCTAAAACATAAATGCCCCTGTTTTAATAACCAGAGAACACATCTCCTTTACAATTACATATCCATAATTATCACAAACCACTGAGCACATATGATTAAAGAAACTGAGAGCCATGGTGATATTTGTGGAATTTGAAATTATCATGCCTGGGAAAACTAAGTGTTTTGAAAGTGTTTACAAGAAATTAAAGTCTACAAATGAAAATATTTATCTGAGTCAGCAAATTAGAAATATTCAGATTTTCTGATTTCAAAATGAACAGAGAGAATTTAGGCATACTGTCTGTATAATCTATTTCTAAGTGGCCTTGTGACAAGGCCAAATGCCAGTTTCAGCTATGTGCCTCTATAGCCAGGGAAATCCAAATGATGCTTTGCTATTTTAGAGACTTTTCAGAAACATCTTCCAGCTAATCCCACAGACAGTAATACAGAGATTTAGTTGGAGAACATAAGGTCTTTGATTCACTTAACAAAGGATTGATTAGGAAGACCCTTCATGTAGCTGATCTGTGCCTTGACCTATGCAGGACCTACATTGAGCCTCAACAGACCACCCACGTAAGAAAAGGAGAATAAAATGGGTAAACACAATAAAAAGTGGAATCCACAACTAGCTTTAGGCCCTTAATAGTCAAGGCCACTCTGAAATGGGCATTGTATATGAGCAGACTCATAGCTGGGCTCCAACACCAGAAGGAAAAATAATTGTGAACTTGCTTCATACAGGAGTATCTCAGTAGATTGCTCAGTTTCAAGAGCCCCAGAAAGGCTGAATTGCAGATCTTTATATTGACTCAGAATACTGCAAAAAATGGGCAGTGTGTTGCTCCCCTTGATCATCTGCTAAGAAACACTGAGCATGGAGAGCCACCTACTCTAATCCTCCCAAATGGGAGAGCATCATCATTTCCTAGTTAGCTTCCAATTTTTCAAATAGTTAAAGCAAATCAGTTGATCTTTCTGCTACCTGTTATTATATTTATATCATCTGTTTGTTTCAGTAAGAATTTTGTCAGTTACTTTTTTCCTCATGCAGTTTTCCATTTTTCTTAATAACTCTCATAATTTTTCAGAAAAAAAAAAATCTTATACTGATCTATGGACACCTGCCATTCTACCTCTATATACTAAGGAATGTTTAGTAGTTTATACTATCACCACATGGGTAAAGTACTCATAAATGAAGAGTTTGGTCCTAGGTTTTGAAGGTAAAGGAATAGGAAACTTTATCACCTAAACGATACTCCAGGAAGGTCTAATAGAAAGGTTCATGTTGCAAAATATATGCTAATAAATGTTAATTTGAGGTTATCATAGGCAAAAAGTACGCTGACAGTACCAAATGCTATGCTGACTTTTCTGTATCATTTGAATCTTTCTAAGTCAGTAAATCTCTGGTACATTCTGTGATAATAAACCTCTGATGAAAACTGAGTTCTGATGATGGCTTTGACTGATATAAGTATTTAAAATGTATTTTTCTCTTCCCAGTTATCACTGAGTCCGATGAATATCATTCCAGAATAAACCTTAGAAATATTTTGAATATAGACAATTTTTTCAACTACTGGCACCCTGCAACAGAGAGACATGCACATGGATATTATTTGATACAACTAAATTTAACAACCTGTAATTAAAATGGGTCATGACCCAGAAGGGGTTGTGATGTTCATTAAAAATTCTCTTTGGGCTTGATAAAAACACCAGTCCATGTGTCAAGGAACTCTTCTATTCTATTATATAGTTGTCTAAACTCTGACAACCAGCCTGCTATATGACTGTAGAAGTGTTGGCTGACAAGCTCTCGCCTTTTACAGCAAACTTTAACAAACTCCCAACTCTCAGTACAGAGTAAAGAGTAGCATATTATTATCACACTTGCCTGAGATAAAACAGAAGACAAAGTGAAGGAGAAAGATCACCAGTTCTTAGATCCCATGTCAGTCCTGCCACCATAGATGGTCAGGATCTGGGGTCAACAAAAACCCAGGACCGTGGGCTTCCATTTATAGCTTCCCTAGTACATGCCCCTTACTTTTCATGCCATCTGCTAACGTTCATGCATGTTCAGTCAACCCTTTAGAGCCCTCCAGGAAATGAGTCAAGGGAGTTGGAGGTCCATGGTGTTCCTGGAGCCCCCTTTAATGAGGCACGCAGAACTTGACCCTTCTCCTGATGCAGGTGCACTGAACGTGACTCTCAAGGCAGACTTGCAAGCCTGGAGACTGAAAGAGAAGTCGGTTCAGAACAGCTCTGTCCTGCCTTCACTGGACTTTCTCTTCTAATCACAGCTTTTCTGTTGCAGCAAAATAGTAAATGTTTAAGACAAACGTGCTTACATGCCTATGCCTGGTCCTCCACAGAGTGCTTAATCTAAGGTTTGCTCTTCATTTAGCCAGTGAAATGAAAAATCAATTATTCTGAGATGTATCTAATATAGATGAGATGGCTGTAGGTAACACTTCTCTATTAGCTACAGAAAGATCTAAGAACAGAGCAGACATTGAATTTTCAGCTAATTAAGCTAAATGAAATGAACCCACCATTTTCTATTGAATAAAGTAATAATGCAAAAATGTTCTTGCTGACTTTCTACACAGAAAACTCTGTGTTAGTGCTCAGGCAATGGATGTTTTCATGGCAATGCCCCTGGGAAAATGTATTCACTCTTTTGTGTCTCTTTTTCTGTCTCCTACTTTCCATAAAATCTGTGAAACTTCACTGGTGTGTTTTAACATACAGTAAAAGTGTTAGATATGAACCAAGTATTCTTACACTTTTATTTGCCTAGTTTATTCGCTCAGGAGCTAAATAATTCTGACTACTGAGTATCATTGTAATTCACATGTATTTTTACTGAAGAATAATAAAAATACTCTTTTAGAAAATTATTATTCCTATTATACATACAAGTTATTTAGTTCTTAACAAAATACAACTTTCCAATTCACTAATTTAAACCCAGAACAAATTGAATCCCACTTCACAGTGCATACTGTGGGAGAAAAATTAATATATAAAGTAATTCAATTCCAAGTGCTCTGAGAACATGAACAGGAGGAGTTCATATTTAAAAATATCTCCTTCAAAGGTAATGTGAGTAGGTAATAATAGAATTAAGTATGAATTTTTAAAAGATCAGATATTACAGTTATGTGAGTTAAGTTTTTGTTTCTATGTAAGACTACTCTGACATTGGAAACTGGGCCCTAGATTGGATTTATTGTTTCTTGCTATCTTATTTCCTTTGTTAGATCAGTAACATTTGTTCATTGATTATTGAGTTTCAATGTTCAATTCCTAATTCTTGAATTTTTTTAACCAGATAAAAATCATGTATGTTATGGGTCAAAGATAAATATTTTAAAAACTTCTAAATTTCAGTTGTCTGACAGAAAAAAAAAAAAAAAAATGTTTTGAAGTCCACACAACTGAAAAAAACAGATTGCAATCTTATATGAATTGTCTTTCATTTCAAAGTAAGAAGTGTCAAAATATCATCATCAGGTTTTTTGTTTGGGTTTTTCTTTTAAACTGAAGTTGTGTATTTAGGTCATTCACTATGCAAAAATGACAGGAAAAATATATATTTGGTGTCCAAAACTGTAATAAATTTGT
>VYXB01007672.1:0-39612 GCA_013397135.1 Pachyramphus minor | reverse complement strand
TCAAGTTACCCAGGAAAAAGAACGAAGTACAAAGAGAGGCCACTTTTTCTCCTATACATGGTGGACTTGGGCCACCATTGCTCCCAACATCCTCCCTGGGTCTCCACAGCTGATGAGGCCTGAGCTGGTGGATCTCTCCTCTCCCCTCAGGTTCTCCCAGTTCAGGAAACACTCTCTGTGCCCTGTGCTAGAGCTGGTGATCGTTTAGGCACAGGGGCTGCTCACCTACACCTTTAACTGGTGTGAGTCAATTTAAGATGAATTCAAAGATGATAGAGACGATACAATTTTCAGATAGAGCTGTTCTGTGAAATTCAGAAAGAATACAAATCTAGGAAGCTTCTGGAGGGAAGATGGATGTGTTCAAACTTGTCCAAATTTAGGATAGAGGGGACAGAAAGTGATGGCTTTAAATAAAGAAAATAACTAGGTTTCTCTCACAGAATTTTAGCAGGAGTGTAACTTGGAGCATTTCTCACAGGGAAGTAATTTATTTCTACAATACTGACATTATCACTAACAAATGCAGTGTCAGCAAATGCTGACACTGGTTGTGGTATCAGTGATACCAAAATACCTCAAGGATTTGGTCTCATGTGGACAAAGCCAATGCTCAGCATTGTTATGGTGACTTGGGAAGACAAACACCATCACTCCCTTCCTTCTTCTTCCCCAGTTTCATATGCTGAGCATGATGTCCTATCATCTGGAATATCCCTTGCGCCAGTTGGGATCAGCTGTCCCACGTATGTCCCTTCCCAACTCCTTGTGCACCCCCAGTGCACTCACTGGTGGGGTGATGTCAGAGGTAGAAAAGGCCTTGCCTCTGTGTAATGTTACAGAAGGAATTTGATTAACTGTGTTTTTCCCTCTGAATACTCTCATTTAGCATTAGTGGCTCAGCATTAGCAGCTGAAGTCGCTGAAGCCTTAGGCCACAGGAGCTGACCAAGCATGAACTTTTTGATAAAACTAATGCTGCTAACAAAGAGCTCACTGGATTCAAAAGATATAAGAGGAGTGGAGAAGATAAGAACCAAGGAGACAATTCCAAGAGAATGAAGTCACTTCAGAAGAAGGCCAGCCCAGTAACAGTGAAAAAACAGTAAGACATCAAGAGACCTCAGACCAGAATTAAGTGATTGGACTTGGGCAGCAGGTGATGGGTGATTAGGGGTATAATTGAGAGACATGAACAGGAGTGGAGGTTCGGCTCTGGAGGCACCCAGATCAAGTTGTAACTTGAGAACTCAGACTTTATTTTCTTAGCAGGATCCTGTTACAGTGGCCGGTGTGTGTAAATCCGTAACAGTGAGCACTGCTCAGCAACGATGGAAACATCTCTGTGCTATCAACACTGTTTCCAGCACAAATCCAAAACACAGCCCCATACCAGATACTGTGAAGAAAGTCAACTCTATCCTAGACAAAACCAGCACAATTATTCATAAATCTGCCCTCTAGCATTGCAAGGAAATGGTTTTAGTGACATTTTTTGAGAGCTCTTTATTGTTGTTTCACTTCTTCTGTACAGACAAAAGGTGATGACAATATTGCATTAAAATAGTTATTACTAAATGTACATTGGACTATCTCCTATAATTTCTTATAATTTCTAGAAGATAATTTAGATTGTGACTGTGTAAACACTGTGTTCTAGAGCTTTTTCACTGCCATTAAGCTATTCAGTCTCCTGAGATCCTCCAAGATGAAGGTATGAAGACTGTACACGATAATTCCAAGTGGTCGAACAACTCTGGAGATAAGTTGCAACCATTGTCAGTTCAAGTACTTTCTGTTTGCATTTACCAACTGCTCAGATTTATCTAATATTTTGCATGTGACACAACCTTCTTATCCCCATCAATCTAGCATCCTCAGAATAGCTTTCTTTTTTTTGTTTGGTTTTTTTTTTGCATCCTACAAGTAATCCTTCTGCTTTGTCATGAACTTGCCTGTTTTCATTGTTTCTAAATGCTGCTATTGTATCACTCTACTGCAATTTTAAAGAATGTTGCCACAGAGGTTAATTTCTTTTTTTACACTATGCATCTTCTGCTGGACACCCCTTTCTTTCAATATAACACATTAATTATGTCTGTGGCAACTACTTATACTTATCCACATATTGTGCTTATTTTTTGCCAGACCAGCTTTAGCTCCTTCCCTTGTTTGCTGACATGGGCAGGTTTTTCCCTGGTCCAGCACTTATCCACTGTTCTTTACCCAGTAACAGTGGATTATTTTTTTTAATTACAGATCATAAATAATAAAATATCTAATTATTGACTTCTTCAGTGTGTATGAATTGGTTTTAAAATGTCACTCAGCAACACAGTGGCCTAAAATCGAGCCTTGGGAATTCCGCTGGGGACTCATCACCAGCCTGATGTAACCCCAATCACTAAACTTGCTGTTGCTCCAAGAGTACTCTAACTGCTCTCAGCAGTTTTTGGGAATTCAGGAGACACTTTCCCCAGACTCTCATCCATGGGGAATTTTGATTATATCAGGTTTATCATTATTTGTCTTTTAATATAATCCAATGAAGGTTGATACAGACGTACTTTTCAGTAATTCACCATCCTTTTCTGCTTTCAGGTACCTCACTGGTCCATGTGAATAAATTCTCCTCATTTGAGCAGACTGTTTATTGGAGCAGCAAGTTTTCCTTTGCCGTTGCTGTATTCCCCCACAGCAAAACACAAGAGGTAAAAACAGTAAATTAGGGAGTAGTAGTTTTTATGCAAACTGTCTGAACTTACCAGAGGTGATATTTATTCTACCTGTGTTCCCAGTCAGGTTTAAAAAAGAATTCTTCATAACAACACTCATTCAGTTCTGATTCGAGAGAATTCATCCTAGCTTTGTAGGTTTGTTTGTTTTAATTAGGAACAAGTTGGATCCCATTACTGGTATGACATCAATTTTGCAATTACAAAGTATGCTAGAGATAAATTATTAAATATCAGTAATATTGCAGTATCACAGTATTCTCTTGTGCTATACAGCCACACCATGATTCTGCCTCCTGCAAGTCCTAAATCTGTATCCAAATAGCTCAATACCCTCAGAAATCTTGGTAGTTCTATAGGGGGTTATATGTATATTAAAATCATGAAAGACCTCAGTAGTATTTACAAGAAATTCACTATCAGAGTAATGTCAGCTGTTTCCACAAGATGTCACAAGATGCTAAAGAGCAAGGAAGAAACTAAGCCTTGCAGATATCCACGTAGCATCCCAGATATTGTGCTTCCCTTCAGATATCACTTCAACAGAATGTCCTCACAGAAGTTGTAACCTCAAAGGAATTACACAGCCTATGAGATATAGATTATCTGCAATAGTGAACTATAAATTGTGTCCCCAAATACAGTAATTTTGGAACTGTATCATCACTGTATTATCCTTGCACCAAGGTGCTTACAACTGCTTATGGTGCTGTGTTTTATTAATAAATAAGTATTATCTGTAGCCTTGTCCTTAGGTACTGGGCAAAGTCTATATAAGATAACAACAGTCAGTCAAGAAACTCCCTGTACTTTCCATTTAATGTGATTCTTTATGGTTACATCTCTTTCTGCCCTAAATTCTATGTGAATTATTATTATGTATTCTGGGAAAGCTCCTGCTCTTCCCTCTTACACTAAGAGATAATTTAGTGGCATTAGCAGATTTCTGACCAATATAAACCATCAGGCTTGTTGTTTGTAAAGCATATTGGAAACTTTTTTACTGAGGCCATTAATGAACTGATGTCAGCTCTGCGTCACCACTCCTGCAAGTGCTCACTCGCTCCCTGTGGGAGCCAACAGCCCTCATCCAAACAGGCACAGATGAACTTCTGGAGCCAAGGCTCCCATCAGCAAAACCCATCCACAAACATGTTACAACCTACCTACACAGCAGGCACACCGGGTAAATATGGGAAACGTGTTAATAATAAAGATGCAGCCTCATCATCACTAAATAGTTTACATGTGCCCTCCACACATCCACACACCTCCGAGGAGTGTCAGGAAAACCAGGCACATTCCCTGGCACTGAAGCAGCAGAGGTGTTGAGCAGCCTATAATTACAGTTTGGGTTAACAACTTTGGAGCCACTGACCTGTAACTGGGATACACACAGGAGGCACCTGGTTGCCATTAAAAATGAATTCCCAACACTCATGTGCCAGCCTGGGGCTGAGGAGCCATGTCAAGGGGGTGAGGAAGGGAAAGCCCCAACGGGGGCCAGCAGGATCCCATCTGGGGGAGTTCAGGGGCGGCTGAGGGAGCTGGGGGTGTTTAGCCTGGAGAAAAGGAGGCTCAAGGGGGACCTTATTGCTCTCCACAACCACCTGAAAGGAGGGTGTAGCCAGGTGGGGGTCAGGCTCTTCTCCCAGCTAGCAAGTATTAGGATGAGAGGAAACAGCCTCGAGTTGTGCAATGGGAGGTTGGCCATTGGGAAGAATTTCTTCACAGAAAGGGTGATTAGATATAGGAATGGGCTGCTCAAGGAGGTGGTGAAGTCACTGTCCCTGGAGGTGTTTAAGGAGAGACTGGACGTGGCACTTAGTGCCACGGTCTAGTTGACAAGGTGGTGTTCGGTCATAGGTTGGACTCGACGATCTCAGAGGTCTTTTCCAACCAGAATTCCAGTCTTTTCCGACAGAATTCTGCCATTCTGAGAAGCCCCCGAAGCCTCAGCGCGCCCGGCGAGGCGGAGCCGGTGGGGCCGGTGCTCCTTGTAATCCCTGCTGTAGGGAGCTGTAATCCCGGGATCAGGCCGGTCCCAGCAGGGAGCTGTAGCACCGAAGGTCCCTGTGTTTCAGGGAGCTGTAGTCCCGGGATCGGGCTGATGGGAGCTGTAGTCCCGGGATCGGGCTGTCGGGAGNGTCCCGGGCTCAGGCTGATGGGAGCTGTAGTCCCGGGATCGGGCTGTCGGGAGCTGTAGTCCCGGGATCGGGCTGTCGGGAGCTGTAGTCCCGGCTCAGCCCCGCCTACGGGTCCGGGCGGGCCGCGCTGAGGGGCCGAGATGGCGGCGCGGCTGAGCGAGAACCGTCTGGTGTCGCTGCCCCTGTCGCGGATCCGCGTCATCATGAAGAGCTCCCCGGAGGTGTCCAGCATCAACCAGGACGCGCTGTTCCTCACTGCCAAAGCCACGGTACCGCCCCGCTCCCCCTTCCCCGGCCGAGGGGCCTCGGCCGCCGGAGCGTTCCCGCTGCCCCCGGGCCGCGCTCCCGCCGCCCGCTCCCCGCGTCGAGGCATGGAACCGAACCCTGGCCCTCAGCTTCCCCGACGTTATCATAGGGTGGTTTGGGGTGGAAGGAGATCTGGAAGATCAGGGACACCTTCCACTATCGCAGGTTGCTCCAAGCCCCGACCAGCCTGGCCTTGAACACTTACAGGGATGGGGCAGCCACAGCTTCTCTGGGCAAACTGGGCCTCACCACATGGAAGAATTTTTTCTTCCTGATATGCAATCTAAACCTGCTTTCTTTCAGTTTGAAGCCATTCTCCCTTTTTCTGTCACTACAAGCCCTTGTAAATAACCTTGCCCCATCCGTCCTGTAAGTTCTCTTTGGGTACTGGACATCCCCAAGTCTCTGCATTGAGTGCCCAGTGTCTGTGTGGCACTCTGCTGCTTCTGCCTTGAGACAGGGATCAACTCTATATGTGAATTCTTAGTTTGACTGTTTGCTTTAGTTTTGTTTTTTTGTGGTTTTTTTAGGAGCTTTTTGTTCAGTATTTGGCTTCATACTCCTACAAACACGGCAGAGGGAAGGAGAAGAATGCTCTGACTTACACTGACCTGTCTCATACAGCAGAAGAGTGTGAGACCTTTCAGTTCCTTGCAGGTATTGATGTTATGAGGACAAAGCCAGTGTGTGATTTAGACAATGAAATCTTGGTCTTAAGGCATTGTTTTGTGAGGGCCCACTTCTGCTTCTGGTCATTGATCTCCTGTATAGCATTCAACTGGAACTCATAAACTACATCACTGAAAACATCTCTTTGTGATTTTTTTTCTGCTGCCTTTAAATTATACAATTATACTGTATATAGTTCTCAGGATATTGCCTTAAGCATTTCTTAAATTACAACAATTCCACTGAAAGCTTTCAGCTCATAAAAGACAATCATTGCACATCTTTAGGTGAGAAGTTACGTGGACCAAAAATGACACAGAGAAATCTGTAAGTTTTGAGAAAAAGGGCTTCGTTGTCTGGTCCCTCTCTCCTTTTAGATATATGTACACACGTGTGTGTGCATGCAGTTTTTACTGGTACTTGGATTTGTGTTGTAACACTAAATTCAAGGATATAAGATGCTCCTAATCCAGTCTTCCTCTGGGTTCCCCATGGACTTACTTCCAGAGCACACAGTTCTGCCTTGTCTCAGGTCCATTATTGCCCTGAACAAGTATCTTAATAAAAAAAACCATACCAAAACAAAACATTTCTACAGGGCATAAATTGGAGAGCTGGCTTGTTGTATCCAGGGCAGCTGAGCACTCTGTTTTACATCAAATAAATAATGTACATCAGCAGACTCATAAAGACAGTTGCCAGTAATGAGTCATAAAATATATTCCTTATCTTTGGTTACTTGTACCATAAGTGGGTAATGCCCTGTTGCTCTTACAGCTGTATAGGTCAGACTGCTTTACCTGGTTATTCACTTGAGCTTTGTTAAAAATACTGATATTTATTTTTTACTTCGTTTCATTGGTGATTAGGATGCAACAGTATTAACAAGGCAAGTGTTCAAAACTGACTATAAAAGCAACAATTCTGCCTTCCAGATATCTTGCCAAAGAAGATCCTAGCGAGCAAATACCTAAAAATGCTTGAAAAAGAGAAGCGAGATGGAGAAGTGGGGGAAGGGGAGGAAGAGGAGGAAGAGGATGAAGACAAAGCTGTTGGTGACAGTGTTGGATCTTAAGGCCAATGGAGAATTGCTTTGTAGTTGATCCACTTTCTGCTGTATAAAGTATGTTTTTGTGACTGAGGATCCAGATGCTGGATATATTTATACACTGAGCCATCTGCTTTTGCTTTAAGAAGTTTAGAAATTGAACTTCACACTTTTTGAAGAATGGAATTCTTCCCTCAGAAACATGGTGGGGTGGGAGGACACAGTGTAAATCTGACAGCAGAGCTTGCTCAGATGATTTAAAATTACTCTTCAGACAATCAGTACCCAAATTTTGAAATTTCTTACAGGCAGCTTTCAGTCCAAAAGCGGACCAAGTCCATTAAATAAGTCTTTAAAAACAGCTACTTCTGTGATGCAGCCTCAACACCATGTGGGCACGAAAACAGGGTTGGAATGAGCCCATTACAAGGGCTAATGTGGTTCTGCAGTTGTGGTGGTAAATGTGTTGGAAAATGATGTAAATATGTACTTCTAGAACCTCTTTCTCTAATGAACTCTGTTTCTGCAGTTTCTCATTCCAAAATGCACATTCAAGTCTTACTAGACCTGAATTCCTGAGAATGAGCAACTCCTTTGCCATTGGAGTGACAGAGCTGGATTTTTCATTTGGTTTTGGTTTGTTGTTTTGTGGTTTGTTGGTGTTTGTTGTTTGTTTTTTTTTTGTTACAACAGAAATGGCAGCCACCCTGTGTGGAGCTTTACATGCAACTTTCTAAAATAAATGTTTTGTATGAAAACTGACAGTTGGTGCAGAAACTTTCTGTTCTTTCTGGCTTCAGTCTTGACCACTGTAGTAATATTTGCAGAGAGTCATGGTCAGTCATTGAGAGAGAGAAACAACCAAGATCTCCCACCCCCAGGTGTGGAGAATGACTCAGGTAAGAATGGGAATGTTACGAGGGAACAGGACCTCCACTCCAAAAAAAGTGGGAGGACCTGCCCTGAATCAGTCAGGAATTGTTGTCTCAACACCCCATTTTGGCTGGCGTGGTAAAGGGAACTGCCCTTCCTGTCAGGATGACACCAACTGCTTCTCTTGGGTTGAAGGCACATTAAACTGCTCTTCAAACACAGGGCAGAAAGCTCCAGCAGCTCCATAATCCAACACACTCCAGATTGGGGCCAGGAAAGCACAGCAGAGGTTGGCAGGTAAGAGTAGGGACTGGCAGAGGAGCAAAGCTACTGAGCCACACCAGAAATGCTGGTTTAAAAGATCAAAGGGGGTTTCACCACAAAAACTTCCCTAAGTTGCCATAAATGAAAATGGTATTGTACCAAGAATGCTGCAGTGAGTGCTGAGTGATGCTGGATCCCTAGAGAAATTCCCAAGTGGCTTTATGCTGAACTACTCTATTGTTGAAAGGGTTGTTTGGTGCCTTTTTTTTTATATATTTTTATTAAAAGTGCATGCAGATCTGTGGGAAACTGAGAATGCAATGCTGTCCGTTGGGGTGAGGGGGTGCCAGCAGCAGGATCTGCCAGTTCTTTGGGAGAACAAAAAAAAAGTACTTGCACATCTGGCCCCAAGGTCAACCCTCCACAACCAGAAATGCCAAACCAGCACATTAACAAAAGGCACTACATTCCAAGTGGGATCAGATGTGCACGTAGACCGACCCAGACACCAGGATAACATTTCAAGTGACACTTCCCAGTCCACCCTGATCCCTTGCAGGAAGTGAAGAGCCACATCCACAAGCTCCAGCTACAAAACACATCATTGAACACGAACTGCCTCAAAAGTGACCAAGTATCTTCACCTGTCTTTGGGAGAACAGGATTTCAGAGTGGAACACAGGCCAGGGGACACTTTCCAGGATGAATCTATTATTATATATTTCTATCTTTTTCCCCCCCTACAATAATTGCTTGTGAATTCCTTCCCACCCCCAGCCAAAGCTGCTCAAAGAAGATGAAACTTCCTAAGCCTGCAAAAAATGACAAAAGGACTGTGGTTACTAAGTATAAATCACCGCATTTCATCTCTCTTAGAAGTTTCCTGTGGGATGATGAACATATTCTATGAATTGCTGAGGCCACAAGAACGTGCACACCCTTCTGGATTCGCTCAGCCAGAATCCTCAATGGGAACTTCAGAGCTGCCAGAATTTGCCACAACCATCCCCGAGGCCCTGCAGCTGCCAGAGCTTGTTGCCATCAAACCATTGAAGGGTTATTTGTTTTCCCCAAGAGACTGACAGAGCAAAACCACGTCCAACTCAAAGCTGGTTTCAAAAACAAAGGGAAAAATAAACGGAAGGGACAGCTGGGACATTATTCCACATTATTGAGTAAAACCAATCTGTGTTTGCAGGGTTGGGCTCCCAAAAGAAGCTCCTTGTCATCCTTGCAATTCTGTTGGATATCTTCTTTCACTCAAGGCTCTATAGCACACACCAGGTGCTCCCAGCTTTTCTCTTTAAAAACTGATCACCTTAGGAATTCATTCGTAAAGCAATAAAAGGCAGGATTTCAGGCAAGTGGTTTCCAAAGCTCCTTCCATAAATAATTCCAGGATTGTGACCTGTAACCAGTTACAGCAGCAAATACTGGCTCTGGAAAGCTGGGCACAGAGGAGGTCTCTTCTCTCCCAGGTAACAAGTGTTAGGATGAGAGGAAATGGCCTCAAGTTGTGCCAGGGGAGGCTTAGATTGGACATCTGGGAAAATTTCTTCACAGAAGGAGTTGTCAGGCATTGGAAGAGGCTGCCCAGGGAAGTGGTGGAGTCGCCACCCCTGAAGGATTTTAAAAGCCATGTAGATGTGCCACTTGGAGACACAGCTTAGTGGTGGCCTTGGCAGTGCTGGGTTAATTGTTGGACTGGATGATCACAGAAGTATTTTCCAACCTAAACGATTCTGTGATTCTCTACTCATATGAAAAATAATTCAGGCCATGAGTATATCCTGTATTCACTCCTGTATTCCTGAATTCCATGCCCATGCATGGAACAGTCTCACAGTGCACAAAATGCAAAAAAAATGGTCAAATATTACAAAAGAACACAGCAAACAGTGTCTTGTAAAGATGAGGAATTTTATTTTATTGACATACTATGAGGCAAAACAAAATTGACACCATACAAAATAACTTTATAAAATATCATTCACATCATTATTTTGTCAGGAATTACAGCATTCTGAGCTTGTTACAAGTCTTATGTTTTGAGGTGAAAAACACTATGCTAAATCTTTAGTATTAGTTGTATATATACAGTAAGAAACCAGAACAGAACCTGTTAGGTTTTTCATGAGTTTATTGCAAAAGTAGTGCAAACTATTTTACCTTGCAAGCTGTAAAACAAACTTGGAAAAGGACCCACCTACGCTTAAAAACATGACAATAAATGCTCAATTTCACAGCCTTTGAAGCTTCCTTCAAACAGTTCTCAACAAAAAAATTCCCCATCTCTGCACCATGTTTAGATTTTCACTGATTTGGAAATAAAGGAGTAGAGGATGGACCCACACAGGGATCAGGCAGGGAGTGGGAGGGTCCTGCTCTGACACAGGGCACAGCTTTTACCAATGGATTTGGGGAGTTCAGGGAATTTGGTGCACCCTCAAAACACCCACCCACAACAGGGCAAGTTGGGTCACTTTGTCCCCCCTGTTAATAAGCTGCCCCTTGCCACACTCACATTTGAGAAAAAAAAGAGTCAAGAAAGCAGAACGAGTGGGGGGAAAAAAATATAATTAAGAATTAGGAACATGTATTGTCTGTTTTAGGAATATAGTATCCTTTTCCTCCTCTTCCTGAAGTCTACATAAAGCGGATTTCCATGGTCCCCCTCCCCATGGGCACATCCCATCCCAAGGCAGGATACTACATTCTATGAGATCCAGAGAAAACAACGGCCTAAAACGCTACCGGGGTCCCCCAAAAGCAAACAGGTAGCTGAGTCATCTCCTAAAAAAAAAAAAATAAAATCATAAAAGCAAACAAATGCTACATGAAAAATGTTAAAGAAACAAAATGCAGCATATTCAGGCTCTTTTTTTTATTTTTTATCTTGAGGTACCTATATAAATATTACCTTCTGCCCAAAGTACGACTGGTTTTGTTAAAAAACTAAAGTCCTTGTCACGAGCCAATTGCAGGGCAAACATCATTACTGAGAAAGTGCAACCATGCTGATCATTTATCTGCAGCATATTAAAGGATGATTAGGCTTTAGAAAATATAGCTTAAGTCTAGACCTGATGGAGCAGTTTTATAAAAACACTGAACAGAGGCATTTTCCTTTTGTTCGAGTCTCTCTGCAGCAGAAAGCCTTAGGAAACAGCTTGGAAGTCCTGCCACGATGGAATGTCAGCACTTTTACAATCCCATATATAGATTTTATTTTTCTTTAATATTTAAACTAAATACAATTTTACTGCAAAGACACCCTCCCCCCCCGCCTTGTAGGTACTGGTAAAAAGTAAATTTTTTTTTTTAATTATTATTGTTTTTTAAACTTCAAAAAATGATAGAGTATCACAACTTAAAGCTTTCCAAAATGGAATTCTTTTGAAGTAAAAAAGATTCACATAGTAGAAAAAACTTACACATAGTTGTAAACTCACATACAAAATTGTGGAAAGGTCAATGATCTTTTATTCCCTCACCCTTACACGTGTATCCATGAATTTTTAGATAGATATATATGTATATATACATGCACACACATATAGTTATGTGCTATATGTGTGATATATGCACATATAGACACACACAGGTGTATGGATTTGGGGTCAGGATTACACATTTCAAACTCCACTGGGCATTTCTCCTTGCCTAGGTCAGCTGTGATACTGTACATTTTACAACCTCCTACACTGAAACACAGCTTAAATTCGCTAAAACTTTTATTTTGTGACCTTTTTTGCCTTTTCTTTTTTTTTAACTTGGCGGTTAAAACCCATTTGCTGTTTTTAATTAAGATGACGAGTTTTGATTGTTATGCACTGGGGGGAAAAAAAACCCAAAAAAAACCAAAAAAACCCCCACAAAGGCACAAAGAATAAAACTCAAACCCAAGATTGCTGTCTCTGAACAATAACCCCGAGGTTTTGGGGCGCGGGCGCCCGAGGTCGGACATCACGCGCGGTTTGGTCGCTTTTTTTGCCAATCTCCTCGACAATTTGAGCAATTAGCACCCAACTGGTTACATGAGGTAGATCCAAATCAGGGGAAAAAGAAAAAAAAAAAAAAAAAAGAGCAAGCTGGGTCCCCAACACTTTTATTTATTTTTTTTTTGCCTCTATTTAAAATGTTTTAAGGGTTCTGTGTCAGTCGTGCGAAGTGGAAGTGATGGCACCGTCTGAGGTGAGCATGGAACTCAAAAATGGCTTTTTTTTTTTTTTTATGTAAATTTAAGTGTTAAAATCACAATCCTCCTTCAGGCAGAGATTTTGCTGGGCAGGGGGGAAGGGAGGAGAGTATGTTCAACAACAAAAAGCTGGGATTTGGGAAACCCAAGAGCCCACGACAGCCAGTGCCTGAAGAGGCATCACAGTATAGACCTGCAGGTGCCCCCTGTTCCTCAGGTGAGAAGACTTCCTTTACTAACATTGAAGCTTTACACCTCCTCATGCTAAACAGTATTTCTGCATACTCTGAGAGAAAAATCCAACCAATCCACCACTTTGTTAAGGCTTAGTTTAAAGCGGCGGCGCCACGCGGCGTCACCCAAATGCTCCTCTATGAGATACACACGGGGGGTGAACTACACACACACACACCTTGAGACACCTCAGGGCTGCAGGAACACAAAGCAACCTGTACAACCCACGTGGGAGATCCTACAACACACCAGGGATGCACTCACAGGTCAGCTGAGGGAATTTCTGGGTCTGTTTTTCGCGTTACAAGTGCCACTCTTGCCCCACCAGCACTACGTTGTTCCTATGCAAGCACGAGACAGTTCGACACAGATGCAACACACACAAACTAAACACACATTTAGTACCACTTGAAACGACCTTAACACCAGAGCTTTTTCTTTCTCCCCTTCCCCCCCCCACCTTGAAAAAAATAGCAAACTTTAAGTGGCCATAATAACATTTTGGTTCTTCAAGGGAACATTTGCAATACGAAACTTTTGAGTTGATTTTTGGTTCTTTTTTTTTTTTATTTTATTAAAAAAATACGATTTTGAAACTATTAAAGAAAATATTAAAACCTTAACAGATGTCAGTTCAATGTGCAATGTACCAGGATTAAAGAGAAAAAAGAAATATGGATTTAATGACTACATTCTGTTTTCCATCTTGCTCTCCCGAGATCGAATTAACCACTTTGCTGCACAGAAATTGGGGCTGGATCTTCATTTATCAACTGCCCTGAAGTTGAGACTTTTGTGATTGTACAAACTAGTAAAATACTGAGGAAGCCAGGGAAATTGTGCTTATTATTTCCAGCAAAATACTGCCTTTGTATCTTTTATAGACAGCCTATAAACTGTCACCTTTCACTGTGTGTAAACACACAACACACAAATGGATACGCACACAAATATCTATAAAATCTACTAAACTTTATCAACAAACTATAGGAATCAAGTGGTAACACACTTCAGGATAGCACAGAACTTTGCCAAATGTAATTCCTCATTGCACCTCACTGAAAATTTGATTTTCCAAGATACCTGTTTCTGAAACTTACTCCTTAATGGTTTTTGATGGTTTGTTTGGGGTTTTGCTTTAAAATGAAATTACAAAGGTGCCACTTATAAGATGAGCAATTGAAGGGCTCAATCATATTAAGTTCCATGAGGAAACATATCAGGAATAACAAAATTTGGGTCAATATACTTTTTTTTAATAGCACAGAAAAAGTTGCATCTCAGCATCCCACAGCTGATGCAGAATTAACTTTGGTGAAATCTAGAAACAAACTTCATTGCATGTCCTGTTGATACATGAGGAGTCTGATCCCACCCACAGCACATGACCCCGTGGCTGAGATTTTGGGTGCCCCTAAAGCCCAGCCCAGACCTGCTCTGAGTGAAGTACATGGCAGGCAAAAATGTGCAATTTTACAGATACTGGCACAAGTAAAGTTCCTCTGTTCATGGATTTAAAACCAGGAAAAGCTCACAAATATAGAAAAGAGTCCACATTATATTTTTTTTTTCCCCTGACAAAGCAAACACAAACAGCACCAGCCAGGGGATTAGAGCTATTTTACTTTGCCTGCTGACCTGGTCACCATTCGTGCTTGCCAAGCACACTCAAAAAAACCCCATAAAATGACCAGAAACGTTCAATTTAGATTTTGTGGACAATTCTCAGACAGGATCTGCAATCCCTGCTGATGAGCAGGCAGCAGTTATTCCAGCAGGTAGTTTAGTTGTGCTTAAAGAAGGGAGGGGAAACCCAACAAATCTAAAGCACCCAGTACAAGAGCACATCCAAAACGTGAGGGGAAAAAACACAACCACAGCCTGTGCACTGCTAGGAACCTTAGAGAAAAGAATATGCCCTTTGATACAGACCTGCCACACAATCCTGGGCTCTCCAAAATCCCACAGGGAGCGCTGGTGGAAGAACAGCCACAGGGAGTTTTAAGATGCATCTGCAGAGGCAGCACATGGACAAATACAAAGCAATTGCTCCTCTGGGGATATTTAGGTGGGAGGGAGGAGCAGCCACCCTTCACCTGGTGCTGTGGGGTCGTAGCACTGCGATGTGCAAAAATTCCCCAAATGAACTTTTGCCAGCCTCTCTCCCCTCCAAATCCAGCCACACCCCTGTCCTGGCTCCAGCAAAGCCCAGAGCTCTCGGACACTGAACACTGACACCACAAACCACCCTGAGGAACTCCCTCCTAACACTCCCCCCTGTGGGAAGGGGCCAATGGATGGGTGTAGGGAAGGTGGATCTGTGAGGGGACTGGCAGGGAAGCCAGAAGGGAAACCAAGAATTAAACTGTCACCTTAACAAGTGCTTAATTCACAATTTTGTGAGAAAATGCTTCCCCTCACTCCTCATCTCATTTCCCCAAGGGAGGGGGTGCCTGGCATTGCTCTTCCCTACAGCATGACCAGCACCCAGCACGGGGCTCTTCCCTTGCCTACACTTCCTGATGATCCCAGGTTTACAGACACAGTCTGGGAAGCACACAGCCCCCCTCCCATAAACCAGGGAGAGGCCATTCCAGCATCCCTGCACAGTGAAACCCCTGCCAGGCCACTGCAGCAACAATGTCCATGAATCTGCAGTACAGAATGTAGTGAAATACCTTCTCAAAAGCAGCCATTTACCACTGTACTTCACACTTTTGGAGGAGCTTTGTTAAATGATGACTGAGAGCTGAACCAGATTTTCAGGATTTTGCCCCATTCGGTTATTAATGAGCTGGTTTATAATGATTCATTGAGCCACTCACAAAAACTGGCTCCCAGGAAGTCAGAACATCAGCAATCCTCCAGCTCATCCATGGACGAGCTTCATTAGTGTCAACACCCAGAGATCAAGAGGAAATTGCAGGAAACACAGAATCCCATCAAACTCTCTCCTGAGAGGCCAAAATCCACAGCACAAAGCCCAGTTACTTTTGAATACAACTAAACCCTAACACTGCTATGAAACCACACCAGCACACTGTGCTCCAACAGGCAGCACTTCTGTCAGCAGAGTGGTTCATTCTGAGCCGAGGAAGCTTGGTTGGATTCATTGTAAACAAAGTCTGATGCATCAGCACAGTTCTCTACAGTTTCAGTTCAGGTCACTTAAAGCACCTCCAGTCCATATGCACTTCTGTCAAGGTTGAGTTTCAGCCAAGACTTTGCACAGAACTGACATTAAATAGTCACAAGATGAACATACCCAGGCTTGGGGCTGTTTTTTTGGTGTTTTGGGATGGTTTGGGGGTTTTTTGCCCATTTTAAAGTTTATAATTTTCTGAGAAGGGAATAAAGTATCCTCACTCTTACAGTCTCCTGTCAACTTATCTAAAAAATACATTAAAAAAAATAATCCAATACATCATTTTTTGCCTCAGATTCAAAATATATTTCAAGCACCTTCATGTCATTTTCAGTGAAAACCTGACATTTTCTGACCAACAGCTGAAGTACAGAAACATTTTTCATTTGGAAAAACAGTACAGAAACTGAAAGGAAAGGTTATGGAGGGAGCTGAGTTGGAAGGGACCACAAGGAATCAGAGTCCAACTCTTAAGTGACTGGCCCAAACAGGGATTTTGGCTGCTTAGTGGTAAATTAACTTCCATTAATTCACCTGGGAAGGAATACAGGAGGTAGCCTTGGACTGCACCTGCTTCTTATGTAAAGAGTGTCACAGACTCATTTTGTAGTGATTTGGCCAAGCAATTACATTCATTTTAATTCTTCAGGCAAGGAAACATCTGTGAGAGATCAACAGGAACACAACATGGGATCAAACACATTCTGTGCCACATCAAACACACACAGCACCCCCTCCCTTTATCCCTCAGATCAAACCACCTCAGAAATGCATCTTTCCAGTCATTAACCCTCAAAACCAGGCTGGTTTGCATGCTAACACTGGACAACAGGGCTGGAGTTGGGGTCTCTCCCATTCCTGAGGGACATGGAAGGAAAAGGCAATTGCTGATGGATGGGGGATCAACCAGAGCCAACACTAATCCTTATCTCAGAGCACTAAAACATCCACTGCACTCCCCAGTCTTACAGCCATGGAGGGACAGACAGCAAGACACTGTAACCTGGATCCCAAATCCCTGTTATTCCACTAATTCTGCCACATACACTGGTTCTGCTTCTACGACACGGGGATCAGATGCTGGAATAAGCAAGGAAAACCTGTGACAGCTACAGCTGATAATCCAGATATTGCATTAATGCTTTTTAGTCATCTCCCTGACACCAAAATTGGCATTGGAACGTTGGACAGGCAGCAAGCACACTGAGAGTTTAAAAACTGCATCTCTGTGGTGTGGGAGAAATGTACAGAGAGCAGAGAACAAAGAAATGTTTTATAAATTCAGGCAAACCCTAAATACTTTCACTGTAATAAAGCAACTGTGCCCTTCTTGAATTAATACCATAATGCAAACAAAGTATAGCAACATTCAAACACCAAAGCTCATATCTGAACACTCTAAAATATGGCAGTATTCTGGAAAACAGAACCAGGAATGGTATCCCCAGCATTTCAGTATTTGCTGTAAGAGTACTATTTACAGTATTTTCAAACAGCTACAGCAGACGCAGAAAAAAAACCCAAAAAACACAGAAGTCTTACAGTAAAAAGGGAGTTTAAAAAAACAAATAAACAAAAAAATCAGTGCAATTACCTTCTATTTGAAGTTTTCCTCAGAAAAAATGGCATGTGTGCATGAAGAAGCATGTTACCAAATGGATATCAAAGTAAAAAACAAAGGACTGCTCTGCATTAGGAATGGAGACAGCCACACTTGCAGGACTTGTACACAAAGAGAGATGCTATGGCAGGAGAACATTAAAAAATAGGAAAACAAGTGATTTTAATTACACTGGTCTCGAGTGTGAAAAATACTGAGAACTCTTCTTACATTCATTTATTTGATGTGTAAAAGATGTCTAAAAAAAAAAAAGTCCCTTATGGTTATTTATGCCACCAGAGATGCTTATTTGACTGACTCCAGAGCAAGTCTGTCCCTCTGATCTCCAAAGGTCCCAGTCCTGCATTCCCAGCACGTGCCATCCTGAATAAGCAGAACCTGCAGAACCAACCTGTCCTCACTCCCAAAAACCAACATTTTCCTCAAAAAGAAACAATCTGCAAGTCCACTAAAACCCCTACAACAATCTACTGAATTTGGCTGGGGGGGTGTTAACACAGGTCTTACTCCTGGCCTTGTTCTCAGTTAAATTTTTGAGTCATGGGCATGAGGAAAATGGGGGTTCCTACAGGTGAGACACTGGTGAGCCTGTGTTTGAGGGATGAGCTGCTGCTCATCCTTCATCAAAAGCCTTTGGGCACATGTACCAAAAAAAAAAAACCTTAGAAGCATCTTAGAAACTTCAGTCTTTTCAGAAAATTACTTGGGCACACAAAACAAACTCCTCACACCTAGAGTTTAAATTTTAAAACCCTTGTGGAAATATCTTGTGTTATAAAAATGTTCCAACAAGAACAAGGCTCTGTTCAAACGGACAAAGGCTGCAGGAGCTATTGACAGAGGCAGAATTGAAGCTAAACCTTCACAACCTTTTTGCTTTTACAATCAGGGAATGCTGTCTGGGGGCCTGGATGGAGATCAAAGGTATTTGTTACGGATTTCAAAAGTACTTACTATGGATTTCTTATTTTAAACGTAAGTTTCCTGTAAATTTTCCATGTTGGCCCCGGCAGATTAAGACAGAAGAGCTTTCCCTAACAACAAACAGCAAACTCAGCCAAACCTGACAGATCTAGAAACGAGGGGATTAATGTGCCAAAGCTCCTGGGACATGGAAAATCATTGATTGTAATTCACAGAGTCAAATATTCAAAACCAAGCCAAGCCAAAATAAGGAGCTCTGATAAAACAAGTGATCTCCCTCCATACGTCAGTGCACACACACACTAAAGTGTTAAATTGCATAGAGCTGTCTTAAATGCAAACTCACATAAAGGCAGAGACAAATCCACCTACTTCCAGCATTTCCCAGCAGGACATTTGCTCCTAAGGATCAACTCAGCTGTTTCCTGGGTGCTAGAACAGATGGAATTGGACACGTTATTCTATTCAGCCACCGGAGCAGAAATTTCCACCACCGGACAAACCTTGTTATTGCATTAGATTTTGCACATCAGGGAGGAAAAAAAAAAAGAGAGAGAACTTTTAAGTATTTTACATCTGCTGATAGCACTTTTCACCTCCCAAGGGGAGCATTTTGCCCTTGCTGATGCTGGTTTTTGGGGGGTTGTGCAGTGGGAGTTGCACAACAGGAAAATACCCCAAGTGCCCGGGGGTGACACATTTGGTTATTGCTGCCCTGAGCTGCACAGTGGTTACAGCTGTGACCTCAGCTGGGACTGATACAGCAGAAACCTGGGTGAGACTGAGATTTCTTCAGCTTTGTATTGACCTGAGATGTTGCTGTTCTACACCAGACATGTGGGAGGTAAGGAAAAAAAAATAATAGTAGGATTTTAGGTGTTTGAAGTGGGTTTTTTTTCACAGGAGACATTCCTGAATACGTAATTTATAGTAAGAATAATGCCAGAAAGAGAGCTGCTGGACTGCCAGCATGCTGTACTTTTCAAAGTATATACTTAATCAGTGTTTTTTTAGAAAAATGCTTTAAATTATTCAAAAATTCATCAGTGGTGGGAGGAGAAAGGAGGAAGATATCAAGGCATAAGGAATTGGCAGTATTAGAGGCTTAGAAAGAGCTGTAAAAGGTAAAAATATCCTGAAATGCACATAATCATCTCAAGTTCTTCATACTTAGGGAAGGAAAGCTACACAAAACTGCTGCTAATTCCGAGAAGATACATGGACAACAGCTACTCTCAGATTAAGGGCCTGCCTAAAACACCTTTTATCCTAAATAGGATGCAGCAAAGTCCCACAGTCTGCTTCAGAAATGAGATTTGAGGTCAAGACAGCTCCTGCCCTCCTTTTGCCCTATCTGACCACCTGTACAAGTCATTTATCCCAGATCTGCATGGAAAGAGGGGGATGAATTTCACATCCAAGAGGTCTCTGCATAACAGACAGCAAGATAAACTAAATGGCGCCTTAAAATGGATGGTCTTCTTCCTATTTGTTACAAACAGTTCACATAAAAAAATAATTCTTATATAAAACTCTGCCAAATTAAAATCTTCACTGAAATAGGAAACCTCTCAAGGAAACACAGGGAAGTGCAACACACCCACCATGGGAAGATTCTGCAGTTTAGGGGTGCTTGGGGGGAGGTAGGTACAACCTGGCTGGGACACAGCAAGACAGACAGTGCTACCTAAGCTTGGCTTAAGATTTGCTTAAATCTGAATTTATATAACTACGACCAAGAAGACACTCTGCCCCAGCAGCCTAATCACCAAATTAGGATAACACAAACACCATGATTCCATTAATAGTTTTTACATTTCACTTAAAAAAAAAACAACCACCAACACAACTGCTACAAGGTGAAGATCTGAACTTGCACGAAATCATGTACCTAAAAGTCTTTATGCAGCAAAGGTTGGGCATTTTCTAGCTTGTCCAACAGCAACTGGTTGCAGTGGATCTGCTCCATGGCCCAGAGCACTGTGTGGGTTAAAGCTACTCGCCCGTCCCAGTGGCCAGAGGTAAAAGTATCCAAACCAGACTGAGCAGCTGCTCAGAGAAAAGGGAAAAAAAAGCAAAATCAATCAGTGGAAGAGAACAAAAGCTTTCAAACCTGCCTCTTTAGCACATTATTTCAGTCTTCCTATGGAAAAACAAACAAGATCAAGTCAGCATAAACAAGTTTTCTGGGCTTTTTCCATTTTCTCCTAAACCTGCTTGTGGCATTGTAATTAGTGCAATGGTTTACAAGTGTGTTATGGTTTTTATGAATCCAGTGTGCAAACTAACAGAAGCATCTGTCTAGTACTTATCAGCTGTAATTAATGCTTCTCCTCAGAGAATGGCAAAAACTCTCCCATTTCCTACAGACCTCATGCATAACGAAGAGAGTTTCACCCCCCCTCCCCTAAGTAAACTTCCGTTTTCCTAAGATTTATCTTTACTGCATAGATTCTCTGGCTTCTCTCTCTAACCTGCAGCGAGCCACTCTCCCCTGCTGGAGCTCCTGCTACACCAATATCCAACATATAAATAAAATACAGTTGCTTTGTGCTTGAATGAACGGAGGATGTTGGTCTCGTGTGCGTCTCTGAACCGCAGAGGTAAAACCTGCACGTTTGAAAAGCCCTTCTGCAAATCCCAAGCTACAACAGACACTGTTTGCATCTCTGACCTCTCACCACCTCGATTGCATATTTTTTGCATTTGAAGAGTAAATGTCCCCACGAGAAGGTTTTCACTTTCTAAAGTTCAAAGCATTCTTGATATGTTAACAGAAGTATAATGAGCACTCCTTAGTAAATAAAAATAAATAATAGCATCTAGTCTATCACATTAATACTGTGAAACATATATAAAATTTACATTAACTCAAACTACAGTGAAAAAAGGATTGTACTGTATTTATCACCACAGACCCGTATTCTTTAGAGACTTTGGAAAGTAAGTGTCACAGTCCTGTATGACAAATCCTAAAGTTAGCTGTCAGTATGATTTAAAAAAAAAATCTTTACAAGTTTTTTAAATGGCACATTTGCTTTTGCCAATCTAACTGGAGCTATGAAAAGCTTAGGTACAAGTTTATTCTCTTTTTTTTTTTTTGTTTTAAATTTATCTTTAGCCTATGAAAAACATTTTCAAATGCAGCACAATAAAAAACATTCAAGAACAAGCTTCAGAAAATACATTTGCCCTTAGACACACAGAGAATAATCTGAGAATAATCTTTATAAGACAGTTGAAAACCAGAATTTTGTCACTCTCTTATTTCGAAAATAAAAATTTTGTAAATTTATCTAGAATAATCAAGGCTTCATAAATAGTAAAAAAATGCTTTGCTTTGCATTAAAAGCTAATTCACAGCATTTTAGCTCATCAAACCTTAGTATGAATTAGATCTTTCCAAATTATTAAAAGCAACTCAATGAATAGCAAACTGAATGAGGAGTTTTGTGGGTTGTGTTGTTGGTTTTTTGTTTCTGTTTTTTTTTCTTTCTTCCCTAAGCCCTGAGATTGCAGCTCTTGATTTAATTATAAAGTATGGGTCTGTTTTATACCAAGCAGCTTAGAGATTTTTTTTTTTTGGCAAACCACATTTCCAACAATAGTGGGGTTTGGTACAAGAATGCAGTTCGTAATCAAGTCTGAAATTCTGGACGGAAGGCTTCCTTGCAAAATGGGAAAGAAAGGAATTAAGATGTGTCACTCATTGCTGGCTGTCCCTGGAGCTGGGGTTGGTCTAAGTGCAGCTGGTCTCGTGTGAATCCAACTCTGCCTCGTACGGAGTCGCTGAACATTAAAACATGTCAAGCAAAGTACATCGTGCGCAGCGTGTCCTGGTGAACTTGGACTGCCTTGGCAAGTGCTTGGTGGTCTCTGCCATTGCTCTGACCAGAAGTGTGGCTTCCTTCAGCACTGCAACAGAAGGGGAAGGGGGGAAAAACAAAACACAACAGGTTGGGAGCGGGGGGAAGAGAAATCCTGTTTAACCTGCCTCTCCTTGTAGGTGTTTTTTGTATTGATTGTTTCTTCTGAACAAAATGGTCAAAAGTTAACCACCCTTAAAGCACCACTGAAGAAAAGAGAAAACAGCACATGCAGGAAAATCTGCCTTTTTTCCAGCAGTGCAATTCAGTGGTAACAGCAAAATTTCCCCTCAAACTGCTGAGGACACCACTGATTCTAGACTTAGCAAGCCCACTGCCTTCCTGCTTCCTTTCACATTCTGTAAGGATTCCAAAACTCTGGACTCACCTGTCGTGCTCTTTATCCACCAGATGGTACCTGGCTCTGAAGGCAACCAGGTGTGCATAATATGCTGGTGCAGGGATGGACACGGAGCGGGTGCAGCGTACGTACGTATGACACAGTTGGTAGGTGAGGATCTGCAGCTCATCCGAGGAGAAACGATTGTCATCCCACAGGACATGGTAATGAGAGGGTCTGCTTGTTCCCTGAGGGCACAGGACACACAGGGACATCAGCTTTTCAAAAACATCTCCTTAAATGTCCATCCCTGCAGGTGAACTGCAGTGGAAAAGCTGCTTCCTTGAAAATCACGTGGAGCAGTTCAACATAAATCAGCAAATTTCTCCTTTAAAAGGCAAGGCAAACAACCTCCTTCCTTGCTCCCCATCTCACTAGTCCCTTTCCCTTTTTTGATAGGATTGTGTTTTCTAGAATTTCATCCCTGTTAGTGAAATTAAATGGCCATATTGAAATTCTTGAAAAAGCATTTTCATCTCAAAAAACTTACATCTGACAAAAAGCCATCAGATAATGTTTTGCCTAAAGGTGTTTTAACAGCTGAAAAGTTACCATCCCACACAAAATGCCTTACCTGAATCCCAGCATGACTACACAGGTAAAAGTCAAACTCTGATGGGTGGGTGATTTTTGTGTCCACTGTGGTACCAGCTGGAATGTTTCCACTCTTTCCAACCTGTGGGAACAGGAAATGCAGACAGTAAGGCACACAAAGCTCTTTCTTTTTCCCTTTCAGCTCTATAGGAAGGAAAAAACACAAGAAAAAGATCCATAAAAAGCAAAAAGTGAAGGAAGAATGAGCAAAATTGAAATTTTGCTCAAGGGAAAATCTGGAGTGTCTCTACCGTGGAGGCAAAAAAAAGACAAGCTGCAAACTTTCTTAGATATTATCTAAAAAGATCAGTTTTTCTGTCAAAAGGAGTCTCTGCAACTGATTTGTCAAATAGTTTTCACCTTCCCACTCCAGGACAGGTTATTCCTCTGTAACTTTTCCTGTTTATACCTGAGAGGGGACAATCCTCAGCTGTCAGACAGGCCGCCTCTTCCCTCAAACACTCTTCAAAGCAGCACTAAAAAATACTCTTTACTTCCAAACAGTTTAACAACTGTAATCACAGCATTTATTAATATAACAACCACCTTCAAGTTAATAATTATTGCCTTGAAACCTAGTGGGCTCCAAGTGCTCCCACAGAGAAGCCTGACAGAAGGAAAGACAACATGAAGAGTCATATCTGGGAGTAGAGATTTGCCAGTAGGAACTCTCCATTCCCAGCAGTAACTCCATCCTGGGCCAGGGGAATCTCCTCTCCACGTAGTAAATCCCAAAAATCAGCAGCAAGGGGTGACCTGGCTGCCTGCTGGACACGTGCTGGTCACAGTCAGAACATACCCGTTCGTTTTTATCCGTGCAGAAGAGTCTGGTGTGATGCCTCTTCTGCACAACTATAAATGTGATTCCAGGCTGATAATCCTTCTCTAGTTTAATGCAAGCCTCTCTGATGGCCAGCAGCTCGTGGTGCAGCACCTGAACCACAAACACAGAGAGGTGTGACAAACATGAACCACTGCAATCCCACAGATTTATTTACCTACAGATTATTTATCATGTTCGTTCTTGCGTTGTCACTCAGAGTAATGAGATGTCAAAGCATTCAGGGTCAAACCTTAATTTTTTTCCCTTAATGAGAACAAATTAGGTCACCAGTTTCCTGAGCCAGAGGAGAGCTGCTTCCATATTTGTTCAGCTCCAAGCATTAGGCTCAGACTAATACACTGCATGTCAAAATCTTTTTAACTGCCAAATACAAATGAACATTTAATTAGGCTGTTGAATATACAGCAGACTAATTATTTTTCAGACTAGTACAAGGGATAAAATCCAGAACTGCTCAGCTGCTCTTTCCCAGCTTTGTGAAGTCTCATACAGGACTACAGGCATCAATAATAAGCAAAGTGGAATAAACCAAAAACGAATAAATTTGAAATTTCAGTTAATTACACCTTAAAAACTCAGTGAAAATGAGTGGTAATTGAAAAAAAAAAGTCATACAAAGATTATTTTATCAATTCAAGTTTACCAAGTGACCTTTACTCCCTTCTCCTTGGATTTTGAGAAGTTGCCTAAATTCTGTATCTTTAAATTTACACACAAATAGTGGAATTTTGTGTATGTAAATATCTTTAAATATATAGAAAAATATTTCATAACATATGGTAATTGCAAGCAAACAAAATAAATACAACAAAGCATCTGATAAGTTTTATCAGGAATTAATTAAAATTGAGAGTGTGAAAACACAGCATTTATTAATCCCAGTTTAAAAAGTAGGAAAATTAGTTTACACTTAAGTTTTCTTTACTACCCACATTCTATGTGATGCAGTCTAATATATACACCTTGAATAGGTCACAGATGTGGAACGGATCTTGAGAGCTAAAACTATACTTTATAATCTATAATTTTGTAAAGATAATCGTTTTAAAGGGGAAAAGTATTTTAAAAACCACATGAAAAATACAGAAACACTTCTCCTGCGCTGCTTGCTTAGAATCCAACAAACTTGCCAAGGGAAGATTTGTTGGGGATATGCTTTTTTTGCATAACTCCAATCACACCAAACTACATTGCTACCAGAAAACTACATTTCAAAAAGGAAAACATCACCTGTTGAAACTGCCCCTCCGAAACACCGTCCCTGTAGAAGATGATCCGAGTTGGTTTGAATCTCGTTGATTTGTAGAACTGGATGAGCAGCTCCCTGACCATGGCAGCCAAATCCTGGATGATTTCTTGGCGGTGCTGCTGGACCCGAACAGTGGCACAGTAGCGGTTGGGATGAGCGTCCATGCTTCCCACAACCTGGTGGGGAAAAAAAAATATGCTTAGTCTCAAACCAAAAAACACTTTATTAAAGGTATTTCATAAGAAAAGTGCTCTGTCTTTTTAACAGTGTCTTGCAAAGTAAATGGTTGACCTGGCGAAGATGTAGGTGAAACTAAAATGGGCTTGGAAAGAGTTTGGAGATCTTTCCACCTGTGGCAACACACCCTGCTGAAAGGGAAAACTTATTTTAAATCTAGAAGGCTAATTTCCCATTTGCACCTACACACACTTAAAAAAGAAATCAAATACAATTTGGAGACCTGATATCACGAAACTATTGGTTTAGTTCAGACTGCAGCACAGGAATTTGAACTCTGGAAGACGAAGTCGCTTTTTGGGACACTGTTTATAAGTCCATCAAACTGAAACAGTGAGGCACCACAGAGATACCCACACTAAGGGAATGGATTTACGTTTATGAAACACCAGCATTCATGGATTGTAAAAGTGGCATGGGACTTAAACAGAAAATAAAGCCCACATTCCATATGTTAGGAGTCAGAACCAAGCACATCTCCACCTGGTTTTCCCTGAAGACACAGGTGTAATAACTTTCTAAAATAGGTATTTGTTTATTTAGCACTACAGGCTATGATACTGCACATACCATCAAAGATCTGCATTATTAAATAATCCAGGCATTACAGGTGTTTGACAGTGTCCTGTATTCAGGAGCACATTTCCAAGAGATTAACAACATTCTGTGTTGTTAGGAAGCCTGAGCCCCCAAAACCCACAAGTGAGCCAGCCTAGTTCCCTATCAGCAGTGAAGAAATTCTTAACATTTCTTACTGCTGAAGAAGCAGATTTAAACATGCACCAGCTCATTACAGGCTGCTGATAAATATCAGCTCCCAGGAAATCTCCTCTGTGTAAGAGCAGCTCAGGCATTTTACAAGCTAATACACCCATTTAAGTAATTAGCAGCAGAGCAAGCTCCCTGAAGTTTCATTAGATTCCTGCAGAAAAATAATTTATAATACTATAATTAGGCAATCAGAAGCAATGGACCACAAGTGAACTGAAAAGCAATAAACTGCATTAGAGCTGAGCAGCAGGAGGGAGCTGGGGTTAAAGATCAGGACACAATTCACTCACTGCAGCAATGGAAGGCTTTTTCCCATCTCCAGCTGGTGGGTGAGTTACATCTGCACCAAGGAATATGACAGGCTGCTGGAATACTGGGGGTCTGGCAAAGAGAGAGGAAATTTGTAAAAGCAGGAAGATTTCTGCTTAATAAAGCACATTAAAACTCCAATAAACAGTGCTCTGTACTCCTGCAGTGAATTCATCAACAACCGGCGCTTGAGCAGAGTTGATCACTTGTCTTGTGGCAGTAATCAGAAATCCTGATTAAGGTTCTCATACTAAATACTTGGGCAGATTTTTAAAGCACAGCTAATTGCTACCCTTAATTACAAATTACTTTAAAAATATATCTTTTTTTTTTTTAACTTGGAGAATTGGAGCCTTTATTAATAATCAGATAATGGAAAAGAGTAAAAGTTGATCCCTTAGCACCAACTGGCATCTGAGAAAATTAAAGGACTGTGAAAACATAAAAGATGCTATGAATAAAAATATTTTTTCTGTGATGGTGAAGAAGTACAAAAATTGTAGCTCCTAAAATAATTATTTCAAATAATAATTTTAAAACAAACCTTTAAGTTATTAATCCACTCCACCAAGAGCAGAATACCAAAACATTACAATGCAAGTTTTAAGCTTCAACTCTATTCCTTAATAAAACCATTTTAAAGAGAAAATCTTAAGCCACTACCAGAATTTTTTTGTGTGTATGTGGGTGTGTAGGGGAGTGGTTAAATGATTATGGAGGTAAATTAAGTTGTTTGCAGACCTTCTCTAAAAGAAATGGGAAGCTAATGATAACAATGTGACATACAATGCCAATTCTACTCCCCTTCCCTCAGCCAATATTAATTAGCAAGTTCTGTTTTAAACACCCAAACCCTGCACTTTTACAGAATGCCACGTTGTTGTGCCATTTTCCCCCTTTACTTAACTCCATTTTCATGAAAAACAAACCCAAAACCCAACAAAACCCCCACCACTGTGCCTTTTTGAAGCACACACTCTGCAGCACGATGATTTCAGTTGCTTTAACAGGAGGCTCCAAACAACACATGACCCAGGCTGAGTCTATTGAGTTCAACACATGGAATTTAACAAGATACACAGATTTACATCCCTTTGATAATGTGTCCTTTTTCTTCTTCCCTAAGTATTTGTTGGATTATTTTTGAGCAGCTGCCTCCTGACCAGCCTAAATACTCTTAAATGAAAATTTGCTTATCAGTGCAGAACAGAACGTTGATTTCTCTGAACCAAGCTCCTAAGAATGATGTAGCAGGTTATTCCCTGAGCTCTCTCTGCAACTCTGGAAATGCAATGACTGGAAAAATGCCCTCTTTTTACCGATGCAGAGATCCAGTTGTTCATTTTGATTGAAATAACTTTATGGATCTTTACATTAGGGATCTCTATCCTGCACAGGTAAGAAACAACAGCTGTATTTTGTCCATTCTTCCATTAGAATTTCTTGTCACTGATTTTTTAATAAAAATGGTGAAAAGTTTCAATTTGAGAATGTTTGTTTTAAGATGTTAATGGCAGGGTCTCTCTTTTTTTTGACAAATAGCATTTGTTTCACTCCCTCTCAACTACACACAGGACTTCAGTGACACATCAGATAAGGAATTCAGTAGCAGCCAGACAACTTCACTGAATTATAGTCACAGTATAATTAAAACTTATCAATGTAATACAAGTAAGAAGTTTCAAGTTAAACTGGACCTGGAAACCAAATGAGTTTTCTGCTCTCAGCTTTTGGTTCTTTAAATGTCTGCCTAAGTTAAGACATACAACAGAGTGAAGAATTTTGACCACAATTAAACTATAAGGGAAAAGGCACTACTGTTCCAGAGGGTCTCTCCTTGTTTCTGAAAACTCAAGGCAAATAGAATATTGCAGATTTTTCATTCAAGTGAAAGTCATCTTCAATGGTCAGGTCACGGTAAAAATACTTTTATTATAAATTCCAACAGAAACAAGTATTCCTCTCCAGTCTAGGGAACATAACTTTTGCAGGACTACTTACTAGAAGCCAAAAGACAGTTTGTCTGAGGAATCTCTTAAGCTACAGGGCTATGACTGCAGATAAAAGCACCCAGTTTTCTCAGTATGACGCACGTTCACTTTACAATACAATCCCCTCTTCCTCTTTGAAAGATGTCTTACCTTCCCTGAGGCAGTAGAATGTTATTTACGCCTCCTAATTTGACATTAATTTTTAAGCAAAGGTTAGACAGGGTTTGTGGTGTTGTTCTTTGGACGTTTTTCATCTGAACACACTGTGTGGCCATGCCCAGCACGGTGTCGCCAACGCGCTTCACCTCCGCTGCAGAACAGGAAAAAAAAACCAAAAAGCAGAAAACATTTATAAATTATGAATTAAACCACATAGGAGACATGAATTCAGTGCCAATTAACCACACCTAGAGTTGTAGCAAAGTGGTCATCACACTTAAAGGAACAAGGCAAAACCCAACCCCAAAACCCAACCCCAACGAACCTCCGCCCAGTTCTGCATTGCTCCACCCTTAGAGTGACTAAATATAATAACTAAAGGCACTGTTGGCTTATATATTAACTAAGAATTTTTTTTAATTGTTATTTTAGGATTACAGTCTTATATCATCACCTTTAGTTAATGATGTGGGTAATATCAGGATGATGATCACTTGTTTCATTATTAAACACAAACCTAACAGTAACGTGCTGAGTAACATTCAGCCAGCAAGTTTATCAGTTCACCACTGCAAGTTTATCACTTGTGTAGAAAGTGGCCAGTTCAGCAAAGGATGGCCCACAAAAACCCCAAAAAACTCATTCAGTACTGTACAATTCCAACAGTCAAACCAAATCCTATCGTTAACAACAAAACTCAGGCTGAAAGGCTTTAAGAGAGCCATACTCTTACACTCTAAAGAGGAAATTCAGGTTCCAAGACTGGCTCACAGAAGATGCAACCCCCACTGTGGTAACAGGAGAGGGAAACAGCAGAGTGGGAAGAGGAGAAAAGACAAGGCTGTGGGCATAGGAAGTGCAGGGCAGGGAAGAGCGCAGGGAGAAAATCAGGAGAGACGATTAGAGGGGGCAAAAATAACTGCAATTAAAGATAATGATAAGGAAAGCAGATGAGAACAGTACCACATCCTCTCAGTGGTTAAGTAAAGGAAAGAGGTCCCTTTTAATGCCAAGCAGGAAAAGTGAAAATGCCATTTTGCACTGAATTTCTATTGAACAGATTAGAGATGAGCTGCTTCCTTAGCAAGACTGAATTAAAGGGGAAAACAAAGTACTATTTCCTCGAGGTTCCTTGTTTAATCTCTTCTTTCAGCTTGTATGAGATAATATTAAATTTAGAAAATTATTTTGTGTTATGTTAAATTGGTGAGTGTGAGGGATGGGCTAAAACAAATCTGCAGCTGCTTGGTAGATCTGAGCCATTAAAGAGAGTCCATGAAGCCATAGGAGAAAAATAGTGGATGCTGCTCCAACTAGGCAAGGTAAGTGGAAAAGGGACAGGGAAACAAGCAGTCTTGCCTATAAAAAGAGCTGCTTCAAACCAAAATGCATGGTTTATCTAAAAGATTAAAAGCTCTGTGTGTGTGCTATGCAAAATGCACTGATTGTCCCTGTTTCCAAAAAACAGTTTAGCTTGCTGAGTTTTTGCTTTCCATGCATCTGTTAAAAAACTGAAATAATAGGAAAATCAGACAGAAATCTTCTCCTCCACTCAACAGTTTTGAGTTCAAGAGCGTTTGGACAATGCTCTCAAGCACAGGGTTTCATTCTTGGGACTGGTCCTGTGCAGGGCTGAGAGTTGGACTCAATGATCCTTCTGGGTCGCTTCCAACTCAGCATCTTCTGTGATATTTGCCAAAGGGTGATGGTGTGAGTAAGCAAAGATGTTCTAAAAGCTACACAGTTCTTGAGGTCATTATTTCTTCAATTATTCGAAATCTTCAGCACAAAAGTTATATTAAGAATATTTTAACCCACTGTGTATCAGTTCTCACCAAAGCCCTGGTTTAGCTTTCTCACTCACAACCTGCATCTCAAATGCAACCAGCAGGAAGAATGTGGAAAACCAAATTAAAAGCACAGAAAAAATAATTTCAATAATCAGGCCTTAATATGAAACATCATGCAGCACAAGAAGAATAAAAAAATTAATTTATAGCCCGTTCTCTAAATCGAATTTATATAGCTAAACCAGCATTAAACCTCTCTCATTTGGATACTTCCCAAAAACCACATGAAGTTGTGACTGAAACACAGAGTTTCCACTTACTGACCATAGACTGGTGTTTTTCCTGGCAGAATCACCACGACAAGCTGCAGCCCAGTGTAAGTGTTCTTGAGGTGTCTGAACATGGGCTCCACGCTGTCGGCTCCCTGCGCGTATTTACAGAAGCACGGCTGCCCCTGGATTGGCATTCCAGCATCCCTGGAAATCTTCCTCAGTTGTTCTGTAAAGGACCTGATGGATGTAAATAAATACATCAGATTCTCAGGTAGCAAAAACTCACCTTGATTTTTGTTCTTATTTTTAATGGAGCAGTCCAAAAACCTGGAAATTTATCCCAAGCACATCTTTAACTGTCTGTGTAGTCACAGAAGGAAAAACGGGAAATATGCTGCATAAATAACAACATTAATAAAAATATCCTTTTCAAAGCAAATTCCACCTGATTTCATCTCACTACAGCAGATACAGTATAAGCTACTTTTTTCAAAAACACTGCAACAAGGACATCTTGGATAGCCTGCTCCACCTTAATTCCATGTGGTGCTAAACTACAGAAGGGGCTGGACTTCCTTCTTCTTCTTGGTGAGGAAAACAACCAACAGAGTTACCAGCAACTGTCTCAGTGAATTGATCTAATATCAGTAATAATGCACAAGAAAACCTTGCCAGATACCAGAGAAAACATGTACCCTGAAGGTGAAGATAAACCTTCTCCAAGGATGGTACAAATATAAGTGGATAGAACTGGTCAGAAATAGAGACAACCCAAGTTTTTCAGAGGCTTCCATTAGTGAAGCCTTTTTAGCTCACTGATAAAAGTTCCGCTCATGTTGGAGTAGGTGTCCCCACAGGTGTCTAAAAATTTGCTTCACCAAAGGGTGCCAAGGTGCCACCCACTGAAAGGGTGTGAAGATTTAGTTTCTTCCAAACCCATGGTTAACTTGCATGAATCATAACAGTGTGTGAGCTCCAGCCCTGCAGCCTGGGGCTCCTGGCTGAAAATGGACACATTAAGTATTTCCCCTGGAAAAAATAGACACTCACCACTATAGCAGAGTCAGTGGCAGGAATCTCCCTATCCCTGGAAGTGTCCAAGGCCAGGTTGGATGGGGCTTGGAGCAACCTGGTCTAGTGGAAGGTGTCCCTGCCCATGGCAAGGGGGTGGAAGAAGAAGAGGTTTACTCTCCCTTCCAACTCAAATCATTCTGTGGTTTTAACATTCAAGTCTCATGGTTCAAAATCTGAGCTGTTTTTGAAGTCCATCTGGAAGTATGGTGTCTAAGGTTTTCTGCCTGTTTCCAAGAGGTAAAGCAGGATGATTTTGAACACGTTTAGGGAATTTGAAGGTTTTCTCTGCCAGATCTACAGCATTCGAGTTCCAACTTTCTCAACAAGTTGTAACAAGAGCCACAAGATGGAACTGGACACAGCCATACTCCTTGCATGGAGAAATGTCCTCTCCTGGTAAGGACCACCTCCATCTAAGCCATCAAATAATTTCATTTAGGCTCACTATGTTGAAGAATTCTGTCTATTTCTCAAAACCAAATCACTTCACTTATGCAGCATTTCCACTGGAAGAAAAAGCATTGAAGGGAAAATTCCGTGGCAGCCTAGTTCCTGCCATGTGCCTGAAGAGAACAAGTCTCTCCCTTACACAATGGGCAGTAAAAAGCAAGATTCCCACCCTTGGTTCATCACTTGTCAGGGAAAAATTCCCAAGCTGTTTTGGCAAATCATCTGAAGGAACCATGCTATGGCAACACCACTGGCATGAGCAGTCACTGCCCTGCATTCACCTCACAAGAAGAAGGTGAGTCACCTGACAGGGCAGCTCCAAAAGCAGCACTTGTTCATGCATGAAGGGAAAGCAGCTGTGTGTGAAAGAAGGAACCAGACATCCACCCAGACCTGCACACTTTCCCTGATCCAAGATGGTAGATGTCACTTTTAACAACACTCTTTCAACTATAGTATTCCCTCCAAAGATAAAGAAACCAAATCTGAAAGTTTCATTGAAATGCTCAAAGTCAACGAAACAACTAATCCCACTCATCTGGTAAATCCAGCGACTTGCATATTCCAGGAACTCTAAAGGGGAAAAACTCTTAGACAAAAGTTGGATTGCTTTTAAATTTTCCTCTTACATAAGTTCTGCACAAATAAAGCTATTCCAACCAGGAGCAGAACCTAATAGAATATAAATGTTAGCTTTCACTCTTGACAAACACCCATCCCTGGTCAGAAACCTGCCATAGAGCATAAATGGCTTTTGTTAAGTCTGAATTGCATGATTTCCCCATGCTGGCATTGAAATCATACTGGCACCATTCAAAGAGAGACAGAACTTCAAAAGCACTGGTAAAGATGTTTTGCCATATGTTAAAAAATTTAACAAAATATATATTCTAAATGAGTAATTGAAATCATGAGACTTCCATCCATTAATAAGTAATAAAATCACCATCTTACAAAACACACTTACTTCAGATGAACTTCAGTGCACTGGCGCTGGGGAGCAAAGCACGCGATTGCCCAGACCTTTATTTCAATTCCAGTGTGAAATTGTTTATTCCTCATGTCCCAGACTCCTTGAACTGGTGTAGCAATTGCTTTATTCTAGAAGTGGAAGGAAAAACAAAATAAAACAATAAGGCAAAACTTGATTCATACTAAATAAAAAGTAGTTATGCTTTTAGTTCCCTCCAACTGGCAGGTGATTTGCACTCTCAGATCTTTCTCTCCCCTGTGTAAACATCCATCCTATAACAATCATTCTATGAGCAGAGCAAGACAGCTTGCTAGCAGGTGAAAAATAAGCTCATATTGTTCATTTTTATTGGTGGTCATTTCCTTTGGTTGTATAAATCAGCAGCAGAGTGAAATTAAATATGGAGAGTAAATCAGATTCATGCTACATTTCTACAGTGGCACTTTACAACTGCTCAGTGAACTTTCCAAGAGGGACCCAATTTAAATACTGTGAATATTTTGCACATCACTGAATACTGGCAAATGGTGAATCATGGAATACCCTGAGATGGAAGGGACTCAACAAGGATCATCCAGTCCAACTCCTAGCCCTGCACAGGACAACCCCAAGAATGCCACCATGTGCCTGAGAGGGTTGTCCAAACACTTCCTGAACTCTGTCAGAGTTGGTGCTGTGACTCTTTCCCTGGGGAGCCTGTTCTAGTGCCCAACCACCCTTCTGAGTTTTACACAGACATATTTTTAACCCAGCTTGGCTTTCAGAAATAAGGAAGCAACTGAGGGAGGTGCAACACAGACATTACATTTTTAAGGACTTTGAGAATCTAAATGTAAATTCTAAACATTACATCTAGGACAACTTTAGCCCTTCCATCCAACATAATTCATTTAAAACAGCCATATTACAGAAGTTATCCCAAATGGTGCTGGAAGCCATCAAACACTGGCATGTATCCCTTGGATACAGCATCCCTTGGACATACCCTGCCTCCATAGAGGATTGAGGGAGGCTGGAGGACTCTGCCAGTCACATCCGTCATTTCATCTTTGACCATTATCCCAAATTCCCGAACGTAAGGGTCGGTGTTAAAACTTGCACTCCGCATCTGGAATTGAAAAAAATTAATAAAAAACCAAGCTCATCACTTGTGTGCAGGGCATCAACACATCCAGTACCTTCCAAAGGAAGGCAAAATGAAGTTCATCACAACGCCTCACTCGTGTTTGACACAGCACTCACCAACTTGCTGATCTCCTCTTGACGGTCTGGTGCTGACCTGGCAGTGGCTCGAATCATAGTGGAAGTTTGATTGTCAGTGAGTTTCTTTATGCATCTTTGTCCTGCCACTATGTTGCACACCTAAAACATCCACCACAGAAAGGAAATTAAAAAGGCAAATGCAACTGGTTTTTTTGGTTTGTTGCTGCGCTTCAGAATTTCTCAAGTTGGCTCCTCAAAAAGCAGTTTGTCAACATCTGAACCTTTTTCCCCTCTGACCCCCTTCCCCCAGTCCCAGAATACAGCATTATCCATGAGTTTACTTGCCTCCAGAGGAAGGTATGTGTGTTTCTGCTCCTGTCCAACTTGTAAACATGGAAGGTGAGGATAGCGTAAAACTAATTTATGTCTGTCCTTGAAATACTGAGCTACAGTGCATTCAACGGTTTGTCCATTCTCCTGCTGAAGTGGGAATCTATTGGAAAGTAAATATGAAAAGAAGCTGTTACTTCATGCAAAATACTTTCCCATAGTTCCTCAATACACTTCTTGGCACAAATTAATAAGCTTATTGAAAGAGCACAAAACAAAGCCTGAACAATGAAATACCAGATTTAGATACCATCAGTTATCTTCTTGTAAAAAGCTGCTATCAGTTTTATTCTTTATATTACTTCCTTAAAAATGGGAATCGATACATCCATATTCAAGTTATCTGCAAATCTCTGGTTAGTGATTAAAAAGAAACATTTTTTTTCCAGAGGAAAAACAGATTGGCAATAAGCAAGATTAGAAAGCTGATCCCCACTGGCATTACTTTTCTATTTAAAAGTTGTGAGAAACATCAGGCTATAAACAGGACACCCTGTTCTTCCAATGTTGAAGAAATCCAAAAAAGAAAGGAAAGGGGGAAAAAGAAAATAAAAATCAACCAATTAAAAAGCTCCCCAAATTCAAAATGAAGCAATTGGTTCAAATGCCACAGCACTCATTATAGTATAAAACAGAACAAAAAGAACAGGGTAATATATTCAGAGGTGCATTTTAAGGGTATCAACCAAAGAAAGCATCATTTTTCAAGCAACTTTTCCTATGTCAGCAATGCAGGCAAGGTGTTTTTCCAGCCCAAGATCAAACATGCTTAAAAAGCAGCAAAGTCCTTTACGTTTGGTGGCTTGCTGGTCGTCTGGTGACATTGCACACTCTGTACTTCCTTTTCATTTGTCCACAGTGTGTTATCTCCACCTTTAGACCTAAAAAAAAAAAATCAGAAAACACGTATCACCACCTCTTCAAAATCAAGGTGTCAGCCCCTAAACTGCTACACAAGACCACTTAAACTGTGCAGTGGAGCCATTCACTATTTAGCATCAAAGGGTATCGCAGAGAGAACTCAATATACCAAATTTAAAGCCTTAAATTCAGAGCCAAATTCAGCTTCAGCCAAAGTTCAACACAGAACTGCAGAGACAAGATGAAATCCTGAAGCCCCAGGAGTTCACACATGATGCTGAACACATTCTGTGAACTCCAGTTCTGTACCTCCAAGGAAGTCCAGGATGGGAAAAGGACAGAAAGGGCACACAACCTCCTTTATATTGTTTATATTTTTTGTCTAAACATACAGTGCCTGTGAGACCTCCAACGATTGCAGCCAGCCCTGAACTAATGAATCGGGAGTGGGGAAGAAAAAACACCCAAAAGGGCCTCCAAGAGCCCAAGGAATGAAGTAATTTGGTGCCTGATATTTTTTCAGAACATTTACAACCAACACAAACTCCAGATTTATTTATACCTTTCATGCTAACTTCTAGCTGGGCAAAGATAATTTTGTGTGCATTTTGTGAAAGCAAGAAAGGAAGGTGCAGGATAGATTTATGGAGTTTTTCTATTCTAAGTTGTTTTCTTTCCGGCAAGAATATCAGGAAGAAGGATCTCCATTTTCCAGAAGAAACCTTGAGTGAACAAAACCAGTAAGATTTCTTCCTCCTGGACTCTTTGATTCAGTCACTATACACCAGAATAACTTTAATTTACTTTCAGGAGAGTGTATGTATGAAATATACCTAAGCATGCAAACCCACATTGTTAATTATTAGTAAAATCTGGAATATAAAAATCCTGGTATCAGTATCTGGAGTTGGAATTGTACTGTTGAGTGGAACTGGAATATGAAAATCCCAACATCAGCAATTGGAAAAATTTAAACTGGGTAATTAAAAAACCATGAAATCCCAATCTTTATAAATATTTAGAAATCACCAGATTAGGAACTGGAGTATCTTTGTCATGGAACTGGGATTGGCACTACTGATATGTTTCAGAAGTTAAAAATATTAAACTTTTGTCTCCAAATACAGTGACTGGTACAGAAAGTATTTTGCACATGTCATGGTAACAGATCAGACAGAATAAAGCAGTTTCATATAATTTATTACCTTTTATTTCTTTGGTAAACTTCACCCTTTGGGAATCTGTCAGAGGTTTTTGTTGTTCTTCAATACTTTTGAAGTCCAAAACTTCACATACGAACTCGATCACTGGCTGTGCTTTATAAAATGCAGTTGCAGACACTGCAGACAAAAACATTAATGGTGTGTTACAACAACACAGAGGAAATTTTTGAGAACATTTTTGAGAAACCCAACAAACGGAACTAAATTTTTGCCTTTCTAGTAAAGAGAAAGAAGAAACAATACATTATTTTGTAGCACCTACCATCAATATTTAGCATCATTTTCCATAATGAAGGTCTGACTGACTGATGGAAGCCAAACCAAACTTCCCTGCCACCACCCAAAGGATTTGAGCACCCTTCTGATGCTGTAAAAAAAGATCTCCCCACAGGAGTATACCTGCAATAAAGCAAAGAAATGCACATCAGACAACTAAAGCAAAAACTGCAATAAAGCCACAAGTAATGCAAATTCCTGTTCACAAAAGCACAGAAATGTCAGAGATTCAAATTACCAATAATCTGAGATTCCTGGTAGGACTAAGGTTAAATCTCTCAAAATCCAGCTCATTATAGTAAGAAACTGGCTACTATTCAAGTCTGTTTAACTTTATTTTCAGTATACTCTTCAATATATATACTAATTCAAACAAAAAGCATTTTTATTTGCATTCTATTAAAAATTCAGGTGTGCTTCAGTAAGAAAAGAATTAAACATCTCTGCTATTAAAACACTGACGCAATAAAATCTCTCCCCTTACTCGTGCGTACTCTGAAATATAACAGACATTATGTGTGGGTAAACAAGTGATCTAATAAATATTTCTGATATATCTTTCCTCTTGATAATTAAGTACTGCACACTTAATAGCCAACTAATCCTATCCAGAGCCAGTATGTTCCTCTGAACAAAGATATCTGACAGTATGGGTTGTTTTCTGTGATTAAAGCTGATTAAAGTAATTTTACTTTTTTTAATCCATAATATGAGGATAAAGTCAACATACCATATGGCTATTTAAAGTAATTTGCATAAATTAAACTCATATTCCCTATTTAGCCCTTCAAATGGGAAAGTTCAGCCCTACTAAACTTTACTTTCCAATTGAATATAATTTGCACAGTGGTCTTAAGTGACCTGTTTCATGGCAGCAGAATTAAGCCCAGAATCTCTTGGGTGTGATTGAAAATGCTGTAGATTCCACTTACTTGGAAAATAAAACAAATCAAGTAGTTTTCCAGTTTTTCTTTTCTATAAAAACAGTCATATAGGGTGACAGTAACGTCCTCCCCAGCACTGTATCCTTTATATAGAACTGGCAATGAACATCTGCCCAAGGACACAGAGGAACAGGGTAACAAGTTGGTTTAAAACCACCCTTCCACCTCTACCAACCTCTAAGTATCGGGGAGAGCTTCCTTCTCCAAGGCTACAGGGAAAAGAGGGAGATGGCAGGACACCCCTGAGCTGAAAGCACACAAACAGGGAGCCAGACCACTTGGAAAAGAGTCTTGTGTCCCAGGCTGGAGACTCCTAATTCCACTGGATGAGCGAAAAGCACTGTGTTGCCCCTTTCCTGAGCCTGCCATCTGCTGTGGTTGAGCTATGAAAGCACATCCTATCCAAAAAAGCCACTAAAGTGATTCAAATAACACCTAAACCACGTCAAGGTCTTCCCCTCACCTCATGGAAGGCAAGTGCCTCATCACTACATCCAGTGCCTGGATGGTCTCAAACGGGACACTCGGCAGCCGGCCAGAAAGAGCATCATGTAAAGCCTGCAAACTCACACAGGACATCCACTTTATAGCCACCTTAAATATTCTGTCCTTTCCTTCTCCTGGCAGCGTGACCTCCAGCTCCACCTGCAACAATGCCAAACAACAAACCAAGATGATTCTTTCCATTGAAAGAGGGGGGAGGGGAAATGGGAAGGGACGATGGATTCCTCTGAACAGCCCTATAAAGCACGGGAGGAGACAGAAAGCAATGATGAAGCCACAACACACATTAGGTACAGCCTCTTCTTGCAGCTGAGATCTTCCCAAAGGTGTATTTCAGAAACCTGAGTGCTGCCCAGCTGGCAGCTATCTCCCTCTGTCAGGCAACACTGTAATTTGGGAGCACTTGTATCAACCCAGAGGTCTCGGGGAAGATCCGATAACCTGATTTCAGATCCCTACCACGTCCCAATGCATCACTGCTCATGTCAGCTCCTGCACGCCCAAAATAAAACACGGGCTGTCACCACCTGCCAAAACTCATGAATTTCTGGTATTTGCTCTCTAGAGCATCAGAGTGCTTTATATACTATTGCTGGAGACACAGTTCAAACAAGAGAAAATAGGAGCTTTAAAAAAGAGAAAAAAACCAAACACCAACTCCCCCAACAAAACAAAACAAAACAAAAAAACCCACAAAACCCACCAAGCCGAAGCCCTCTGTTTTTTAAATATCAAAAAAAGAATAAATGGTGACCCCCAAATACTAATGATGCTATTAGGCATGAAATATCTTATGTCACCTTATGCCTACTTTGAATTTTTTGTCTAAAAAACCACTGACAAACTACATTATGGTAAATTACTTCATCCAATTACTTGTAATTATTTCTAATGCTGATTTCTCCTCTTTCTTAAAACAAAGAAAGTCTGAGCACCAAAGTTCTTAAGCCGACTAAAATTAAGGCTTGTCTGAAATGATTAGCAGTTGTGGGAGTGACTACAAGAAATAACAAGATCAGAGTATCCTTTGTGCTGGATACAAACAAAAAAACCTTGTATTTTCCTGTCC
>VYXB01007668.1:237773-298365 GCA_013397135.1 Pachyramphus minor | reverse complement strand
GGGGGTCTGGGGACTTCTGGTACAAATNGGGGTCTGGGGACTTCTGGTACAAATTGGGATCCAGAGGAGGACCAGAGCCTCAATCAGACTGGGACCACCGCTCTCAGCTGGACTGTGGCCACTGCTCTCGGTCGGACTGTGACCACCACTTCCACCTGGACTGCAACCATCACTGGCATCAGCAGGTTTTTCTCCTCTTGTTTTTTTGCCTTTTGGACTCAGAGGGGCCCACATGGGGTTCGGTGTGGGGGCTGACGAACACCATTCTGTTCATACCCCAGGGTGCTGGGTTTTTGTGGGTCAAAACCAATTGCTCACTTGTAAAATTGTGTTTATTATATTATTGTCATTAAATTTGTCATTCTGACTTTTAGTCTCCTTTGAGTTGGGTTTATTTCTCCTGCCACTTTACCTTTAAACGAGCATACTAGGTGACTTTAAAGGTCTCTATTTTATGATTCTGTATTTGCTTAGTGAGCTTTCTGATAAACTTGATGTTTGGCTGGCTGAATGTCATCCTTGGGCAAGACACACAGATTCTAAGAGTTGTGGTTCATCGTGTTACAGTGCTGTTGAATACATTAATGAAATTCCAGGGTTTGCAGTTTGTACTTAAAGTACTGCCAGACAGTCTACTCTGATTAGATCTAGGAAGTAAGAACATTGTACAACTGTAGTGTTCATACAAGAACTGAAGGTAAACTGGGGGTTTTGTTGTTTATGGTCTTTATTATAACAATTTTATTGTTTATGACATGACTGGTTTCAGATTTCTCCAAGATCAAACATGAAAACTTCCTTTTTAAAAAAAAACCTAGTCCATTGATTGATTTTGCTTTTACTGTGTGGTTTTCTTGTATCCTTTTTGTTCTCTATAAACACTTTACAACCTTTTTTTTTAACTTGCTATGGAAAACAACCTTGCCTTGTTTTTAAAGTGTGATGTCTATTTTTTTTATCCTTGGTTCTGTTGCAAAACAAGATTGTTCCAGGGAAAAGGAGGAGGACTGAAACATGTATAGTTTCTGATGGGTTTTGTTGTGCCTTTTTTTTTTTCCCAACTCCCAAAAGGTAATTCTGCAAGGCTTTTCAGATTAGCAAGATCTTCGTTCCTAGTGATTTTTAAGGCATTAAAAGTCGTTTATCATCTTACAGTTAAAGTCCAGTTCGTCGATTCCACCCCCCAAAGTTTTAACTAGCCGGCACTTAGAGTTTTTGCTGTATGGATTGTATCATGTATATTCTAATAATTAAGCAACAAATGGGCCGTATCCTCAATTTCATAGAAATCAGATTTGAAATCTGAAATAAATCAGCAAAACCCAATCAATAAATTTGAATCTGAAATAAAACAAGAAAACCCAAACCACGCTCTAATAAATTTTATTATTATATTACTAAGATTTGTCTCTTCCTTTTTTTTCAGATGATTGCAAAGGGAAAGAATGCTTCTGAGCTGTTTCCTGCTGTTGTGAAGAATGTTGCCAGTAAAAATATTGAGGTATTCCTATAACTCATTAAGCATACTGTTATGGGAGGTCTGATTATGAAAATTTTATCTGATTGTATCAGACTTCAATATAAAACATAAAATGGCATTTTTAATGGAACTTCTAGGGGTTTATTTCAATAATAGCATTATGGTAGTAATTTTATGTATAAATTAAGGAAACCTGTTGGGTGATTTGGAGGGAGGTATAATAGCTATTTACATTTAAAAAAAATTTCTTGATTTCAGAAAGTTTGTAATATATGTTTTTAATTGAGAAAAGTTATTGTAGTTTATCTGAGATGTGGTGCTTCTTGCTGTGATTGTTTGGACCTAGCTCCCAGTCAAATGCCAAACCCATAGCAAAAATCTTCCCCCTTCCCTTGTTTTCCCAGGGCAAAGGAAAAAAACTATAAAAAACTGAAGAACCCGAGCCAAGTGAATTATATCAAAAAAAATATATATATTTACATATATCACAGTTATATACAATTAAAATACTATGTACACAGCAAAGGGGACCCAAACATCACCCAAAGGGAAAAGGGAAAGGGAAAAAGGGACAAAAAGAAAAACCAAAACAGATATGCACAATCGGAACTTGGGAATAACCCAATAAAGAGGAATGCCTTGAACAGTATTATTCATCTTACTTGCTTTTAACTGTTAGTGCTGGAACCATTAGCTCAACAGAGGCAAGGCTGCCCAACCTGGTGGGTATGCACATACATATAAATCTTGTATATGTAAATCTTGTACAAATATGTATATATGGAAGCAGCCCCATAAATTGTTACAGGGTATTGTGACGAACATAAACAGCGCCAACAGCTTGTTAGTTCAAGATGAATGTCTGCTAGTGAGAACGTGTATGTACATATGTATGTACAGTGTGGATCCATCCACGCTGAGTCTGCAAAGTGGCTGGCCCATAGATCTCAGTCACTCCTGTTGCTGGCACATGGATGTATGAGCCCCTGAAGCTGCAGTGCTGTTTCATGCCTGTAAGCCAGGACTACCCTGGTTTCTCAGTAGCTGCTCCCTCATGGACTCTCCCGTAGACACACAGGTGTGTGTACAAGTGGAGCACAACTGACCCTGGCCAGAACTCCCCACGTCCTTATGCCCTTAGAGAGTGGGCATAACTGGATCTTGCCCACAGGCCATCTGGTTTCCTTGGTAGCTGGTTGGGACTTCCATGGTCTGTGCCATAGCCAGTTCCTCCTGTTGTCTCACCCTTAGGTGCCCATACCCAGGCTTACCTCCTTCACAGGCCACTTCACCTGCTTGCCAGCCTGTGCAGCTTGATCCATGTGCACACTTGCATCCATTCCAGTCACTGGCACCATGGGGACATGGGCATGTGCTTGGTTTCACAGACTCTAGTCTCTTCAGTTGCTGGCACTCATGGTCATGGGCCCTCTGGCCTGTGGTCCCAGCCCAGGTATAGGCAGCCAGACCCTCCCTTGTTTCAGGTGCTGGCACCATGGATTTAGAGGTCCCTATGGCTTGGTGTCACATTCCAGTTGCTGGAGTCACACTTAAGTCCTCTCACTCTGGTCTCTTCAGTTGCTGGTGCCCATGGACATGTCAGGCCTCTAGCTTGTGGTCTGACTGTAGTTGCTGGCAGGTACATGCACCTTCACACTGAATAAAGAGTATCTTGCCAAGGAAAATAGTAAAAAATGTAATATAATGAGTAAATGTAATGGACTCTACCAGTCACTGGCAGGGCATAGAAGGGTAGATGTACCAACCAGCAAACTGTTCAAATGTGTCCAGTCACCTTATCCCTCTGTTTCCCCTGACTTGTTCTTTCCCAGATGACATAGATTTCCCCTGCTTCTCCTTCACTTTGGTTCTTCCTCAAAACATCCCAGACCCATCCGGTCTGTGAAGGCTTTAGCAAAGGGCATTGAGTTTGAAGGCCTGAGACCATGTCCACAGAATACAGGGGCATGTAGAGAGCCCTGAGATAATTTCCGTGACAACAGAGATTGCATTAGCAGAGGAGTGAGACCATGCTCGAGAGAGCAAAGAGACACGTATATATTTAGGTATGCATTAATTGTGTTTATGTTAAGCTTAGGATGTAGATTATATTAGTTACCATGTTACTATCTGTTGGAGCCTCATTAAAAAGCAAAACTTTCTTAGACAGAATGAAAAAGGTGTTAGTGTGCTTTACGTAATAAATATCCAATCAGCAAGTGACACAGTTACTGGGCATTTTCGTATTAATGTTGATGCCTGCTTGAAAAATAAAGCTTTTTCTTTTTCATGTGCTTTGTGTGACTCCACTTGTTGTAGCTCCTGTTGGCCACCTTGACATACATACTGTAACACTTGTTGTCTTGCCTAAAATGTTCTTCATCTATGTTGCATATACTCAATACGCGTAGAAGACTTTCAAGTCTGAAAGGTGCTGTGGTGTTTATTGACGTTTGGTGGTTTTAACATCTGGGCATGGGAGCTGAGGCTTTCCTGAAGTGGTTCTGGGAGGAGTGTAAGAGGGTGTTCTTTCTCTGAGTCCTAAATTTAGTTTCCCTGCTACTGCTGTGTCACTCTCTGCACCTCTGAGCTGACAGTTCCTGAAATGGGTTGGGGAGAAACTAGAGCAAGGTGTTGTATGCAAACATCCTGCCATCCCGCTTGTCTCTCTGTGCTCCTTTGTGGTGTGAAAACAAGATCTTACCACATAACCTAACACTAATTAGCAGAAGCCTTTCACTGTTTATATTTTATGGACCTGTTTTCTTATTTTAAAACAAATAGACAGTTGTGTGAAATCACATATCTTCTTTGTGTAAGAAGCGACTGTTAAATTGCAAAGAGATCGGGACATTCATTAAAGCCATTTGACTAATTTCTTTATTGAATTAGATGGAAAGTTTAGGTCATAATGTAGTTCTACTTAGAGCTATCTTGTTAGACCTTTTATGTCTCAGGAACCTTGATCATGAGCCATTTTTTAGGATGCTTTTGAAATTATGAGAAATCTGTTAAGTCAGATTCTTAATACATTGATAATGATACTGATAATTTTCTGAAAATGTTTTGCCAGATTTCCTAAGAATTCTTACACAAATCTGTACAAATTGTAGTAGCATACAATACAGTGGTTTATCTGAGTGATTTTGTATCCAAGTGACTTTCCTGCCCACAAATGGCTTCTGTTTTTATTTTAAAATCAGGGCCGAATGCTCTGATGCAGGAAAATGGAGGTGAAGAAGTGATATAACAGGTTAATTTGTTTTAAGAGAAGCAAAGGACATCTTACTGTTTACAGAAGTACCGTATGTTTTTGGGCTTTTTTTTTTTGTAAGTACATGGCAACCTCAGCTTGATTAAGTGCGTCATGCCATGGATGGCAAGGATACAAAAAGTGACCTAATAAACAATTGGTGGTATAGAACAAAAATACGTCTTCATCAATAATTCATGGAGTTTGATGTGCTTATATTGATAAATTAATTAAACAAATCTGCCTGTGTTCCTCAAGCCTAATGTACTCCTGTTATGATTAGTTTATAGAACAGAGGATTTTAACATTGAATGAAGGTAAATGGTAAAAGAATAGTGTAGTCACGAAGCTCTGAATACTTCCATTTCTAGTCACAGAGTGGTTTCAAGGAAAGGAGGCTTTCTTTGCACACCTGCAGTCATTCAGCGCACAGGCCTCTTGTGGTCAATGTTGATTGCTACTTCTCTATAGTTGAATAATAGTTGAATAATTTAGTATGGTGTAACCTTCTCTGATTTAATATTATGGTTTTTTGCCAGATTTGGCACAAAGATACATCTTCTGATAGTGACAGTAGTTATTAGCACAGCTGTAGATGAGGGTCTTTCAGAATTTTCCATTATAAACCCCAATAGTCAGTTTACAACTCAAATGTAAAAAAACTGTTTTCACTGCTTCTTGGGCATACAGTGGCCCTGAGGGGGTAAAGTGAATTAGATTGAATGCCCTCCTCCCCAAAATCATACTGAGATTTTCTTAATCTTTGCATCTTTTGTATGCGTATATTGGCATCATCTTTTGGATGCTTGTAGTCATGCAGAGGTGAATCTAGTATCCTTTGTTTTTGTCCAAAACATAGTCAGAAGTGCTCTTTTAATCAGATGTAAATAGTATAAATTACTACACTTCAGTGGGAAGTTATATTCACTTTCAAACGTGTTAAAGTAATTGATACTGAGTTTCAGGGTAAAATAAAATGAACTTGTTGAAATTCTTGGCTATTGCAGTTTAATCTATTTTCTGTAAGAAAAAAACCATGAGAAGTCCTCAGGTGATCAGTTGACACATGTCAACATCTGGGATTATTCTTTATTTACTAATTCATAATATAAGGCAGTACTTTATGTTATTATCCTTCATCTGACTGTGTCATTAATTAAGCAACATTGCAGCACATCAGGAATTTTTATTAAAAGAATTAAAGTAAATTGCAAGACATTGGTGAAGCATGTGAGTACTTCAGTGATATATTACCTCTTTCTTCAAAGAAGAAAATTTTGTTGAAACTATGCATTCTATGACTTAGTTGTAGAGAATTCTGAAACTTTGTGCTGTTCACTGTACTTTTTCTTTTCAGATAAAAAAGCTTGTATATGTTTATCTGATGCGCTACGCAGAGGAGCAGCAAGATTTAGCATTATTGTCCATCAGTACTTTCCAGCGTGCTTTAAAAGTGAGTGACTATTAAAAAGTGACTACTAACTAACATTTCATAGGGAATTCTGAGCTGGTAGCACAAAAATAGAAGTATTTATGTAAGTGTAGTATGGTAAACTAAAGCATGTAAGTGTCTGTGTCTGATGAAATAGTTTCAAGTTATGTGATTGACAAAGTTTTTTGTGCTACTTCAAACCTTGTCAAACAGCTAAGCCTACAAGATATAAAATTACTTCACTAAAGAAAAGCAACAGAATGGTGCTCTCAAATCCACAGCCAAACATTTAATTTCTGGAATGCCTTTTCTCATTCCAATGTAATTTACGTATATAACGAAAAGACCTGTTATTACCATGAACTACCTGTCTTCCTTTTAGTTTATGTAAAAGAGTTTTGTTTACAACAGAGGATTGGAAAAAAGATAAGGAAGATAGTAGTACCTAAAGTAAAATATTCAGTGTGTTGCACATGGTGCTTTTTCATTAAAAACACTGAAAAAAAGGATTTTGTAATCTTCTGTTTCAAATCAGGTCACAATGAGAAATGGGATTAGGGAGCAAAGATTAGGGTTGTTTTTGAAATGTGACTGTGGAGAAAAGAAAGATTTATTAAGCCTGAGTTCTTAAATTTGGCCAGTTTTTATAAGAGAAGGTTCCTTTTTTCTTTTTTCTTGTACCCTTCTTGTGAGGCTACTCTAGGTTCATAATTAATTTCTGTCATGTCACTTAACCCAGACCTTGCATCTTGTTGGGATATGTTGCAATCAGAGCGCCACTTGTGCAGCTGTAGGAGCATCCCACACCAACTACAGAGTTTTCTGCCCTTTTCCTTTCAACTTTCATCTCAATGTCAAATATATTACCTTTAATATCTGTGACTGCCATGAAAAGCTAAAATTCAAGTTACTTTGTATCCTGTGTGTCTAGTGATATATGAATGCAATGAACACTTCTCCTGGCATAACTCTTAAAAGCTATGGGTAATGAGAACAGTAGGAAAGAGAATAACTCAAATGTTGTGCCAGAGTAGCAAAAAAGGAAGTGATGGTGTGGCAAGGAGGTAGACACCAAGCTAGTGGAGATTGCCGGCAACTAAGGAAATCTGGTATAAAAGATAGGCAAATGTAATTAATTCTCCCTGTTCATTTTTTGTAATCTTTTGTTTCTCATTATAGTTTGGCTTTATTTGTGGAGATTTTTTTCTCCCTCTGTAGAAAGAACATTTTAGGGTATTTTAAACTTCTGTGACAGCAGGTGAGATTTGCAATCTCTGGTAAGAACAAGTTGTTTTTCCAAAAACTGAATTAAGTGCTTTCACCATCCAGATACTTACTACTGAAAAGCTGCTAAAATGTAGGAATTTTGATAGCTTAGATGAACTGGTCAGTAAGTAATACCAGTCTGAAGATCCATATTGCCAGTTCTCAGTCCTTGGGAGAAATGTTCTTTAGGAAGTTCCCTTCTGGCAGGACAGTACACTGAATTAACGATGCTGCCATTTCAGTTTGCTAGATTTTGGAGGATTTAGTACCTCATTAAGCAACATTTTTCCCTTGTCTCCCAAGCCCATGATTAATGGACAAAATTTACATAACAGTTCTTCCAAATACAGATGTGTTGTATCTCCAGGCTAACCCTAGTATTATAAAAGAGGACCAAGAACTGGGACAAGAGAAAGGAGGAAAAGAAATAGAAAGAAGTCTCAAAACATTTAGCCTAGTATTTTGACATGTTGTTTAAAAATTCATGTTGTTACTGGCTTCAGTTTGTATCTTGCAGTAAAGCATGAAATGGATTTGTTCTCAAGAACTTGAGTATGAGTGTCACAACTGAAAACAACATTTTCATTTGACCTTTCTTAATTATAAGTAATAAAACTGAGCTAGTGTGTCCTTGAGAATGTCTGAATTCCACCTGATACATCAGATAATTAAATAAAATATTAGTCTTTATTATCCATCATTCCCATATTTTGTTTGTGAAAGTGCATTATGTTAATGTTTTCCTTTGTAAAATTTTCAGGTTTTCATAATGTTCTCGTGTTCTCGTTCTTAATTTGTTTTACCTTTTTTTTGGTTGTTGGAAGTTTCTTTGTGTGAAGTGTGGCACATTTTCTTAGTAGCATGGCCTTCGCTTACGAGCCTGACTTACAGTCAGATAGATTTACATGTTTTAATGCGTTGTCACTAATTAAGTGTAAAGACTGCAGCAAATTTAGTATTTGTTTTTGCATTATCTTATTTTATTTCTCCCCTTCCCTCCTGTTCTTTAGGATCCTAATCAGTTAATCCGCGCAAGTGCTTTAAGAGTTTTATCCAGTATCCGGGTCCCAATTATTGTTCCTATTATGATGCTTGCTATTAAGGAAGCCTCTTCTGATTTATCTCCGTATGTGAGAAAGAATGCCGCCCATGCAATCCAGAAACTGTACAGGTAAGTGATTCTGGCAAATACTGAAAAGCAATTTTAAGATAGTTGTGGGCTACATTTATAAAGACTGCTGGGGGTTTGGTGTGTCTCAGATATGAGATCAGTTTCTTAAAAATATAAAGGGTGTGCAGACATTCCAACAGTCAAGAGGTTTGATTGGAATTCAAGTAATTCTCTTGCTTGCTAGACTGAAAGGATATCTGAAAAGACATACAAAAGGAATCTGATATACTATCTTTTAGTTTTCAATGTACCAGTTATTTTCATCTGTGTACCAACTGTTCTGATAGGTGTTCTCCAAATCTTAAGATTTCTCTGTTTAAAGTCTGCATCTTTCATCCTCAAGGCATTTGCTGTAGTTTGCAGTGCATATGACAAAAGAATGCTGGCTTGTAGAAATTTTATCTATGCAAGTCCAAATCTTCCAGATCTTCCTCTTGTCTCATCAGAAATTCTTGTTGTGGGAGAGTTCTTACCAACACATTGGTACTGTTTTGCAGAGGTGGGGGCAGAAAAACCTGTACCTTTGCAAAACATCATCAGGCCTTTATTCTACTATATACTTCACTTTTATTTCATCTATGCTAAAAAGTGGAGTTTGAAAGATGTTAGAGGTTCTGAATCAGGTGACCTCAGGCTGCTGCAGTTCCATGCTCTCTCAAACCACTCAGATGCAAGGCTGAGCATATGTTCCTAATAGGCACATACAAGATATGTGTCCAACACGCATACAGCCATCTGTACAGATCAGCAGAGACACAAATCAGCAGTCATGCAGACGATACCAGCACCAACAGCCTTACCCTGTTGCACTCTCTGGCTGATAAGTATACAGGCCCATTAGTATGCCTAGATGTGTACAATATGGATCCCCCAGTGGTAATCCTAGATGTTCAGTGTTTCCAGGAACTGGCTTTGCATCCCCAGTTTCCCAGTCTCTGGCACACACAAGCACACAGTGCTTGCAAACCCCTCCACACTTTCTGCTATGGACCCTGTCAGTCAGATGCACACATGCCCTGCCCTTTCACTGGGACTCTGTGGATCCCACAGTGTCTCGGTTTAGAGACTCAGACTATGCTGTAAGTGGCCCATATACCTCCTCATCTCCCCTTGTCTTGCAGGAGGTAGAGAGGAAGTGAGGAGAGAAATAGAGGGATTGAGACATGGTTATCTCAATCAACCTCCAGACCTTGCAGTCTCTCCAATACTTGGCCTGGGTACCCTGGTCCTGCTGGTAGACAAGATCTCCAGCTGTAGCACTCAGTTACACACACAAGGTGTCCAGCCTAGATCTATGGCCTCACTTCAATACTTGGCTTCCCAAGCCACCCAGTCTGGTTTGATATTCTCAAGCAGTCACACACTGACTGCCATGTTTGCTCTGGTTGCGGGTGCTAGTGTTATACAGGTCCATATAACCCGTGGTTTAACTCCAGCTGCTGGAGCTTAGATCTCCATATCATGTATGCACACAGAATAGAGACTGCCCATGCAGTTGTCAGGTGAACAGCATGCGTAGGCTAGTGTGCTGAGCAGCAAAGCATTTAGATACACTTGGCTCCTTCTGTGCATCTCTCCCTTTATTTTCCTACTCTTGTTCCTCCGAAAGTAATTTAGATCCCTCCATTTCTCCCATGACCATCCCATCTTGTACAATTGCAAAATGCTCTGCTTGGTGTTGCATGTTAAGTCTCATTGCCCTGTAACTCATAATATCCCTAAGTCTCTGAAAGGTGTTCTGGAGATCCCATCTCACTTACGGTATGTTAATTTCAGGACCATGAGGCTGATCGATTTTGCATGGCAGCTCTCTGAAAAACCTGCGTAGGAGCTCCTTCCTTCTGGTGTTTTGGCTTTGTTTATTTTTTTCAAGTGAGCTGAGTACTCTCATGTGATGGCCCTGGAAGTAGTTGGGTCAGGATGCTACTGGAATTTCCCCACCTCTGTACTCCTTCATGTGCAGACAAGCCTTACCATGAGGTTACCATGTAACCTCACAAGAGGGAATGGATTTAAAGTCTCTTCCTGTTATTTGAGTAGTTTATTTTTTCTTAGCATCTGGTTCCAGCACATGAAAGCCTTTTTTTGGCTGAATTATTCTGCCTACATAAAATGTTCTTTTTAATGTTTTTCCTGATAGTATCAAGACTCTTTGGAGAAGTTTGGCAGGAAAAAATGGTCTGTTAATGCCAGCAAGTCATAGTAGTATCTGGACAGCAGGCTATTTCATGGAATTTTAACTGAAATTGATGCTTCCATTTCTTTTCTTCATGACAGCAAAGTTTATTTTACTAGAGGATTAAAGCTCTTATTGGTAATAGGTGCAAAACTGGAAGATGCTGAAATCTAACAATTAAAAAACCATTTTATCTAATCTCCAGATATGATTGCATCTTCAAATATAATTGTATTTTTTCTTATCTCTGGTTTATATTTTATGCTTATATGATATCAGTAGTAATATTTGGAAATAATCCTTGGAAATAAAATAAAAGGTATTTTTAGTGGTGGAATATACAGCACATGGTAAAAACCAGCAAAATCTGGAAAAACTGACCTCACTTCCTTCTACTTTCCATGAATTCCTACTAGGAGTAAGGTGGGCATCTAGCTCACATAAAAAAAGGGAAACTAACGCAACTAATGTTCTGTGAAAGTTTCCTTAATGGTTTAGGAGCTGTACATCCTTCATTAAGTTTTCAATTAGTGCTAGGCATCGTGATGCAAGTTTTCAAACTGCTGTAGCTGCAAGTTTTTCCTTACCTGAACCAGAACAAGCTTCATGGTTACTTGTGAGTGGAGTTAATACTAACAATTGTGTTCTTGTTAGTGGGATTTGGGAGCTAGCTGTATCTGGTCACGCTGGTTTACCATATGATCAAGGGAGAGACTATAGTTTTTATAGTTTTCTTTCTATAGGTCTTCTTTCTATAGGTCACTTCAAGGAGCAGCAGTACTGAGAACTCGTGAAGTGGCTATCGAATTAATCTGTCCACAAGGCTGACCAGTTGGCTTGCCTGCCAGTAAGTCTTTAATAGGCAGTTTTAGCAGATGTTTCAGCAAGGTTCGCGACTAGTAGCTACACGATTCAGCAATACTGATCATGTGCTGGTGGCAAGGTTGATTATTGGCCTATAGCAATAAGTAAGTAATTTCAGAAGACTTACTTTTAAGTTGGTAAGAATCAGAATTCTGGAGGGGATGGATTTTTGATGTGAAGATCAACAGTTTATATACTCTCCTACATCTGATTATTCTAATTTCTGGAACCATGTAAGTAAGAAGTGGTAACAATTTATTCTAATACTGTCTCTATGCTCCCTTTGCTTTTTGATTGCTCCAGCTTCTCTGCCTGTTTGATAATCCTGTATTTCAGTTAGTGCTCTAGTCAGGCTTCTGAATGCAGGTTTGATACTCCCATCTTCCTTATGTTTAGTGTCACAGTGTTTGGATGGATGTCTGCCGTAGAAGAGCTTGTTTATTAGTGGTTCAATCAATCTTAGCAGGAAGCGTACATATCAAACAGAAAAGATTGCAGACGTAGTGTGAACAACATTTGTACCCAATGCAATCAACATTGCCAGGTATGTTGGAGTACTTTTATTACTGAAAATGTCAGACCTCTTGCATATTTCATTTGAGAGTGCATTTTAAAGCTATTAGTAGCTTTTCTCTGTGAGTTGTAAACTGTACCTGTACTTGCACCTACTTGCAGCGAGGTTTGGAAAAGGACTTCTTAGAATTCCCGTCAGTAGTATTAATGGATTCCATACTAGTATTAGCAGATGCCATAATGGGAGCAAATCACAGAGCTCTTTAGCATGTTCTTTTATTTCCACTCCAAAAATGCTCCCTTCCTTGTCTAAAACATCAGGAAAGAGGAGGGGGAGGAATGTGAATTCAGTTATTGGAGCTCTTACTGATGATTTGCTTGATCGCATAAGAAAGACTTTTGGCTTTTCCTCTGAAGGTTTTGGTCCTTGGCAGAAGATCCAGTAAAACTTCTTTGACCAAAATAGAATTGGGAATGAAAGGTGATCATAAAACTACTTATGCAACAATGTGCTGTTTCTTTGCTTATGATGATAGTGGCTTCTAAAAAACTTTTGTTATCCGTTTTGCGTCTTCTAGTATTGCTAGGTCTTAAAGTCTTAGTGAAGTAGTACATAGCTACTCACTTTGTGAATCTATAACTAGAAAGGATATACTGTACATTAGGGCAGTTCATCACTCAGCATTAAAACTGAAGTGTACAATAATGACCAAATACTCTCTTACTTATCTGTAACTGTATCCATGTTGAAATAACTTTCCAGTGGCATAGAACTACGCATCTGTATCAGTCTTTGTACTCACTTTCCATTTGTATTTTCTTCTGCTTTGGCTTTGATTTCTTCCATGCTCTTTAGATCCATGATGAGGAAGGAGATGGAATGAAAAGTTGATCTTTACCTATCTGAGAAGCAGGTGTTACAACAGTGGATGTCTCAGGCAAATTTTTCTCTGCTCTTTTAAAGATGCTACAGGATGCTAAGGATGCTACAAAGATTGTTGTTTGCAACTTTTGCTTTTCCCTTCTTTCTCTATTTATGTAGAACTTCAAGCAGTATATTTTATATCAGCCTGCACACCAACTTTGTATAGGTACACTTGAATACACTTTCCAAATCTGTGAGTTCCAGTACTTCTTGGTAAAATTAGTGGTTAACAAAGTGTCGGACTTGAAGTTTTTATATTGATAATTAGATAATAAAGGTATGATTCTTCTTTGTTCTGATGTTCATTCACTGCTGAATTAGTTCATGCTGAAATTCACTTCTGCAAAAGCAGTAAGATCCTTATGACTTAACATATGAAGTTCAGTCAAGTTCTCCCTGATATGCGTTGGCCTGTCTTAATGTTTCATAAATTCTGGAATTTTTATGAGTTTAAGTATTAAGTTTCTTATAGAAGACACATAAGTGATATAACATAATATTTATAATTTAGTTTTATACTCCTGCAATTCAGTTAATTAGTAACTTATATTCAGTTAAGTTCTTTTCAAAGAGTTCTTTGCAGTACTTGATTTTTCTGGCAGTATTTTCTTCAGTACTCTTTGTTCCCAGTTTGTATGTAAATGTCAGAAAACCAAACCTCTTTTAGTTTTGTATACGTCTGACTTAATGCGTAAAAATTATTTTATTTTTCCTTCTAGTCTTGATCCAGAGCAAAAGGAAATGTTAATTGAAGTGATAGAAAAGCTTTTGAAGGATAGAAGTACGGTAAGAAACATTTTTCTATTACATATGCTTGTATTTTTAAGGAGTTTACTCCTGAGCCTGTCATTTAGCAGTATGTAATACACTTTCCTAACCCTTGCTGATGTGATTTTATATGTTTTCAGATAGAAGTATCATTGTGTATTTATGACTGTAATAGTGACCATCTCCTTGCATTACGAGTCTGTTAATTAATCTGGTTTTGTTAGCACTTTTTCATTGGGACATCAGCTTGGTAATTTCAGTTAGTTTCTAATACTGTAAGAATAAATTACCTCTGTATAATGCACATTGTGGTTATTGATGGTTATTTATTATTGATGTGGTTATTGATGGTTATTTATTCTGTCTTGTAGTGTGTACGCTAAAAGTGTACACTACAAATTATAGTTGCTGTGCTCTTGTTTGTTTTTGCAAATATCTTCACTTCCAGTCTGAGAAATAAGAGATGTTCTGTCAAAATTTCTGTAAATTTCTGTAAATTTAATGGTTCTGTTGTACTTTACCTACCCTATATAGGTACAGGTTTTCTGTATGAGATCCTGGGTGTCTCACAATGGTCATACACTTTATTTTCTTTTATTCTACAAATAAGTTTCCCACATATAAACTGAGAAGATAATTGAGCAAGGAATCAAAGTTAGATTTCAGATAGAAACGAGAGTTGTAAATGAAAACATTCTCTTATTCATCATGTCCAGGTTGCTAATTTAATGAATGTAATGCTTTTTGACTAAAGGAAAGTATTGTTAGGGTATCAGATGTTGTGTGCTTCATCTCTCATTTGCCAAGTGTTTTTGTAACACATATCACTGTATCCGCCACAGTTCTGTTCTACCACAGTCAAGGTGTTCAGGACATAAATAGTGCTGTTCTCTAGAAGACATCTTGCAGCTTCCACTGAAGGGTTAGTGAAGAGTGTATTAGAGCTTAATGGCTCAGCAGACTGTAAATCAGTTAGTTCTGTCTCTTGTCTGCATCTCTGCTTGACCTATACTTACTTGTCAGAGGCCTTTGTGCTTCTGTGAAGTTGTCCCTGCAAAGGTTCTGTTGGTATTTTCTTTTTGTGTCTCAAGCTCTTGGTGTGTATGCAATCTGTGAGTGTAAGATTAGATTTTTTTGTACCTATGGAGGCATAAAGGACTGAAAAGCCATCAAGACAATAAAATTCTCAAGTTTTCACTGTTTCCTAGTCCTTATTGCATATGGTAAGTGGCAAGTCAACAACTAGTCATTGACACATTTACTTTAACAAAATGTTAGAAGAAAAAAGTATAGAGTAGGTTTGGATCTTCTTTTTCCTTGGATTTGGAGTTACTTATAAGGACATAAGTGCTCACTGCTTAGTACATGCCATAATTTGGATGCCTCTGTGACGCTGAATAATGGACGCCGCATTTATGAAGATTTCAACTAAAGCAGTAGTCAAAATTATGCTGTTTTGTTGGCACATTCAAGAAGCTAAGAATGATAGACTAGAATCATGACCTGTCTGGAGACATAACGCAGTTTACTGCTTCAAGCTTTTCCTCCCTCTGATTCTTCTTGGTCTATTCCCTAGCAAGACCTGATTCTAGTCTGAACTGAGACATTTCAGCTTCAGAAGTTTTACTTTTTTGGGAAGTGATATGAAAAATAATTATTCCAAAAAGAAACCGCACAAATCTTTCTTCAAGACTCTCTGAATCAAAACCAAGTATTAATATGTGCTCTTTCGTCACAGACTCCGCAGCTTGTGGTTATCTAAAGTGGATCAGTCCTTAATAGCTTTGGGAGGAATACTGTAGCATGGAAAAGCTTTGCCTTAAGAAGTTATCTTTTGTCACATACCACTGAATGTTCCCAGAAAGCCCCCACGTTTACTAACAGAAAATGCATAGGGCACAAGTGTTTCATTAGCAGGTAACTCCTATCTGAATGAGCTTATTCATTGCCCCTAATTGGAAAACCACAATTTACTCACAGTGGGGAAATCAGAGTGCCTCTTGTAGCTAGTTTTAGCTGTTAAAGTTGGAGGAGATGCAGCTGCTTATGGATGGTGGTCCTTAAGTACAGGTTTGTACCTATGTAGCCTATGAAGCCTTAAGTTGGCAACTTTCTAGGTCTTAATGAGGCTGCTCCTGGGACATTCGTGGTAATTTGATCCACCTTTTTGTATTTCTCAGGGAAGCTGAACTTTGTACACTTAGCCTAAAAGAAAAGGCTCCTTCTACATACATAAAGAGACAAAAGCTTTTTCTATTTTGCAGCCTTGCTTAAAAAAGTTAAGTCTGGTTTGTTGCCACAGAAAGCCTAGAAATGGGATTGAACTGTAGAAGGGCAGCGTTTGGTCGTAGCCTCATGAAGTGCCTGTATTTGATTAATGGTGTTTCTCAGTTTTTTGCTACTTCTGTTGCCTGTTTGACAGTCAAAATGCCTTAAAGTCATAGGATGATAATGTGGAACTGGAACTGCAAATGTTTAATTGACACTAATCTTTGGATTCCTTCTGGTAAAATGCACAGAAGCTGTTCCTGTACATGAACCTTAGTTGTCATCTATTGATAGCTCTAATCTAATATCAACAAATCAGTTTGTTCACCAGGGTGGGAGAATCTTAGTGACTGCAGAAATTGTTGGATATTGGTGGTTCTCCACAGTTTTTTTCACTTGAAGGAAATGTCAGGCTATTTTTGGCATTTCTGATAGTTAAGGTCTGATAATTCTCAGACGGGCCATAATGTATTGTGTATTAATAACTGGATCTAAGAAAATCCACCATTTTTTTTTGTTGTTGTTCTTAATCCATTTGTTTTAGACATGTTTGGAGGGAGAATGTAATTCGTAGCAATAACAATGTATATAAGACTTGAATATTGTTCAAGTGATATTTGAGACTGTGCTTAATGAGAAGGAAATTTTTACGCAAAATATGTTTATTTTCTATAATTATTTGACCTAAAGCAGGGTTTTTGAAACTTGTTGTCATAAGCTCAATATTAGTGAAGAGATAGAATAGCTAATAAATGTAGATGCCTCTAAATTTCTGTAAACCAGAACATGCCATTGTGTGTTATTAATGTAGTTTTTGGTGCACAGAAAAAACACCATGTATTTAAATTAGTAAGACTCGTTTTACATTTGAAATAGCAAGAAACCATCTGTATGGGAATTTTACTATAGTAAAATTAAGCCCTTTTATCAGACAGTATGAGATGTGTTCATTTTTTTTAGGTCTCAATCAGTAGTAAATTTTAATATAAGCTGAGGTAAGCAAAACTTAAAATGAGATGAGATCTAACCTTAACCTAGCACTTCATTAAAATTTCTGGTGAGACAAATGAAAGATCACTCTACTCCTTGAGTGTCTTAACACAAAGATTCAATTAAAAACCAAGCTCTTAGTTAACCTAAAATGCAGAATTATCAAGTACAAGCCATTGTTAACATACCCTCAAGGATATGTTAACGGGGAACTAGAGTCTACCAAAAAGTGTGACTTTGTGCAAGTATACTTAAATTTTGGGGGTCCCTGGTTAAGGATATGGCACTGTAACTGCCGAGGCCCGGGTTCGATTCCCGGTCGGGGAAACTCCCCGGGCAGGTGGAGCCCGTTAGCCCTGTAAGGCAATCCACCTACGTCCTGAGGACCTCACTTCGCTTGGCCCCGGCAGATGAACCTTAGGATTAAAGGGTGGGCTCAGTTCTGCGCCACTGTGTCCCACCTAAAATAAATCCAATGCGCAGGCTGGAAGGCGTACAAAGACCTTCCACAGTTCTTCGTTCGCGAAGTCTGGCCATTATATTTATTATACTTAAATTTTAAACAGGTAAGATGTTTGTAAGTCTTTTTATTATTGAGACTTGTAACTCATCGTAGTTATGTTTTCACCGTTGCTTTACCTCAGGTTTTGGTAAGCAGGAACAAGAGCATGAATACCTGCTCCTTTTATTTTTCTAGTAATTCTAGATAGTTGAGCAGCTGGATTGATTTTATGTAGAAGGGAAGATAAGACCATGTGTGTATTTTATTCTAAAATGATTTTCTTAGAAGGGAATATGCCTAGTCATGTAGTCATGTGTGAAAGTATAATTGGCTGGTTTAGAGAAAACTAGTTCCCTTTTAATCAATTCTGTTTTGCTTCAGTCTAATTCTATTTTTCCCATTCATTTACCAAGCCTGGTAATCTGGCTTTGATGTGTAGGATTTAAGGCAAAATTTCTTGCTGAAGTTTCTTTTGGCATACTGTGAGAGACTGTAGTTAACAGCCTGGGCTGCTGTGATTGTATAAACCAGAACAGAAATCAAGTTCATTAATGATATCTGAGTTACAGCAGTTAAAAGAAACGTTTAAAAGAAAAATAAAATCCATGTTGGTATTGAAAAGGAATAGTGTTTCTTATCCAAACCTGTAAAGCAAAAAAGAACTTATGACTTGCATTCCTCCATCCAAATTAAAGTATCCCAAAGTGTATCAAAAACTGCATCTAAAGATAAAAGGCAGAATGTAGAACTGTAGTTAGAATGTGGTTGTAAGGATGATGGATATGTTAAAAATGCCCAAATTTATTTCAGGTTTCCATCTGTTTTGATCTGATTTTTTGTTTGGCTACATACCTCTGTTATAGCTAGTTTATTATTTATTATAACAAATACAACTTAGCATCAACTCTGTTTGGAGGGTGAAAAGACCTTATGCAAATATGTGAGTATCGGGATTTCTTTTGCAGACTGTGTGGTTACTAGATGAAGTGCAGATTCTTTCCAAGTAAGATTCCTTTGATTAAAAATTGAACCTAGAAATTGGCGATGAAGGTCTTGATCTTTTAATCTAAAGCAGTGTATTTGGGAATAATGGGCAAAGAAAGCTGAGCTCTCTTCTTTTCAACAGTAGGCTTCACTTAGTAATGTAATGTTTCAGTTTAGAACCCAAATGTGTAGAGTAAGACAGTGTTTTCTTAACTTATTGATCTAATGTTGGTAAACGCTTCACTTTTGTGGAGAAAAATCACTGTGTTTGTGCAGATGTTTTATTCTGATAGATCTATTATCCAGCTATTAGAAGATAAATGACTGATCTTTTCCAGTTTCCTTGCCTCCAGAAAATTGAAATAAGAAGGGGAATATCATTTGGGCTGTATGATTAGGGCAGGTGGGGTGGCCATTAATTTAAGAGAGAAGAATCTTGGCAGCCTGGGCCAACTTGCAGTATATTATCAATCAAACCTCGATGCACTTCTTGTGATGACCCGGCACTCTCAGGTTTTTGCAGCGTTAATTAGAATTCATGACAAAATAGATGCAAGGAAACGTTTTGTACCCTTCATAATTTTATAGAAAATTTATTGTTATTAGAGGAACCATTTGCTTAGTGTGATTTTTTTCATTACCAGCTTGTCAACTAGCATAGATAATCTGGAGAAAATATGAACACCATAGATTGGGTGTCACTTTTGTTGATGGTTCATATGGTTTACCTTGGAACACAGCTAATGGCTGTTCATAGCAACAGCACAGAAAAATGTGGCATCCAGTGAAAGACAAATGAACCATGTTTATTGCTTTAATATAAAAAATACATAAATGGAAAGCAGCATTTGAATTTGATGAACTCATTGCTAGTTTTGTTGGAGTGATTTATATTTTCTCCTTATACAAAAAGCTACTACTGACACAGTGAGATGGAAATTAACTGACTGTTTTTTAGAAACTGATATTTTTTGGTTTTATATTCTGATTGAATCATTTTGTTTTAATTCTAAATATTTTTATGGAATGTTGAGCATTTAATAAACAAGATTATTAGCTGTTCCACTGATGTTTAGATATACAGTAGGATCAAACTATAGGGGAAAGAGTGTCAACTAGAAAATAATCTTTGATTGAGAAAGCATTAAGAAATTTTCTCAGAGAAATCTTCTTGTCACCAGTGCATTTTCAATCTGTCACAGTCTGAATTTTTTTATCCCCTCTTTCAAATGAAAAGCCTTATTTTAGAAGATGCAATAGCAGGGAGAGAGGCATGATCTTAAATAATGTCATAAATGAATGGCAATTCCTGTATTAACTTGTAAATCTAGTGACTTGCCACAGGAATAAAATGCATGTTTGTCCAGTGCACCTCTTGCATTTCATAGCATATGTTCAATTTTTTATTAATAACTTTTAATATATCTTTGTCACTTTTCACAACTGACAGCATTCTCATTGTAAACTTGAGTGGGTGACTGATGTGACTTGAAATAAGTAATTATTTAGAATTCTTGTATTTCAGTTTGACTCTTTCTTTACATTAAATTTTTGTGTTTTACTCACAGTAACTGAGCTTTTAAAAAACCAGAAATGTTCATAGGATATATTTTCAGTTTTAAATGATCTGAGCTAGTGTTATATGTATTTATTATATTTATATATTATATAGCTTTCAAACTAAATCATATCCAAATGAAGGAGAAGTACAGCAAAATGTGTGTACTGTTTACTAGCAGTAAAAGGCAAGCATATCCACTCCACAATTACAGTTGAACATCTGTGTTGTCCTTCACCTATGAACCTAAAAGGATATTTTTAAATATTAGATTGTGACTATTTTTGTAGTCATAAACTGATCTGTGTCAGTCTCCCTTGCCCCTGAGATGAGACAGTGACCTGAAGTCTCTCTGTGTGGTCCAAAAGTATCATCCCTTTCTTCTAAAGCTTCAGGTCTATCACACTGTCCTCTGTAAGCTGGCCTTAACTGCAGTTCAGAGTTCTGCATCCTGATAAAGAGATTTCCCACCTTTTCAGTCTTCCATACTCAGCTTCTGTGGCCTAATTAAATACCTACTCAGGACTGATAGTGATTTGCCTGGGATTAACCACTACCTTCTGCTGAGTTTTGAATCCCCATGTAAGCGTCAACTCACAGCAGTTTTTAATTACAGAATAGCTTACTGTAGCACGTTGTTGTGAAGAAAGTTTAGTGCAGCAGCATATAAAAGAGAGCTTTTGTTTTTGTGATACAGCAAAAAATAGCAAATTATTTTAGATGTGAAGTGTATTTAGCTCTATCAAATAATCAAATTTTGCTCCCTGGAATGAGTTGCATGCTTGCTGGGACCAGCAGGTACCAGTATGTGGATGAGGCTGGAGACAATAAATGCAACTTCACGTTTATTCTTATTGTAATTCATAAAATCCCCACAGAGCCTGAGACTGGTTTAGCATAATAGCAAGTCTATATTCTGAGCTATTTTCTTTCAATTGTAATGTTGGGCGCATACTAATAAACCACATGTCAGCCAAATACAGGGAGAAAAATGTAACATATGAATATCATTTTATTTAATATTTCTCAAAAAGTACCATTTCAATAAACTGCACTTCTATTTAATTGCTTACTTTAAGTCATTGGGGAAATTTTAGAGGTTGAAATGCAGATCCCTAGTGCTCAGATAGAATATGACATTAATTTGCTGCCAGAAGGCTATACTGCATGCATGCTAACTGCATACATATCAGCTGCTTCATATAAAGTCTCATCATTTTAGTTATTTGACTTAACATGTACTCTGACACAGAGCAAATCTTAATTAAACAAATTAGAAGAAAAAGAATAGTAATTCCAAGCACACAATGATATGCCCTTATAAGCTTTTGAGCTTTTCTCACAGTTTGAGTAACCTGCTAACCGAATTTTGACTGGAATTCCAATATATGTTTCCTTCCTTTATTTTAAAAGAAAATACCCTGGCAGAAGGTTTCAGTAATCCCCAAGGTGTTAGAATGTTGATAATCTATTTAATTTTCTCATAAAAACAAAGCTATATTACAGTCATAGTCAGCATGAGAATCTTTGTGTATAAATAAAGATTTATTTCTTATGGAGGCAAAAAATTGTGTGAGAACATGACAGGACATAAATGATCCATTCCTGCAATTTTGTAAGTGATAGGGAAGTGCTGAACAACATGCAGAAATTCTGTTTGTGTTCTTTGAGGAAATGTATTAATGTATCTTTATTGTATTACTGATTTTTGTGCCTTTTTTTTGCAGACTGTATTCATGGAACTAAATATAAAATTTCCTATGACAGTTAATTTTTCCTTATTGAGAGAGAAGTTTGGATTCTGGTAATGCCAGGAAACTTGCCCCAGCTCCTCTTTCTTTTGATCGGGCTGGTGTTGATAGGAGAATCCTAATAAACGTTATTGGGCATATTGCTGTGTTTTACTTCTTGTTGTTTCATGTTACTTCTGAGTTAATTGCAAGTTCTCTGATAATTTATTTGGAAGCTAAAACTGTAAAAAAAAATTTTGCCTACGTTGCACTGTCTTCAGGACTGGGAAGTAAGATTTATGTGTGTAATAGAAACAGCAAGTGTTTTCTCTGTTCTAATGATCTTACCCAATTGTGTTTTGAGTAAGATACCATTTCTGTGGACTTATTTTTTGTTGTTGTTATTTTGTTTGTTTTTGCTGAATAGAAATAATTCAAAATTGCAGAGAATTGCTAGTATTAATTCTGATTCTCAATTGTGGATGAACTGTAGAGGGAGTACTAACCTTCTGGTTTATATTTTGTTTTCTAGCTGGTAGCTGGGAGTGTTGTGATGGCATTTGAGGAAGTGTGTCCAGATAGAATAGATCTGATTCACAAGAACTACCGAAAGCTCTGCAACTTGTTGGTTGATGTGGAAGAGTGGGGTCAAGTTGTTATAATCCACATGTTAACTCGATATGCACGTACACAGTTTGTAAGCCCATGGAAGGTAAGCTTGTTACTTTTAAAAATCAGAATGTATCATGAACCTACATTCTGAATTATTTCCATTGTTGCATATACGTGGTCTTTTAAGTTGCATTTCTATTTTAATAAAAATAGCAATCAAATATGTGAGTCTTAGCTCTCTAGGACTTCACTAATGCAAATCATCCACCCTTCTTCAGAATATGAGAATTCTTTTTCCAAGCTATAACCTTTTCTGATTTGCCCATGGCAAATCCCATGGACAGCAGAGAGATTCCTTTTTCTGTGGTTCTTTGAGCCACATGGGTCTTTGCTTTTACATGAGTGAGAACAAGAAACATTTGCTATTTTGTCCTGATGCCGGGTAGAATCAGTATTACAGCATGACAAACATGACCTTACTTGTCTAGGCTTTGCCAGTGTGCTGAGACACTGTGTGGAGACTTGAATATAAGTATTTGAAATGTGAATTACAAAAAACAATGTTGTATTTTCCTTTTAATGATGTGAATATGAGTATGCTCTTTGACATTTATAAAAGGAGATACTCAAAATACAAATCCTGTCATGTCTTACAATAAAAAAGTGCACAGCTCAAGAAATTGATGCTGTTGTTTCAATAGGGATTTAACTCTGGATAACAATTTAAATTAAAAGACAGAGTACTTCTGGAAAGAACTGTATAAAATTGTTCCACAGTTCTGGTTGTTTGTGTTTATTACAGTCTTGGGGATATTACTAATGTTAAGTTTTACCATTTAATTTGAAAACCATTCATGTTTAAAGACGTACATTTCAGTGCAGATTATTGTGGTTTGTAATTAGCATATTAACAATTTTTAAAGGTTTCTTTTTTCAGCATTGGAATAGGGAGTGACATCAACTATCACTGAATTCATTCGAACTGTCTTTTAATACCATTTGCCTGGGAATCAGGACTGAAGTGCAGTGACATTGTGTTAATATATGTATAATTTATTATGTGAAAATAATCATACAGAGTTCTATTTGGACAAACAGTTAATTTCAGCCTGATTTAGATTACAATTATATTCACTTTTTAAATAATCAGGGATTGTAACAAACAACAAAAATGTTTGAAGTAGAATCATACTTCTGCACTACCAGTTAGATTCCAAAATACCCTTTTTTGTTTCTGATGAAAATTAAATTGTTTATAAGAACACATTTTTCCAGAAAATTGCTTAAAATAAGGGAAGTATTTTTAGATAATGAGAGATTCAAGTTATATGTTTTTCAAAAATTAATGTCTAAACACTAATAAGTGTTTATTACATGTTGCTTATTGAAGAAGGCAACTTTCATTCTTCCTTCTGACGTTTAGAAAGAATCAAAATTGTTAATCTAAAGTTACAGTTCCACAATTTGCTTCAACCAGTTTTAGTGACTGGACAAAGGAAGGTTAGAAGAGGAAGATGACCTCCTATCTTAGACTGAGAGGTTGGAGGTCTTAATGGGATTTGATTTCTTTAAGGCTCTAATGTACTTTTTTCACTGAAACTGTGTGGATGACAGTTGTTGCTGTGGCTTGTGCTCTAGGATTGTAAAAGATTTGTGTGAAAATAGTGGCCGTGTCAACATAAAATTAGTCATCAGTAGAATAATATTAATAACACTTTGTTTCCACTTTCAAGGGCTTCAATGTAAAATTTAGTTTGTCTACTTACTCAGGAATTAAATTAACTGATTTTTTTTTCTTGTGGTGCTAGTTGAAATGCATGCCTTTGTCAATTGGTTCTTAAAGGAACACATCATACAACAGGCCATCTTGTGCAGTAGAAGAGATTTTTAATTTAGTTTATTTGCATCATTAAGGATCAGTATTTAGTCTGTTTATATGTAAATGTATGATTTGAGGAACAATTAAATGTTGACAAAGTAGATTGCAGTCGTATCAATTGCAGTGCATTTTCCATAATTTTTCTAACTGACATCTTTGATGATAAATAGTGGATGCCAAGTCAAAGCCGATTATACAGTGCACTAGGAATTCATGACGCTGTCAGGGAGAAGACCGATTGACTTTAAATTTACATATTAATGAGAAGATTTGTTAAGAGGGTGCTTGACTATAGAAAATAACAGCATATTTATAGGGCACGACACTTTATAAATAAAGCTGATGCAGGAAAATGGAAATTAAACCTATCAGATTAATAAATTCAAGGCTGCTAAAATGCATATTTGCATTTTTATTCAGTAAAATTTACCTTACTTTTTGAGAAACATATGTTGCTTTTGTTCAAGTTGAGCTAATTCCTAGCAAGTAATGGTGTAATGTTTTGAATTGATTTCTTGTGCATTTAGAAATCTAAAGAAAAATTTGGAATACTTACCAGTTATGAAGAAAGATCTTTTTTTAAGTGATATGCTTAAAATTGTTGCAAAACTTTAATCAAATTACCCATTAACTAAGAAAGCTTAGTTTTATATTCCCATTTTTAGCTTTTTTGAAGGGTGTAATTTTTAGTTCCAGCCATAAATGCTATGAGAAAGAACATCCTTTGTTTATGCTATTTGTCTTAAAGTACTTGGAGGATGTTTTTTTAAAGTAGTTACATGTGAATATGGTTTCAGAATAACCTTTTTTTTCATATGAATTGTATTCAGCTTTAACATGTGTTAACTGGAATGAGAGCATGGCTCTCATATTCTGAATACCTGCTTGGGACTAGAACCAGAACAATTTCAAGTTTGTTGGGAAACAGTGTACTTGATAGCAGATAAAACTGTGATGAATTCCAGCATAAATATTTTGCCCTGCTCTTGTTGCAGAAGTTGTTGGGACTGCCAGGTTGTTTGCATACATCTCCTGAACCATAATAGCTTGCAGCTTATTCTAAAATAAAGTTGTTTGTGGTTTCAATGAATACATTGAGTTGCAGGTCTAGCAGCTCAGAAACTGATTTTCGGGCTATTCAGCCATCCCTGTTTCTGCAAGATGTGGATCACAGGAGGTAGTGGCTGCTTCAGCTGTCTTGGTGCATAAATTTACTACCAAGCACATGTCCCGTGGGAGGGGTGTCTTCTAAAAGCAGCTGACTTGATCAGAAGTTCTGACAGTCTTTGTATAGAGCAAAATAGAGCTGGGAAGTGGAGTCTTGCAAAAAACCAGTGATTCTCAGGGGTGCTCAGGTTAATTTCAGACATTTGAACATTACATAAATAAACTCCCTTGGTGTTCAATTAAGATTGGAAAAAAACCAGTGAATTCATATTGATCATGGGCTTCAGTTATAACAAAGTTGCTGATAAAGACTTATAAGAAGCTTACATTTTTAGGATTACCTATAGAAGTATTGCTCAATTTAAAGTGCTCAGAATTTGCTTAGAATAACTGATGGAGTGGGAGGGAGGGAAGGAGGAATTCAGCCTGAAGAAAATGATCTAAAAGAATAAGGAATTTTACAAGAAAAATGAGAAGTATTTGCATTGCATATACCCAAAACCACAAATTGTGAAAAGTAGTCCAGCTGTCAGTGAATTACAGGAAGAAACAGATTGAAAATATTTGATTGATAGCTCTGACAAACTTTTGAGGTCCCTTCTGGCTTCACGTGTTCTATGATCTCTTGTCATTTGTTAACTAATTTAAAATGTTTCCTGCTCTTGTGGTGTTTTCTTAGTATCTTTTATTGAGGAATTCCTAGTGTATTCCATAAAGGTTATGTGTGATAGGATTCAGTGTCTATTACTTATATATAGGATAAGAGATATTCTAGCCATCTGTTACAAATAGGTTGTTAAAATTGTTTTTTCTCTGTCTAAATCATTGACTTACGGAGATGAAAATTAATTGGAAGGAAATGGAAATATTATTATAGAAATCTAAATATTAACTGTCTAACTGCTAGTAATTTTGAATTTAAATATCAGATGTTGCAGATCCCCATGAGCCACCAAATTTTCTGGCTTTAATTTTGGCTATTTGAATGCTGCTTACTCATAGAAAACTGTGTAAGCAACGTGAAATGAATGGTATTTTAGATTACTTTGAGGCCTTCCTGGATGTCAAAGTATTCATGATTTCTGTTCTGGCCATCTTTCTTTGGGGTATTACTCTGGCTAGTAACTCGTGTGGTCTTTTCATTGTTGTACCAGAATTTTCTCTGGATATGTAGAAGAGTTGCAAAAGAAGCTCCTTTACCTTTATTAAGTTTTCCACTGTTTGAGAAAGACCTGTAGGAGGTCAGAACTCTGCTCTGAGAAAGTTTTCGACTTCTGAATCTGATCCTGCACACTTCTATTTGTAATATCCGGTAGAATTCTTGATTGGTTATGGCAGATCTCTAAAGGACCACGGGGAAGAGGAAATATAAAAAAATTCAAATTATTTGGATCAGTCATCTCTTTGAAAATGTAAGCATGAGTTTGTTCCAGTTCATGGTTAGAAAACTGCCAGACAAGAAGACTGGGGTAACTTAGTCCTGAGTTGTAGTGACATGTCTTTATGATAAAAGGATGATCAGAGAATATGTCACCAGTTGTTAGTGTGAAAATACCACTTGAAAGTGAATCAACAGATGTTTTAAGATGCTTTCAGCGCCTTTGTCTACTTAGGCATTAGGATGAAAGAGACAAATCCAAGAATTTAATGTCCATCGATGATGTTTAGATGAGCAGGGCACACTGTCAGGTAAGGATAGCAAATTTCCACCTTCCAGACCCACTCTAAGTAGAGGTACAGTTATAATTCTTCAAAGATCTCAGATAATTTTGTGTTTTGAAAATTTGAGTCTCCCAACTAACATCTAGAGCTAGGACTGTAGTCCAAATATATTTTAAATATTGGATACTAGCTGTAAACAAGCCGAAAGCTACATGAAAATTAAAAATAAAAATATGAGTCTGTTTGCATATATGGGAAATGTTCTCTTGGTATTTACCTATTAAAAGCATCCATTTTTTTCCCAGTGAGAAGGAAGTGAGTTGCTTTAAGAAGTAAGTACACATGGTTTGGTGTAACTAGAATGTATACTTAGAACACTACAAAAGCAGGAGCACTGTGAACAATTGCAGTTTTGTACAGGCTGCTGAAGATCTGTGAGGTCCCTGTTCCTCCACACCTTGTCTATAACTCCTGAGGGGTGGTGACTAATTCTATAGTATGTAGTACCCTTTTTTGATTGCAGTAACTAACAGTTAACTGATTTTCTTTATGGTTCATTTATTGTGCAACCCTGTGGAAGAATATTCTTGCTTGGCAGTTGATTCATATGTGCTTGCAATCTTGATGGCTTATACTGCCTCTTCAGATACTTAAACCGATGCTGAACCTTAACCATCATAAAAAACTGAAAAACAGCTCAAGCACTTAGCCAAACATCTGAATAAAAGTTCCAAATTCACTTTAATTTTTGGACTTGAGAGAAATAAAATTGTAGAGTTTTAGCTAGAAGCAAATGGTATATTTTTCCTTTAATCCCTTTACCTTTGCTCCTTCTTAATTTTATTTTGCAATATTTAATTTTTCCCTTCCTGTTCTTACTTGTACTTGCTTCCTCTCTTCTTATGCTCTACATGTTTTTTCTCTTCTTTGCTTTGCATCTGTTTGTCTTTGCACTGTCATTATCATGCTTTTTCCACACACCGTTGCAAGGAAGGATTTTTTTTTTTTTGTGGTAAGAAAGTTATTTTATGTCTCAGTTCCATTTGGAGGAGAATTAAACTGTTTTGAATAAATGAAAGTGATCTAAAAATCATAATGGATTGTTTTAATTCTAGCTGCAAGTGTCACAAGACACTAATTGGGCTTTTGGGGTTGCTGCAGAAAGATGTTCATTACTGCAGCATATTTAAGTCTTAGACCCCTATTTTAGACACCAAGACTTTAATTGCTGCCTCTTAGAGAAACAAGAATGAACACTTCTTCAGTTTTCACATTAGTTTGCTATGAAGTTACTTAGCACAGATGTTACTGTAATTGTGATATATTGGGAAAAATTTATTGTTCAGTGGACCTCAAACCCATACGTCCACCTGTGCAATCCTTGTCTCAAAGCTGTAGTATAAAACTTTTATGAATATTGGCCTTCTGAAGAATGTTTTGCATTTGTTGTTTTTGTGTTGTTTTGCTTTGGGTTTTTTGTTTGGTTGTTGTTGTGGGGTTTTTTGTTTGTTTTGGTTTGGGTTTTTTAGTTTTTCACTAATTCTTTTCTTTCATTACCTTTTTGAGTTTGTATTTAAAAACTAGGTTATTGGCTAAGTGAGTTTTTAAAAGCCACTCTACGGCTGGAGTAAAGAGTTTGAAGAGTCATGTAATAAATGAGTTTGCATATTCATACTGTATGGGGAAATGGTGGGGCTTTTTTAGAATGAAATAAACATGTACATCTGGACAGGAATTGTACAGGGTATTGTATAGATGAAAATATTATTAGTAAACTACAAATGAAATTTGACTTATATTTTATATATGCTAGAAGTTAAGCTAAGAATGATGTGAGTGAAAGTGCCTTAATGTTAAATTCCACCTGCCACAGTCAAATTCTCAAGCTTGAGTAGGTATCTTAGTTCCTTTGTGTAGCTTAGGTATCAAAAATTTTTAGCAATTACTGATTTGTTCTGATGGATCAAAGATAGGTCCATTTTAGTGTTCTGAAACTGATCTGTGAAGCATGTGGAAGGATTTAGGCATGTTCTCACACAATGGAAATTTCAGATCTATGTTGGCTATTAAAGTGTTAAGTAGAAAACTGTTCTATACATTATATACCTTTTTCCTTCTTTAAGGATACTGTTCATGATACAGCAAATGATTACTGATCTTGGTGGGTTAAGGTGGTTTTGGTATTATAGTCAGATTTGCTGACTAGTGAATAATCCCAAAACTCTTCCGACCTTCAAAACTTAGCTTATCCAAATTCTTGAGAATGGTTCTTAGAAGTATTATAGAGGGCTCTGGAAGACAGCTAAAATCTTACCTGCCAAATATTCTGCTGCAGGCATCAAAAAAAAGCTGTGAGTGTATTTCTCTATGAATCCAGGGAGAGAAACTGAAATTCTATAACTTAGGTTATACCTAACCTAGGAATACAAATATTTGAAACAGTTTTTCAATACAAGATGGAGTTAAGGCTGGTAAAGTAGGCAAATATAATGAGGTTATGCTTCAGATGTCATTGACGGTTTACTTAAACTCAGTTTGTGGGTATGTGAAGCTCTGGTTGGAGGTAATTGTAGCATTCACATGATGTGTGAATGCTTTCCTAAATGGAAGTAATATTCTCAACTTTTATGCCATGTTAAATATAACTGCAAGCAAAATCTCAGTTAAGTGCTAGCTCATTTACCTAGGGACTTCAAAATCATACTAATGAAATTTGCTATCTGTCAAGTTCTTCATTTAAGCGATTAATACTTTATGATGTCCCTAAACTGTATGTCTGGAATAATGTAAGAAAGAATTAATGCATGTGCTTTCACAACAAAATACTCCTCTGCTGTGAATAAATCGTAGTAGATGGGGAATGCAAGTCTAGTTGCAATTCCTAGCTTGGAATGCTAGTGGTCTCAGTTTTTAATCACTTTATTTTCCCAGGGTTCTGAACCTTTTAGTCATTTCACAACTTAGAAAAACTATTAACTGCACAATTAAATCATGTGCTACTACAAACTGTTAAGTGTATTTAGTGCAGTTTAATTAATGGCTACCACTGTCCTGTTCTTCTCCCCTTACCACCTAGTGCTTTAGAAAATCCAGTAGTTCCAGTGATCCTATGACCGCAAAGTGAGACAGGTAATTTTACCAATCCTTGTGAAAACAAAACATGCCTTTAAAAAAGCAAACAAAACAATAAGCTTCAGTTGGACTGATTAGTCTTAAATCAACTCTGAAACTGCATCTAAAGGGATTGAAATGACCAGAGAAAGCAAGGGAATATTTGAATCTACTCCCAGACTCTCATGCTGTCTCTCCCTTGTCAAACAGGATCAGATTATTGTTTTTTTTCTGATAAAGTTGCTGATATGTGCTGGTTATTATCAGTTTGAACTCCAAATAGAAACCTGTGAAAGTAAAATTTGATTGTCATCAATATCTGGCGTTTCTTCAAGGATGTGTGAAGAAGCATCTTCCACAGTTTAGTGTAGGTACACTATAGATACTGAAGATTGGAGAGTAAGTGTGTATGAAATTATCTGTAGAAGCTGTCAGTTGTTGATTCAACAATAATAGTTAAAACTGGAAGCTTTTCATCTCCAAATGTAAGAGTCTTCTTGTTTTCAGTCCTTTGCTGGCAGTAAAAATATTAGTGTTATCAGTGCTTATTTTATACCCCACTCATATGTTATCCATTATACCCCAATCATACTTTTTTTTTTCCTGATTGAAGTTCAAGATAAAGGGCATGCTGTTCTGGTTGCTGCTCTCCTGGTGGTTCTGCGCTCTTTGGTTGGGCCCAGGGAGTGGTGGTGAATGGAGTTATATCCAGCTGGAAGCTAGTCTCCAGTGGTGTTTCCCAGGGCTCAGTATAGAGACCAGTTCTGTTCAGTATCTTCATTGATGATCTGGACAAAGGGATCAAGTGCACTCTCAGTCAGTTTGCAGGTGACACCAAGTTGGGTGGGAGTGTTGATCTGCTGAATGGTAGGAAGGTTCTGCAGAGGAATCTGGACAGGCTGGAATGGTCTGAGGCCAATGGTATGAGGTTCAACAAGGCCAAGTACTGAGTCCTATCCTTGGATCACAGTAGCCTCAGGCAGTGCTACAGGCTGGAGGAGTGGCTGGAAAACTGCCTAGAGGAAAACAACCCGGAGGTGCTGTTCAGGAGTTTCTGAACAAGAGGCAGCCATGTGCCCAGGTGACCAGAAAGGCCAATGACATCCTGGCCTGTATCAAAATTAGTGTAGCCAAGCTCTCCATGTGTGGGATGATTAATAGAATTTGAAACAACAATTCTTGTACACCAAGAAAACTGCAGGTTTTTATTTTGCAGTCTTCTGGCTCATACATAATCTATTGCTTTCTTTTCCTTTCTGTGGTAATGTGCAAATCTTGCAATATTACATGTCCTCGTTGTCTTAGTAGGCCCCTGTGACTCCCAATTCTGACTAAGTAAGACTTCATCAGCTTGATTTTGATGAATTTCAGTTCATTAAACTTATTTCCCTGTGTATCATTATCATCCTTTTTCTGGAACAATTATTTCCTATCAGGTCTTAACAGATCAAAGAGGAATATTTTGAATTTGCAATAAAATATATGACTAAAAGACAAGACCATATTAATACTTCTGTGGTAGGGTTATGAAGGAGGTGATTCAATATAAAGACTTTAATCAGATTTAAATTAAAAGTGATTTTGTAAGAGGCATACGTTGCATTATAATTAGCTGGAGCTGGGCTCCAAGTATGTTTCTAACAAACAAGTCTTAAAAAAACCCATTAGAAATGTGAGAGTTCAGGCTGTTCCTGTGCAACAGTTATTAATGAGTTAAATACAGTTTCAAACTCTGTATTCCTGTTGAGTTTAGTATTCTGCAGTTGAATACATGATGTCCATGTCTGTTAGCAGTCAGGGCAGGGATGCTGAAGACTGAATCAATGAGGATTGAATTATCCTCCCCATGTTAGAGGAAGCTTCTTCAGTGCAGGGTTGTGATTCACTGTGATTAAGAATTTTGCTTTCAAGTTGCCTGTCTTGTAGGCAAGAGAGGAATTTCGTTACCACTAGTCTTGATTTAGCATCTTGAATTTTTAGTTTAGATATGCAACTGCCAAAGAGCTTTGTGGAAACAGAAGTAGGAAATTAAAGTACTTCAGTTGCTATTGCTGAAGAAATTCAGGAGTTTGCTGTGGATTTTGTAAAACACTGAGAGCACTGGCATCAAGTACTAAAACTTCCCTTCACATATCTTCTAATTTTTTTATTTTCGATGTCCTTTGAAATTGTAATAAAAAACACTACAAAATGACTACCTTGATTCATTGTCACTTCTCTCCCTACCCCCTGTCCTTTTACCTCTATTGAAGACAATTTTATGGATTCTTTTACTACAACTGAGTTTTGACCAAGGCATGCAGCAAAGGTTTGAAGTTACTCTTGCATGGTTTTCTGTCACAATTAGATGTTTTGGTGACAAATTTAGATGGAAGAATTTAGGAGTGCAGACATACAAGTTGGGGAAGTCAGTAGCTAATTTCTTAAGAAAAATTTTTTAATGTTGTTTACTCTCAATGTTGGTAATCCAGACCACAGCTTCTGAGATCTGACACTCTGTTTTAATCTAATCTTGATGGTTTCTATCTTAGTTTTCTTTAGGTTTATGGACTTTAAATGCAAATTAAATTTATGCATAATGAAACACTTTAACTGCATTCTTTATCCATTTTTGTATCAACATCAGAAATCTGAAGATTTGTTGTAATTCATTGTGTTTGCATAAGATGTGTTACTTTATATTCTTTTATCTAGTTCTGTGGAGTAAATTAAAGGCCCAATTTACTAATATCTCAAATTTACTGAATTCTTTCAAAGCGATGTATTGTTTTTTTAAGTCACATTATGTGGATAATTCATAACTTTATTTAAACAGCTCAAGGATTTGTACTTCATCAGAGAAGACCAGGTTCAGGATACATAAACTTTTACTTTCAAAGAAACCCCAGCCCTATCTGTTTTTTTTCAGATTTGCTATTTTCACAGGTAACATATATTACCAGAGAGGGAAGAATGCACAAATTTGCATTAAGTTTTCAAGAAAAGAGGGAATTGTAGCAACTGACTTTTTTCAGACGTGTCACTTTCAGATCGTAGACTTTAAGTCCAAAAAATGCCAACATACATACCTTAAATAGTTTATAGAATAATAATATAATATTTCATTTGGCAGTTCATCTGATTTCTAAGGAAATTTTGTATATGTTGTTAATCTGTTTTCATGTTAGTACATCTGCTGCTTTGAACAAATGGGTAGAAAAACCAGTAACTAGTTTTGAAAAAAAGTATGAATCTTGCATGCAATTGTGGTGTCGTATGTTGCATCCGTAGTGAATAAAACAAATTGATTCAAATATTCTCTGTATGCCTTTGTCGTTTTGTCTTTTGGTAGACTGATGAGGTTGTGGATGAATATAATGAAAATAATTTTTATGAATCTGATGAAGAACAGAAGGAGAAGGATCAGAAGTTGAAAACCACCTATACCATGGACCCAGACCACAGGCTGCTGTTACGAAATACAAAGCCCTTGCTTCAAAGCCGAAATGCTGCTGTATGACAAATTGCTTTTTACATTAAAATGTTAAACTACTAAACATCTATGTTTTTAGGAAATCTAAAAGATCGAGAAGTAAAATCTACATCATCTAGTGTGATAATACTCTTTAGTAACTTTAGGAAAAGTATCTTGGAGCTGTTTCAAGTTTAACTCACCTTGTAAGCAAACACATGCACTGACTGTGATACGTGCTCCAAATAATATGGACAAACAAAGTATTAGGAAAAAATCTAAGAACATCTGAATCCAATTTAAATAGCACGTGATGACTGTACCATAGTACAGCCTTTAGTGCTAAAGGCTTCGGCTACTAGTATGGCACAAACTCTTTTAGTGGTACAGATCTACAGAGAAAATCATGGTTGTTACTGATTCATTAATTTGTTCCTTCTTTTGAGTCTCACATTTTGAAAGTAAACAATATACACCTGGAATTATTTTGTCAGTCCAAGCCAGATTCGTAGTGTTGTTGCCTTGGCAGTGTTGCAGGATAGATACAAAATCATGACTGTAGTATGCTCTGCGTTATTTCCATGAAATTTTAAAATACAGGTAAATTTTTAGAAAGCTATGCTGATGGTGAATCATTGTGATGTTAATCAGATCACAGAAGGTTATTTCTAACCTCAGCTGGTCCTATTAATCAAGACTAGATGTCTTCAGGGAAAAGTCTTCCAGTGATAATGAATATTCATATCACTGCAAAACCAGTTACTGCACCATGATTAAGTCACCTTGCAACTATTCCTGATAAGCTAAGCAGATCAGGTTTTAGTTCTCCATTGGAAAGTACTTCTAGATTCCAACTAACATCTGACTCTTTTCAAAATCACATATAATCTGTGAGCAGCCTTTGGAAACAAATTGGTTAAATTTTTACAACTTTTTACTAAAAATTGCTGTTTGATGTTAGCAATACTGACTTGTTAGGGATGATATTGGTATGTTTACAATTTCAATTACATACTTTTTTCCCTCTCATTGTGCCTCTTCCTATGACCTTTTGTTTATTATAGCAGACAATAAATACTGGGAGGAAGTGAAGGTACTTAATTAGTAAAAATATATTAATTCTGGTGTTCTTCCTTAGTCTGCTTTGTTGATTTCAAAGACTGCAAGTAGGCACTTTGCTTTCTGAAAAAGAGTGAGTTGGTAGTTCTGCAGGTCTGAAGCAAATATGATAGATATATATGAACGATTTGAAGTTAACATGTTGTTCTGAATGTTCTTCTTTTAGGTGGTAATGGCAGTTGCACAGCTTTACTGGCATTTGGCACCCAAATCAGAAGCTAATATTGTTTCCAAGTCATTGGTGCGTTTACTCCGTAGTAATAGGTAGGTCAAGTCGGTACTTAACATCACTAATTTTCTGTGAGAGTTATTGTGCGTATTTGTTTAGCTGTAGTTGTAAGAATGCAAATGTTTCACTATTGGTTTCATTTTAAATTTGTCCTATAATACTCATTTTTACTCAGAAAATTAGGATCATTAAAAGTGATTCCGTCATTTTCCTTACCACATCCAGGGATCCTTCAGTATTGTATTTCATTCCTATGACTTTCATTCTGATAAGAATTATGGCTGCCTTGTTAGTGTTGAAATAGAGGCAGTACCAATTGGTTTGCTTAGGGTCTTGATTTGGAATTATTGGAATTTATTGGAAACTTAGTTCTATTGAGTCCCTTACTGTCTTGCTGGGCACTAAAGAAGTCTCCTGGTGTATCTTTTCCTGCACTTTAACACAAGTCGCAAAATAGGTTGGTTTAGAAGGGACCACTGAAGATTATCTAGTCCAATCCCCCTGCTCAAGCAGGGTCGCCTGGAACACAGTACTCAAGACTGTGTCTAGTCAGCTTTTGAATATCTCTGGGAAAGGAGGCAACATATTTGTTAAAATACCACTTGATCCTACTTAATCTCCTTTGTTTCCTTAATCCCTTTTCTGTTTTTTAAGAAAAAATTGATATTTAATTCAGGACATTTAATTTTGACTTTGACATCTTCAATGTTACTTTATCTACTTTTGTATGAAGGGTCTTGTCAGCCCATTTCATAAGATTGTTATTGCTATTTTTTCATTTGTGTTTCATAGTTTTGACATGGTATGCCAATATTTGCTGCATAGAAGTGGTTTTTTTCCCTACTCACTTTTTAGATTTTGAACTTCTATGTATATGTATATGAACTTCTATGTATATGAAACACTATTAAGATGTTCTCAGAATAACTTTCTAACTATATATATATATATGTATAACTATACATATATAGTTACATATATAGTTATACTGGTATTTTTGTTTAGAACTTCACTTTGAAAATAATTTACATTTTAAATTCATTGTTTGTGTCAAACAGACTCTAAAGTTTTTTAAAAAAGTCACTTTTGTTGTGCCTGGTAAGATTACTCAGATGTACTTTAAATTTTGTAAGCTGTGTCATCATAGAGCTCTTTCTCTGTAAACTTCTGCAGCTTATTCATGGCTAATATCTTTATCGTTTAAAAATTAGTAAAGAAGTAAAATTGGGTTACATATTCATGCTTTTATTTCAGGTAAGAATTAAGCACTATTATTTTAGTGTTTTGTTTTGTAGTTCTGTGTGCTTCCCATTCTCTATGTACAAACATAAGTAAAATGGCTAAAGTGATTTGGTATATGTATAGGTAATGTATAGAGTTAAACTCATACTAACAGGAAATATACTCATTTATACTCAAATTTCGTTAAAAGAGAAGTCACTTCTTTCTTGTACCTCAGTTGATGCCTAAAATGTCGCTAGTCTTCTGTTTGTCCTCTGTTGGATGGCTTGTCTGTTCTGTTACCATTCTGAGTGAAATACTTCTGCTGTTAGAGCTACTTTGAAATAAGCTTTTGCTGTTTGCCCTTGAAGGTATGTGCCTATGGCCTTTAAATTAATGTCGACTAAACTATAATGTAGTTAGGTTGAGAGTGCCTGAAAGAGCATTTCATAGCAATTTCCAGTCTTGGTTCGTCATGTTCAGCTGATTATTTCCATGTACCTTTGTGAGAATTACATAAAAATAGGCTTGAAAGATATTAAGTACATTTCTATTATTACTTCTCTTTGTAAGCAACAGCTGTAATTTCCTTAGAGCTATTAGACAGTTTTGAGTAAGAGGAGATAATGGAGATGATGATTTCTCTATTAGGATGTATTTGTAGCATGTGAGATTTGAGCACTCATGGTTCAGAAAAATTGTATGTAAATTGTTGTGTAGTTTTTAAGCAATTGGTGGCACAAACTCTGCAGTTTAAAAGCTTTAGACTGGTACTCAGATTTTTTTTTTTGCTCAATCCTGCTGAGGCTTTTGAACTAATACATGAATTATGAGAACGCCCTCCAATCATGTTTAAAGTTTTTGTGTTTAGAATATTACATTGTTTATATCTGTTGTTTATATCTTAGGAACACTAGTATGTTAAAGTGCTGCTTTTTAATAAATGTGTATGTCTGCCAATGTTACACCCTTAAGTCACAGGAGACCCTGGCCCATTTTGAAAATTTTTAGTAAAAATTTTTAAGACCAGAAAAGTCATAGCAATTCTTGCTAATTGTGCAAGGATTAATTGTTCTTGTAATTAATGGAGTCATTTTAACACTGCGGATAAAGGCAGTGTATTTTTGTTCTCCAGCTGTATAATCCTGAAATGTTTGTTCCAAGAAGATGGTTGAAATTTAAGGTTTTTGTAAGAGATTTTCATGATATTAAAATGATTAATGGATTTCTGTTTTAGATAAATGCCCAAGGTCCACAAGAGGCACCATTACACTGGTGTCAGTGAATATTTTTCCATCCTGGCATTTTAAAAAATGAGAACCTGATTTAATGCGTCTTCTTGTGAAGATGATGAACTTGTAGCAGTTGTTTTCAATGTTTGTGCCAAAACAAATGGATAACTGACTTGGTATTCAAATAGAATTGGACTTTCTTTGCCTCATTGCAATGTATTTTTCTTTGTACCTTTAATTTTGCGGAATGACTCTTACTTTTCTTTTCACATTCTAGGGAGGTGCAGTATATTGTTCTGCAAAATATTGCCACTATGTCAATTCAGAGAAAGGTATACCCTATTTAGAATTTTCTAAATCATATTTTATATGAAACACAGGAGAGCTACATAAATATGTTCTGATTTTCAGGGTATGTTTGAACCTTTTCTGAAGAGTTTCTATGTTAGATCAACTGATCCAACTATGATCAAAACACTGAAGGTGAGTTTAAAAACAAACTCATTTATATAGTGCTGGACTAATCAATTTTCAACAGGAAGGTAAAATCCTTTTCACTAATATGACATAGATCATTCTGTGTAATTTCTTCACTAAGAGTTGTGGCTCTTAGTATAAGTCCACAAGTGTCCTTTAGGCTTGTCAGGCTGTCTGAAAGTTCTCTTGTTACTGTGTTGCAGGTGGCAGATGGGCTATGTTTTCCACTACAGCATTTAGGACTTTTCAGTGATAGAGAGCACTGCGGTTTTTATCCAACCAGCTAGCCTAACATTGTAGAGTTAGACTGTTTTCACACGAGAAAGAGAGTCTTTAATACTGCTAGCTTAAAAAGAATTTTAAGTCTGTTACCCTGTACAAAATGGGACAGTGCTACGGTCCCAAATCCCCTTTAAAGTTAGCACTCAACATGAGAAATACTTTAGGCTTTCCTCAAGGTCACATCTCAGTGCATGTTTTTTGGCTGTTGTCTTCTTTTTTTCTCTATTCTTATTCTTTAATAAATGTGAAATCCTTGACGAAATAATAGATAAAAAATTATCTACGATTATGTGCCTTTTCTCTTGTTTTCCTTTAGATTGTCGTAGGCACTTGTGTTTAGGAGTAGAAGGTACAGTTTTCTGAAAGAAACATTGTTTTTTCCTTATCTTCATTTTACATGCATGTTGCACCCTCATTATATGTTTGAGAGTGATGCAGTCCAAGATGACCGTATCAAACCCATTGTGTTTTTGTATGTACAACAGTAAGTGTTAGCAAATTTGAAGCAAAAAGATATTTTCCCCATTTAATGATTATGATAACTGTCAGGAATACTGTCAGGAATGCCTTGCTGTTATCCAAGAAGTCAGGCCCAATATAATTGAAGTTGATACGTTTAAATTCCCATATTAATTGATAATACAACGTGTAAGGGGTGGAGAAGTAGAAATTGGGGTTTTCCTTTCATTATCTCATTTGTTTTTTGGTGGCTGAAAAATTTAGGACAACTTGAACAGTTATGTACGTAAGAAAATCTTGTGGATTTCTCCATCTCTTGCTTTTGTAGTTCCAGCATATCAGCTATAAGACAGAATGATGAGACCCATGGTAGTATTTAAGGTGTAGAGGCAGCCTGGAATTTGTCTGCTGTGCTGTTTAGATTTCTGTTTTGTTCCTTTTTATTTTCCCAGCATTAAGTTTGCTTTTTTGATCACTGGTTAGCATTGAGCTTATATCTTCGCAGATATTTTAGTATCAATTTCTCAGTTATATTTAGTTGTAATCATCTCAGAGCATATCGTTTCTGTACAGGTCAGGTTTTTACACTGTTATGAACGTTACTTTGCAGATACATGTGTTGAAATTTATTTTGCCATTTTATTAACCAGTGCCCTATTACTTGGACTTTTTATGCAGCTTTTCTTAGTCAGCCTTTGTCTTCATTTAATGGAAAGCTGTCACATCAGTTAAAACTTCGTCATCTATCTTCTCATTACTTTCATAATTCATAAATGAAAAAGGCCAGCAAAGATATTTGCGATATTCCATTGATAGCCATCCTGTACTATAAAATAGTCTCCTTTTTTCCTACCTGTTAATCTTTTTTATTTATCCTCTTGCTTTCTATGCTGTGCTGGTTATTTATCTTTAAGAGCCTTTGGTTATAGGTCTTACCAAACTGTTTTTGAAGTACTGATGGAGTGTTTCAATTAAGTATCCTTTTCTGGGTGACTCCAACTCAAAAAATACCACCAGACTGCTGAGTATGACTTCCGTATAGAGAGACAAGGTTGTCTTTTCAGTTTACTTTATTCAAAGGTAAACAGTCTGGAAGTATGGCATCTTAACAATACATGCCAAGTGTTGTATATAATCCTTTTGTTCATGAGGAACAAAGAAGAGTTTTCATGACCTGATGTTGTTGATGTTGATTAAGATCTGAGGAATCTCGTGGATAACAAGTGTTCCTTTAGTGAGTTTAAAGGTCTTTTTTTTACAGTTCATCTGAATATAAGGGACAATTAATTTATCTCTCCCCAGCTACAGTTGTGACTTCCATCATTTCTTCTTACACTTGCTAGTTGTCACATGGTTCTTCCATGCTAAGGCCTTTGTGTAACATTGGAAAGCACGCTAGAGCTTGTAGAAGATGCATCACTGAACCCTACGGTCTTGATTTGAAAACTTTTTGTATACTAGCAAGCAAAATGCTCCTCTTGAGTGCAATGCTGGTGGCAGTTTATAGTGACAGTGGTATACTCTATTGAATTCTGAATGGTATTTTTAATAATATTATCTTTTACTTATATACATTAAAAGTATAGTGCACATGTGGTACTGTTTATAACATTTTACCTTTTGATAAAATATCTTTTTTCTTGTAGCTTGAAATCTTGACAAATTTAGCAAATGAAGCCAACATATCAACTTTGCTTCGAGAATTTCAGGTTTGTAGAGAAGTGTATTCTTTTAATGTCAAATGCTCTCTTTTGCCGTTATTGGACGTTTCTTTTAGCTTCTTAGGCTTAAATTTTTCAAATTAAAGTCTTTTCCAGCATAAAATAGTCTCAAAATGGAAATGTAACTGTCTTATATCATGATGGCTAATGGAGCTTTTTGTATATGGAAAGGAGTTTCAGGGTTTTGTTTCTCGCTCTCCTTCCAGCTACCAAAAAAAAAAAAAATTAGCTGGTGGCAAAAACTTTGTATTCTTTAAAACAAATTCTACTAACTTGACTGACACTGTAAGTCACTGTATGATAGGGTCTTAATTTTAGCAGTATTTGGCCATCAGCATTTATGGCTGAGCCTCACTTCCATAAGTCATCTGATGAAATAGTATTGTCTCCAATATCTTTGTGTATCAGCAAGGTGTTCTGCCTATACCGTGAACCAGTGTCTGTCCTTCTTTCTTTCCTCTTTGCTTATGACATCTATTTTCATTGCTTCAGTTCTCTGGCTGGATTTCTCTGGAAGGTACTGGTTCTCAGGCAGGTAGGTTATTCGTAGTTTCACAGATGCTTGTAGTTAAATGAACTGAAACCTCTCTGAAGAGAAAGCTCATCGACTTCTCCAGCTTTGCACACAAACTAATTGCTGTTTTTGGTTAATTGTCCCCTGCTCTAAGCTTCCTTGAAATCAGAGGTTTGTGTGGCCAGGGGTGACCAAAGCTGGCAAGGAGGAGATACCTTCTAAAAGTGACAGTAAGACGAAAGAAGTGTGACTACTAGTGTGCAATGTAGCTTTCTTGGTTGAATTTATTGTACAGTATGTCTGTCTTATGAGGATAGTATGGTAAGTCTTTGTCTGACAAGAGTTATGCACTGACTAATGAACATCTTGTTTCCTTAGACTTACGTGAAAAGCCAAGATAAACAGTTTGCTGCAGCTACAATTCAGGCTATAGGCAGATGCGCAACTAACATCACTGAAGTGACTGACACATGCCTCAACGGCCTTGTATGTTTGCTGTCCAACAGGGATGGTAAGCTAAATGTTCTGTTTGTTTTCTCAGTCGCTGATGGCATGAAATTTTTTCTTAATGAGAACCACACAGCGCAGATAACTTTAAAAACCATATCAGGGTTGACTTTTGTAAGAATTTAGGTGACAAGACTGGATAAAAATAGTGATTCTGAACTTCCAAAGGGTCTCATATTCACTGAGTAAATATTTTCTCTTTTTTTTAGTGAAATTAATTCCTTGTGGCCTGCAATTACGTGTTTACCTACTTTTTCTTAAAATGCTGTACTTGCTAAAGTGTGCTGTTTTGATTATCATTGGTAGCAGTTGTTTTATATGTTTAGTTGCATCAAAGCAGTTAGCCTGTAGAGGGTGCTGAAAGCTTGGATTTTTTTTTTTTATTGCATCAATGCCTAACTGAAAAAAAAATATTAAACACTTCTAGGATAAATAGCCCCAAATTGGGCTTGATTTTGTAATGTAACCTGCTGTTATTTTTGTATAGTGAAACAGATTTGCAAATCACTGAGGAACACAAGAAGGAGCAGATAAAGTCATAGGATATAGCACCACTATAAATCAATACCTAATAACAGTCTATAATCATACTAGTTACCAGTGAATATTGAAGGTGATAAGTGAAATAGAGAACTGGAAGATGATTATATAATGTACAGTTTATGTGTTATATATAAATACTGTATATAGAGTTAGAAAATATATAGTTTAAAAATAATGTCAGGAAGGAGGAAAATCATGATTTTGGGGTGCCCTGGAGTAATTAGAATTGTTCAGAGAACATAGGCGAGATCTTCTCTAAGCTTTGAAAAGCAACATTAGTGCCCTCCATATCTACTGGATATAGTTTCATGGTAATCATAAGAAAGCCTTTATTAGGGACATCACCTTGGCAGCACATAGTCATCCTGTGACCCACTAATACACTCAGAGCTTTCTCTTACTTGGTTTACAAACTGTGAATCCTCATTCTCAACTCCCTCACCTTGTAGCAGAAATTCCTGAGAGGCCTCAGTGCTTTGTAGTTTTAATATATGTAACTTAAATTTCCTAGTGCTCCAGATATTGTTTACATTTAAGCTTTTCTGATTATCAGCTGTGTTTAAAATATCTTCCCGTATTGTGCTACAAGGCATGTCTGCATAGTGCATCTTTTTGTATTACATTCAGCAATTACCATAGTAAAAATACAAGCTTTAAAGCTTGTTCTTGATTCACTTAATTCTACTAGCAATCTTTCTCTAAGTGAGAAGACTCCTTTCAGCATGTACAAATCCCCATTTTTCTTCTCTTTTAAACTAAATAATAAAACTATCGCCTGAGAATACCGAGTTTGTTACTTAATAATTTTTTTCTGTTTTCTTGCTTTGTTTTTCTTTTTGCTAAGAAGAAACAAAGATAAGAGGAAAAGGGTTTGTTTTCTTTTATCAGAGATTGTCAATTCTATATATATACACACACACACATGCACGTCTGTGTATACAAAAGTCTGTCTCAACAAGATTAGTTTCCTTGTCTGTTTTTAAGTAGTCGTCTAGCAAATAAAATTATCTTCTTGTGCTTACTCTTCTGAAAGACTGCGAAGGATATATTGAGGATCTTTTAAACCTGGCAGCTGGCAAATTGATTTACCATAGTTGCAGTGTCTTTATTCCTTCTTTCAAGGAATGAATAGAATGGCATAATTTACATGGTACCTTTCTGCAGGTGAGAAGAAATTACCAATAGTCTCAGCTTACTGAATATATGAGTTTTAGCATGGTAAGGGAATAAAAAGAGATTTAGCCTGTGTAGGAGTCTTGGTTAATCTTGCTTTCTCCCAGCTTTCAACCTTAAAGTATACAGACAGTCTGTTTGCTGTGTGACTTCTTTCATGGTCTTTTGAAACCTGGCATTAAATGTGCTGCTTTGCATAGCATGAAGCACAAGCTGGTAGATCCAGCAGGTTATGAGGTCCATGAAAGCAGTCAGAGAGGTGACCAGACTAATTCTACCAAACTGAAATAGAATGCCGAAGAACAGGCTTGTGGCTAAACTGCCTTCTAATTCTATGCTCTTGTTCTGGAATGGCCTTAACTGTAGATATAACCCAATACCCGAGATATCTTGGCTGTATCCGACCCAGGAGTACAAGTCATCATTCTGGAACTTGGGTGCTGAGAGGCAGAGTGTCATTCCAGAAACAAGGCTCTGGGGAAGGCAAGAGCTGCTCTTGAAATTTTCTTTGCATATTTATGAGTGGCTTATTTGAAGTCAGATTTCCCCTACTCAGGAAAGCTGTGAGCTGTTGAAAACAGCAACAGCAACATTTGAACTACAGAAGCACCACAGAAACTGGAAAGTTCAATGATGAGACACTGAAAAAGCTATGTGAAGAGTTATCCCACCTGGACCTGACTGACTCCTGAAGAGATGTTCTGTGTGAAGCCATGTTGAGGGCTGAGAATTATTTTTCTTCCTCATCATGCTTCCTTCATCTGAAGGAACTACAAAGGGAAAAGTTTTTTTGGTTCCTCGATGTGATGTTTGGCATTTAACTATTGCATTTTCCTTAAGCAATTGCACTGATAGTTTCAACTGACCACTGCTGCACTTGGACATAAAAGTAATTTTAGATGTAATGGGATTATGGGAAGTCGCTTTTTGCTGTCTGTATATACTATATATAACTATATTCTGCATATAATAGAAATTCTGTTGTTTTTTCTTAAATGAGTGACTTTCATTTTCTGTTGAAAGTGGCAGGTTGAATGTAAACACAATTGTAGGATGTATAGATAAAATTTCTTTTTTCCCTATGATTCTATACAAAACCAGGAAAGTTATAAGATCATTGGAACTGTTAATACATCAGGTAACTACTGCATGTTGATTGTAATTACTGCTCGAATGACACAAAAGAAAAGCAACTCCTTGTAGCATTCAGTTTCTATGTATTAATGGGGTTTCTGAGTTTCGTTGTTTATAAGTGTGGAAAAGTTAATCAGCTTAAACTTTGTGTCATTCTGAAAAGCAGAAACTTCAGGTTTGCCTGGATACTTAGTAGTTGCCTTTTAACATTGTTTTTAACCATTAATAACCCAAATAATCACAAGATTGTTTGTGTATAGAAGCGATCTTTAAAGATCAGCTAGTCCAACTCCTCTGCCACAGGCAAGGATACGTTCCATTAGACCTGGTGGCTCAGAGCTCTGTCTAATCTGATCTTGAATGTTTCTAGGGATTGGGCATCACAACCAGTCTGGGTAATCTGTTCCAGTGTTTCACCACCCTCATTGTAAAAACTACTCTCTTATATATAATCTAAATCAAACTTGTTTTTGTTAAAAACCATTACATGCCTTGTCCTGTCAAAACAGGCCTTGATAAAAAGTCTCTCCCCATCTATATTGTAGGCCCCCTTTAGGTACTGAAGGACCACTAGAAGGTCTTCTCAGAGCCTTTTCTTCTGCAGGTTGAACAGCCCCAACTCTCTCAGCTTTTCCTTATAGAAGAGGTACTCCAGCCCTCACATCATATTTGTGGCCTCCTCTGGAGCCATTCCAACACATCCATGTTTTTCTTGTGTATTCTAAAGCTGAATCTGGTATTCCAGGTGGGGTCTTCTCACCAGAATAGAGTAGAGGGGAAGAATCTCTTCCCTTGCTTTGCTGGCTATGCTGCCCGGGATACAATTGCCTTTCTGGGCTGTGAGTGCATATTGCTGAGTCATGTCCAGTCTTTCATCCACGAGCACCCTCAAATTCTTTGTCAGCAGGGCTGCTCTCAAACCTTTCATCCTCCATCCTGGACTGATACTGATACGACCGTGTAGATATAATTTACGTTGCTTTGAAACTGTGTTCATTTATTGTTGCCTTCTATGCAGTTTTTCTTTGGTAGTTCTGGTAAAGTTACGTTTTAAAGTTTTCTTGCTGCTCATTCAGCATGCCATTTTTATCTCCCCTTTTAGTGTTTTGTTGGAGTTTGTTTTGGTTTTGAACCTACATGTTTGTCTTTTATTTCATGCTCATTTTTGGGATTCTCTGTATGTGTAAAGCAAGCCTCCAAGATTCTCTCTGGTTTTTTGGACTGCGCAAGCACTTATTCTAAAACAAACTCATTTTGATTTTGTTGGTGCTTTCTTTTGTGGTATCTAGACTTGTGTGAAAGAACCATACTGGTTTATTTGTTTACAATTCTGGTTTATTTTCTTTAAATTTGCTCCCACAGATTGCACTAAAGTAGTTCCTATTGTGACATTTCATTTAGTGCAGTTGATTTTATCATAACCAGTTCTACATTGTCAGCAGGTATTTTTAATAATGACTTCAAGTCCACTTAGGTTTTTGGGTTCAGTTTTATTTTTCTAAACTGTTCAATGTATCACACTGTAAATATTCCAGATTGCAATTTTCAAGAATTGTCTTCTTATTTTAGTACCTGGCAAAACACAATTTAAATTAAATTCATCTATAGGATTACAGAAGACCTTGAGATATATGAAGCAGACATGTTAACCTTGCTTCAAGGAAGTAGTCTAGAAAATGACAGATGTCATATCAAATAAAGGATGACACAAAAAGCTACAAGCTAAAATTTAAACATTTCATAGGCTTATAGTGTAATGATGCATACTCAGAGCTTTTGAAAAGCCTGTCTCCATAAAGAAGTTTGCTTTCTCAAGAAAAAACAAACAAGCAAACAAGCCCAAAATTTAGGCATTTCTTCCTCATGCTGTTCTATTGAAACTTGATTGCTAAATGAATGGTCCATGTGTCAGGTTATCCTTTTGAAATGTAGGAATACCTCTGTTTAACAAATGGTAGTTAGACTTCTTCATCTTTCCTTATAGCAGGAGTTTACTCTTGCACCTTTGCACCTGTTGGGTCTTCTTAGCTTTAGAAATTGTGTATTTCATACAGGTTGAAGAGGCTGTGAATGTTACTTGTTTCAGTAGTTAAGCACTCCAGGGCATGACTTTGGCATGAATCTTACAACAGCTGGCTATTTAGAAGCTTCATTTGAATGTACTAGAGATCAGGTTACAGACCTGAGAGGGACTGTTTAGAATGTGAAGAAGTGCAAAGGAAATGTTTAATTATTTCTCTAGCATATGAATGATCTGTTACTGTTAGTTGAATATTTCTTTGAAAATTCAAAAAGTGTTTGTATTTTTAATTGAGACTGCAAGTTACTTATGAATATGCCTAATCTTAATGAAAAACTTCCTCCTCAGTTTGAGAAGGAAGAGTACAAAGTGCATCTTTACTAAAATACAGTTTCTTAAAAAGTATGTAGTGGGATGATATTTTTCCATTTAGAATGTTTCTCTTTCCTCTTTTTGCTGCTAACTTGATTCAGGAAGCTGAACTTGTGATACTTAGAACGGTTTACCTCTTTGTTACCAAGTAAATGGAATTCAGTTCTGCAAAGCGTGTTTTAAAAGCTTTTACATATTTTACAATCAATTATTTATGACTTTTTCTTTTGCATAAATGCTTTTAAAATTAATAATTTGTTTTGTCTGAAACAGAAATCGTAGTTGCTGAAAGTGTTGTTGTCATTAAGAAACTGCTGCAAACCCAACCAGCACACCATGGTGAAATTATTAAACATATGGCCAAACTCTTGGATAACATTACAGTGAGTATTTGTTCACACTGTCTTATTTTCCTTGTTGACACATAGTGAAATTTTTATATCGTTTGAATTTGTGCCACAAATGGAAAGAGGTATATTAGAGAAATACAACATAGTTTTTAATTTTTGACATAAAATATAGTGTTTTGTGATCTTAAAGAGAAGGAAATAGAAGCTATCAGATGACATCTATTTTTACCTTAGATCTGGGAAGCGATTTTGAAAAAGATCTCTGGAAATTATTGAGTATTGCTAGTACTGTTATGCCAAGATGAATAGCAGGTTTAGAATGTGGAGTGGCTAAGTTACAATGAAAGTACGGGCAAAGCAGCAGCTAACTTGAGGATTATCAGCCAGTTGTGTTAGTGATCTGGAATGGAGTTTAAAAAATTTTATTTTACACCTTTTTCCGCAAAACACCTGAGCTTTCCATGGTATCAGACATGCTTCTGTGAGTTTGTCTTGAAGTTGCATTTGTATCTCCTGTGAGATTCTGTGGTATTTAGCAGTAAAATTTGCGTTATTCACTATCATCTGTCTTTAGATTTAATTGACCTTTAGGTATGCTGATAGTTATTTGGCAAATTCTCCACACTGTCCCAGTAATTGGTACAACATTTAGGAGTCCATCCTAAATTAGGATATAGGACTGATGACCATTAGCTACTTACTGCATCATAAACCAAAGGTGACAGATTTTGATCTGTCAGTCATTTTTGTGTAGAGCCTCTAATTAAGACTGTTTAGTTTCATAAAATTACACATTTATTCATGATGGAACAGTTTCTAAATCAGTGAATCTTCATTTTTCGGTAGTTGAACTTGACAGAGTATGGATTATTAAAAGAAAAAGAAAATGTGATATTCTTGGTTCATGTTTGTTGACAAATTAGATGAATCTTTAACTCCTAAGATCTAAGATCAAAGACTCCTAAGATCAAACTCTTTAACTGATGTAAAGAAAATAAATTCACTGAATTGCTCATATCAAAAGAGGATATAAGATAATGCTGCTAATTACATATCAAAATAAGTATTACCTATCTTATAATAATTATCTGTGTTTTCAGAAAATTTGTGCAATATTTTGATTACTACAATCTCTTAAATAGTGTATAATTTTATTATAGACATCTTCTGGCACTTCACCAAATGAGTTTGTCATTTTATTTCCACCTATTGTACAGGCAAAAATAGTTATTTTCTAAATATTCCATTTAACACTTAGAAGAAGTTTGTAGCTCTTTTATACAATCAAAACTTCCAAGTAAATACTTCAAGTTTTAAATAAAGATAGCTTTTCTTTTCTGAAAATATTTTCTTTAAGTTGAATAAGGGGGCAGAAAGACATGCTGTACTTGAACTACTTCGATATTCTTAAGTTTTCCAGTATGGGGTTGTAACAGAATATCAGAAAATGGTAAGTAGTAGAACAGTCTGTGGCGTAGAGCCGTCATAGGAATAAATTGAAAATCAAAATCTGATTCTGAATCATGCTTCTTATTCAATAACAAAGCAGTGATAGTGATGCCATAGGCTCTCCGAGGTGCTTATTTTATATCTTGTTTGACACTTTTCCATGTAATTTTTTAATAACTTCAAGATATATATCTTTCTCAGTATGCTTCAGAATAAATTTGGAAGAAGTTCATATTTATTATTTGAATGCCATATCATTTTTCTGAAATAACCTGCCCCTATTATGTCTGAAAATGAATGTATTCCTTCACAGAATGGTTTGGGTTGACAGGGACCTGTAAAGGTGATCTAGTCCAAACACCCATCCCCTTACTTCTGTAAAGATTGAGCAGATATGTTTAGGAAGGAGAATATAATTACTGAGGGTATGAGTTTGAAATGTCAACATTTAATACAGTATTACTGGAGTCCCTGAGATTTGCACCTGCACTTTAAACATTGCTCTTGGTAAAAGTGGTTGTGAGTTGATGTAACACAATTGCCTTGCGTTTTGTGTGCTATAATAGAGAGACACAAATCAAGGGTTCCTGACCATTATTGCATTGACATACAGTATGTGTACAAACATACACACTTGTGTACACAGTTACTTTGCATGGGGTTTTTTAGTGTTTGGGTTTTTTGTTTTTTTTTTTCCTGACCTCTTCCGTTGGGTAAAGTATTAGGATGGAAACTGGTAGTACCTACCCTCTAGCTGTATGCAGGAGTATACCACTGTCTTCAAAGGACTCTTGCATCTGGATGTAGGAGAAGCAGCCAAATGATATGGTCTTGAATGAACTGGATGGAAACTAGACAATGGGAGAATGTGACCAAAGAAATTATTTGTTGCTTTTTAGAGTTGAAATTAATTTAATACTATGTAATACACAGCTGAAAGCATGAACAGAATTAAATACTATTAAATCAAAAAGCACTTAAGGAAAAAATAAACTTTCTGATTGTTCTGCCAGGGTTTAGTTTACGTAAGTCGTAAACAGCCTCTAAAATAAACAGAATTGGTGTAAACTCAGTGGAATACCTTAATGGATTGGTGTCTGAATTTCTCTCATTGATACTGTTATGAATTTTACTTGTGCTAGCCTGAATGTGTGATTGGCAATGTGGAGGTGCCTAAGAATCTTTGCTAGCAATGTTTCTTTCAGGTCAGGTACTTTACTGACATTTTTGTCTTCATCGTCTTCATCTACAGAAGTGTAGTGGGTTGACCCTGACTGGTCACCAGGTACCTACCAAAGCCACTATATCATTCCCCTCTGCAAATGGACATGGGAGAGAAAGTAGAATGTAGGGTTCATGAGTTGAGGTAAGAACCGGGAGAGATCACTCACCAGTCACCGTCACAGACAAAACAGACTTGAAGTGGGGGTATTAATTGAATTTGTTATTAACAGAATCAGGGCATGATAATGAGAAGTAAAATAAATCTTAAAAACACCTTCTCCTCATCCCTCCCTCCTTCCCAGCTTCTGCTGCCTTCCCACCACACAGGGAAGAGGGGAATGGGGGTTATTGTCGGTCTGGTTGTTTCTGCTGCTGCTCAGGGACAAGAGTCCTTCCACCACCCCAGCATGGGATCCTGTGCTTCAGGCACAGGCTGCTCCAGCGTAGGTCCCTCACAGGGCCACAGGTCCTACCAGAAAAACCTGCTCTATCATAGGCTCTCTCTTCATGGATCAGCAGGTCCCATGGGCCTCATCAGAGGTCCATCATGGGCCTCCCATGGGGTCACAGCCTCCTTTAGGTATCCACTTGCTCTGGCATGGATTTCCTCTGTGGGCTGGAGGTGGATCTCTGCATGTCCATGGTCCTCCGTAGTCTGTAGGGCAGAGCCACTTCACCGAGGTCTTCACCATGGGCTGCAGGGGAACCTCAACTCCAGCACCTGGAGCACCTTCTCCCCCTCCTACTCCACTGAGCTTGGTTGTCTACAGAGTTGTTCGCATGTTCTCACTCGGTTCTTCTCTGACTGCAGTTTTCCTCTGCCCAATAATTATTTTTTTCTGCTCTTAAATATGTTATCACAGAGGCATTACTGTCATTCCTGATTGGCCAGCAGCAGAACCATCCTGGAGCTGACTGGCATTAGCTCTGCCGGGCGTGGGGGGATCTTCTGGCAACTTCTCACAAAAGCCAGCCCTGCTGCCAAAACCTGACCACACAAACCCAATACAAGAAATCATTTAGAAAATGACAGGGTATAGAATATTTAGAAAACACCTATTTTCTCTTGTAGAATAAATATAAGCTAAGGTAAAAAAGTTAAATATTAAGACCATATATATGTAAATAATAAGACCAAATATAAGAAGTATTAGGAAGTTCAGTGAAAAATTACTGAGCTCTTGTAGACCACTGACTCTCATTTACAGTAAAGATTAGGTCTATTTCATCTTGCCCTTTGCTTGATTGTTTCTTACATATCTGAAAAGAGTGGTTATTTTTGTTCCTTTACTTTTGTGTGTTTTCATTTGTACTTTAAACTTTTATCCCAGGTTTGCCCAGGTAAAGATCTGTGATACCTATTTTGTGTTTGATATTTGTTGAGTATATAGACCTATGCATAGTACAGCTTGATCTAGCTACATTCCAGCTCCTTTCTTCCATACCCTTTAAAAGCTGTAACTGAAAAATGCATGTCTGATAGTGTCGTGAAGATATTAAACAAGAGAATAATTGTATCTCTTTAAACTTCTGTTTTTAAAAATCATTGAAACATTTCCATTTAGCTGTTAATGTGTTAATAACATCGTCATTGCTTTACAGTTTAATGACTTGCTAAGTTTTGGGCCGGAGATCTAAGCAATGCCGGTTTGTCCTAGCTGTTCACTTTGATAGGCTCATGTAGCTTTTAGAGTGACAGATTCAAAAATACACTTACGGGAATGGGCCTGTTCTTTCGTCTGCACCTTTTCTTCTTGCTGTCAGTCTAGCATTTCAAATCAACTTTATCCCTCTTTATATTTCTGATTCCAAATAAAATAAAAAAAAAATGCTAGCTATGCAAATTTTCTTCTGGATGCAGAGAATTATGTTTCATTTGCCATTTGAATATCTCCTGATTTTGACACATGTGGATAGTCAGAATTAGTGATTTTAAGTTGTACTTTAGCCTTATGTGGTTTGTGATTAAGTTAAGAGATGCACTACAGTAGTTTTTCAATTGTGCTGCCTAGAGCAATCTGTAAAATCTTTATAATAGCCATCTCTAACTGCTGAAGGTAACCAGTTTTGCTTTGAGGGGAGGGTCTGGCTGGTTTTTCTTTTTTATTTTTTAACCATTTATTTATTTTCCTTGAGACGGGTAATGGGTTGAAATGGTAGTAGAAACTGCCTCCAGGTACTAAAGGCTTAAAAAGTGCACTTAACCACTTGCTCAGGGCATATGGAATAAAACATCAGGCAAAGTAATTTACAATCCTGTTTGCCTTTGAAGATAATGCAGAGCAGGGCTGAATAATGAAAGTATTATTTCCTGCATTTTTGTCAATTCAAGGTCCCTACTTAAGCTGTACTGGAAAAGGCAGTGAAGGTCTAGAAGGGGCTTCATTTCTTGTTTGCTGCTTTGAGTACCCTGGAAACAACAGCTGCAGGATCATGCAGTTGATATTATGTGGTTGAGAACTGGAAGACTTAAACAGGGAAAAAGAAGTCTGAAAATATTGTGTGATTTTGACCCCAAATGAATCCAGTGACACAGAAACATTGGGTTCATCAGTTCGACATACACTTTTCATTAAAATGGCTTCTGCTCAGGGTTTGATTCAAAAAGTCTTTAATTGATATTGATTCTTGTGGCACAAAATTGTGTTTAATGTATATACAGTATTTACGTAGTAAGGTAACTACCTGGTTAAAAGGCAGAGTCTCATGAGAAATTTCATCTGTCTTCCATCTTCACTGTTATTCAAATTAGACTTTATTTATTTAACATTCTAAAACTATTTTATTAGTCTGATAATTACATTTTACAAACTGGGAAAAAACTTGAAGGGGTAATACACTGTGCTTAAATGTATGCTATTTAAATATATTTAATTGTGAGTTTAAAGTGTAGTCCTGACTTTGGCTAGGAAAAGTACAATAGGGATGTTAGTGTTTCATAATTAGTGATATTCCTGAAATTAGTCTGCACTGTGAGCTATTTTTGTTTTATAAAAAGATAGCAATAGGAAAAGGGATGTTTCTAATGGACTGCTGCCCAAACTACGGTACTTAGTGCTCTCTTGTAGAATTCTAGTATTTTAGCAAGTCTGTAATGAAATATTTTAGAAAAATAAATCTAGCATAGCTGAAGTCTGAAGTTGCCTATATATTCTTATTTAGAGGTATCTATCTGTACAGCAGGCAACTTGAACTGCTCCAATACTGGAAAATTTAATGTACCACTCAATTACTATTCTTTAGCCCAATTTAAAATAATAGATTGGGTGTGAGGTCTTAATGCAGTGTAACCTTTGGAACATTAGAAATAACCTCCTTCCCTTCTGAAATCGGTGTATAGTATTGGCATCAGTCTTACCATTTTGCAGATGAACATACTCTGATTGCATTTAAAGTGCTTATATATAGCAGTTGTTTGCCTCTCTTGTGCTGCAAATTCCAAGACTATTTAATTTTTTTGTCAATTCACATTAAAAATAATTTTAGTGAAACTGTCAAGTAGCTCCAAGTAAGACCTGTAAGAACCAAGTAAGAACTTTCTGATCAGAGTGTTTTCAGTTAAGGTGGTAGATCGTATTCAGAAATTGAGAATTGTAGTTTTGAACTCCTGTCTTACCAAAATTCTGTGTTCGGCTGGTCTTGGACATTTGTAAAAATATGAATCTTACTGTCATAAAATTTGGAATAAAAATGAAAGAAAGCAATAGTGTTAAAGAAATCCGTGTGATTTTAAATTAGGCAGGATTTGAGAAAGGTGTATTCTTGGAAACAATTTCTGTGTGAATATAGTAACACAGAAAACCCTGACTTGTTTCAACATGGTGTTTGGTGTAACCTGGTGGCAAGGATTCACAACCACACCTCAAAGACTTGGATTATGTTCCCAGTTGCCATCAGCTTATACTGTGGACATGAACATGTCACTTCGGTGTGCCGCTGTTTCCAATCCTCCTCTCTTTGTCTCATCAACTTGTAATACGTGGGTTTTGGGGCAGAATCAGTATCTTATAATTGTACAGATATTCTGTCTAATAAAATGGCCATATTGAATAGTATTTAATTTCACTCTGCATTTTTGCATGACAGTTGTCTGTAAATAATATTTTGTCTTACTTGTTTTTGAACACAGACACATACAAGTATGCAAGTAGTCTGTGAATGTATTAACCTAAAATTTTCAATGTTTTCTCAGGTTCCAGTAGCCAGAGCCAGCATTCTGTGGCTCATTGGCGAATACTGTGAGCGGGTTCCAAAGATCGCACCCGATGTTTTGAGAAAGACCGCCAAGAGTTTCACCAATGAAGACGACCTTGTGAAGTTGCAGATCTTAAACTTGGGTGCAAAACTATATTTAACAAACTCAAAGCAGGTAAGCCTAAACTCAGAATTTTATGTATTAGTCATGGTAGGTTTTGTAAAGTCTGTATAGATAAGCAGTAATTTCATCTGTATCCATAACCAGAACTAGTCCATATTTCTGTATGGAGAAAAGCTGAACATCAAGAAATCTAAAGATTAAATCTAACCATGAGTCTTTAAGTATATGCTGGATCATAAATGTGATTTTTTGTTTCTTTCTTTTGAAAACTCAGTTTTTCAGTTCACATTAATGGGAAAGATTTGTAGATTGTATTAGTAATATCAGATACGAGATTTTCCAGATGTGTTTTGCTGTTTTCTGAAACTAAGACCAGAATTTTCAAGGAAATACTGTCATTTTGAACAAGAAGCTGCTCATTTTTTTATTCAGGATATCTACAAGGAGATGCCAGTAAAAGGCTCATTTTGTTTTTCCATCAGTGCTTGTTTTAAAGATAGTTACTGCTTTCCTTTTTTCTATTTTTTTAGTATGTTTGCTTATTAATTATTTCATTTTACCTTGTAGGGAAGGTTGGCTTTTGATATCTCTAGTAGAAAATATAATCTAAAAATGTTAGATAGTACAAAAAGGTGAACTTAGATCTCCAGGTAGCTGAATAATAGCTGTGAGAGGTGCCAGCTACCTCATTCTTCTCAGTGACAGCACTGTGAACTCCATCACTCTCTGGCTATGGAATATAGTATTTTGACACTAATTTTTTCCCTATAATTCTAATTACTGCTTTAAAAGGTTCTAAAATCAAAGATTTCTTTTTTCCACATGTAGATGAAATATATTGTCTGAGATTTATACACTTTTCTGGGCTACTGGACCTCTTTGTTTTACAACAGTTTACACAGCATGTGATCTTGCATCTCCTCAACTGTGGTGTCTTCTTGCTCCTTGATAGCTATATCCAACTACAGATGTGATCTGAGACTTTATTTTGTGGGACGTGTGGGAGATGAACTGTCTCACCATGCACTCAAGATGGTGTTTGCTTTGGTACACTTTGCTTATGCAGTGTAAAATGGGGCAGTAACCAAATGTGACTTCTTTCTGTCGTTGCTCATCTTACTAAAAATGCTGACTGAGACAAGGAAAGATTGGTTTGACTATCAAAACTGTCTTCTTTTAGCTCATTACATAATATTTAAAAATTTTCCATACAGTTTTTGTAGTTTTCCGTGTAAATTTTTCCACACCATATTTGGTGAAAAATCCATTGCCTACAAGGAGATGATGATTTCCATGCTGCTTTTTTTCCAGTTTCATATCTTAATACATTTTAAACCATAAAAGCATTGCACAACCTTTCATTCAAATATAGTAATGATGATAAAGCAGAAGAAACTGTCTCCTGAGATGCCTACTAAATGATGAAATTCATCAAAGGGTGTTTTCCTCTTTTAGTTATAGGTTGTGGAAAAATAATTTCTCAATTGGTCAAGGTATTTGTATAAAAATTCTAACTGTGTAGGTTGGTGACTTGTCCTTCTAAACTAGAATACCATGGGTCCTTTTAGGAGCTGGCAACACTCTTCTAAATCTACATCTGTATTCCCGGGAGTAATGCTTCTTTACTCACTTAGTATTGCAATATTACTTTCTGGAATGACTTCTAAAAAGTAAAAAACAGTTTCTAAAAAAAGTCCAGCCATTTTTCACTCTTAATTTTAAAAACTTGATATCAAATCTTGTACACTTGATTGCACAGTTGCTGGTCTGTCCGTCTCTGCTTAACATGTGTTTTCTGCCTCTGTATTACATTCTACCATGTTGTACTTTTATGAATACTTTATCAGTTTCATCCAAGTTAATGGAGTTGTGAAAATCTCAAAGCTACAATGTCACTTTATTGAAAAGTAGTGGTAGAATAACAAAGAGACAACAACAAGCAGATGAAAAGAGCTCTTTCCCCAGGTGAGAGAAGGCAGGTTGAAATCATCTGTGAAGCCTTGTTTGGAGAAAAGTTCTGGAGGAAATACGACTTGGTTATTTTATTCCCTTTCTCCAAATCTATAATTTTATTTGCTTTTGGTTTTCTTAGTCCTATGTTCAAGCATTTAGTGCAGCACATTTACAGGAATGCTTTTTAACATTCAGGATTTTTATAATAATTTCCAGTATACTTTAAATCCTGTGATACTCCATGAACTTTCAAAGACTGTTTATAGTTTTAGGAACAGTTTCAGACTCAATCCTGTCTGTACAAATATGTAATAAAAGTGGGTTTTCCTCTGGTTGTCTGTGTTATTTGGTAAACCTGCTTTGTCTTTTCAACACTTAGGGTCATAAAATCCTTATGGGTGTGCTAGATAGCTTTCTAAATGGAGCTCATATAAGACAAAGTGTTATGCAGAAAATATGCCATATAGTTGCCTTGGATGTTTCTTACATATAGCAGAAAGAATAAAGAGATTTTGATGAGTTTCTGTTGCCTAATACAGTAGGACTTCCACCAGAGCAAGTCCCAAGTAGTCGTAGGGTGTAAATAGATATGTCAGTCATAGTTAAGCACAATACCCTTAGCTTTTGTGTCTAAAGAATCAAGTTACTGCAAGCTAATGATATCAAAGAGTGGCTAGACAACTGTTTCTCTCACTTTGTGAAACCTCATCTGTTGGTAATATTTCTATGGTAAAATTTTCGAGTGGGGATCTACCAAAAGGTTAATTGCTGCTAATATAGGATAGGCAATACATTCTTAAATAGAACTGTTGTCACTAGATAATTCTAGAAATGTTGTTGAAGAATGACTTGAATGAATGCTTTCACACTAACCAATCCAAAATGTATGAAAAACATTCATACAGTGTTCTAACAGTGTGGGCGTTAAAAAAGCCTATATAATATTATACACGTTCAGATAACTGGTAATATTGGCGTATGATAATAAATGTATTAGCTCATGAATCAGAATGCTTTGTCACTATTCTAAGAAGTTGTTGTGGTGTGCAAATTGTGTCATATTTCACCAAATGAAATTGAGCATGCTTGTTCAAATGATTTTCAACTTGTTATGGAAATTCCTTTGTTGGAGAGACTGATATATATTCATTAGTTTATTTTTCATTTTTAATTTAAAATATTTTTTTATTAACTACCTGCATGTGAAAAACTCTTCTATTTGTTTGTGTTGCTATAAGAAAAAAATTTAAAAATGTTCATGTTTCCTTGCTGTTTTCATGGAAACAATACTAGATGTGATGCTTGCAAGAAGACTTCTTGAAGATATGGATCATTCTTCAATGTATATTTATTGTGTGTTTAACTGTTTATTGGACAGTACCGGAAAGATATCTTAGGGGACACGAAAGGCAAAGAATCATGGAGAAAATTATTCCATTAAAGGAAATACAGTCTTTCAGGATCAACTCTTTATCTGTCTAATTTGTCTTTTTCTAATTCCATCAACACTCACTGAAAAAATGCCCACCATGAAAACGACGCCCTAAACTTTTCCCATCCCTATAGCAACTCACAAGTTAAGACCAATGTGTTTTATGATCTGCTCTGCTGAGCTTTCTGCCACAACATCAAGGAGTCTTGTCTTGTTTTACAGAGAAGTGGTGGCAAAAGCTGCAGGAGGTATCCCTCATTTAGTTTAATTCATGATACCTGGGAACCCTCCCTTCCAATTCCATTTCAATTGAACAGCATAAGTCCTGCATGACTGCAGATTACATATACTCTGTCTGATGCAGTTGTTTAAAATTTTATGCCCTTATACAGAAATAGCTGCCAATAAGCTGTGAAATACATATGGGAAAGTTTTACTATTACCGTAGCTAAAACAGTGCCTCGAACAGTTCTTGGGTGTCAGAGAGAAAAAAGAAACAAAAAATATTTCACTGAAGGGTTTTTTTAACTATGCTTTTACTATTACTCTAATGTAATATGACTAGCTTCTTCAAATCTTTGGTACCATAGATTATTTTGTGAAATGCTTGCATATATTGCTTATGTGTGGTTAAAATGAAAACCAGTTTTTGTTCACTGTGTATTTTACCAACAGGAGTTAATCATTATTCTGAAAAAGTATTTTTACATCTCTGGAAAAAACCCTGTAGCTTGCATCCTCAAGTTGGAAATTATTAAACTGAACTTTTTTTAGCAAATGGCCAACAACAAAATTGACTTTTTTTTTTGATGTATTTTTTCGTCTCACATGATTGAAACTGTGTTACTGTCGTAGCAATAGTATGATAAACAAGACAGATATGGAAACTTGTTTTCTTTTCTATAAAGAAAATAAATCCTTCTTGACAATACATTTTTTAACCCTATGTTAAGCATCCATTCTGAGTTGAAATACCAAAATTTACTTCCTTAGGATGGTATATTGTTTCTGCTCTTTTTCCTGTTTGCTTTTATATAAAGGAAGTGGCCTACTTCTTTCAAATGTATTTAATGGATGCAAGTATATTCAGCACTATTGTTCTGGTCACACTACATTATTTCTAAGATACTGGGAAAGTCTCCCTCCATTTTTATTTTATTATCTTAAAAATTAACTGAATTATTAGAATTACTTAAGACATGTTAATATTCTGAGACGTGAAATTAGGAAGCCCTATTATGCTGTAAAAACCTGTGATAGTATAAGTTGCTCTCTTACATAAATAAATAAATGACCGATATTACTGGAGGCTTTAAGCTTCAAGAAAAAATGGAAGAAGTCTTTTATCCTGGTTTTTAGAGGGCATCAGCAGCTTGCTTTTATGAAAAAGTAACAGCTAAATGCACTGCAAATAATTTGCAGTAATCCAGTTCAGTGATTCATGTGTCTGCTTTAATGGGTCATAATTCAGGATAAAGTAACTGAGTGCAGTCAGAGTGCAGACACTGCTTATGCCAGGGACAGTATCTCTTCATAAAACACACCTCAGCAGAAGCAGTTTGCCAGCCCCCTAATACCCTCTGATGTTTTGATGTCCTGCATATTTTTCCGATTAAGTTTTGAGTGCCATGTTTTTAGTTGTATTTCCACATTCATTATCCTCACGTAGACCCTTCAGCCGGTTTGCCATATATGATTATTTTTTTAATGATGCCTTTCTTTCCACTTCAGCAGTTTAATAATCTAGCACATGGCTGCTTCTCAGTACTCAGCATTCACCTCCCCAGTACAGAAGAGGACATGTGCTTTGGCTGCAGAATTCCATTTGCAGCTTTAGAAATGCATATTCCCTATGGAGCAACATTTGTTTGACATAACCATTCATTTTTATTACCTCTTTAAATATGTTTATCCAGAGTTATCAATAATCATAAATAACTTGGATTCTGTTCTTGTCCTGTTTTTTTCCACAGACAAAATTGCTTACCCAGTACGTATTAAATCTCGGCAAGTATGATCAAAGCTACGACATCAGAGACCGTACAAGATTTATTAGGCAGCTTATTGTTCCGAATGAGAAGAGTGGAGCTTTAAGCAAATATGCCAAAAAAATATTTCTTGCGCAGAAACCTGCCCCATTGCTTGAATCTCCTTTTAAAGGTATAACTGCCAAAACCATTTGGTAAATGTTCATTGTGTAAAGGAATGTAGCAGCTTATCCTATGTCAAATACTCTCACCAATTGTGTTACTTAACAAATAGAAAATATTAATATGCAAGGATACTCAGTCTGCTTACTTGCTTTTCAGCAAGCAGGATTTGCATGGTGCAAACACAGTGCTTTTTTTTTTTAATGATGAACCCTGACAAACTGATCTATTTTTATTCATGTGGATTTTAAATTTGATTTAAATAACAGAAGGTGTGTCTTTTGAGGAACACTTCTTCAATTTAGGAGAACAGCTTTAGTGTTTTATCTCGACTTCATTAGAAGATTGTTAATGTGAGTGTTGCAAATGTTTTATGAATCTGAAATGAATTGAATCTCAGTAGATTAAGTTTTTATTATTTTTCTCCAAAATCATAATTTTCCCTGTGCATTTTTCCTGTCTTTTTACAAGTAAGAGCCATTGTCTGTCTTCTCAAATTAAAAGGTTATCAGGTTATCTAAACTACAAATACTGTTACTGTGGCAATTTACAATTTTTGTTTTTATACTTACTTAGGTCTGGTTTTGAAGCTCTAAAAGGAGCTCCATTTTGAAGAAAAACTATTAAAATTCTGGATGTGTTTGTGCCAAGACATGTATATGGATTGTTTAACTGTGCTGTCATTCTTAATATTCACAGTAAAGTAATTTTTAGAGAAGCTACATTTCAGAGCAACACCTCTAAACACACTGACTGATTAGCTTTTTTATTGACCATTATGGGGGAGATTATTGTAATCTATGGACTGAAATCAGTTTTTTGACCTATGAAGAGCTTCCTAGTTTATATTTATTCCATGACATTTGAGGTAATACAATGGCAATTACCTTTAGCCCTGATTAAGATTGCTCTTTGTGGTAGAGCTCACGGTGTTTGTGTATTTCTCCCCCC
>VYXB01007668.1:215541-235278 GCA_013397135.1 Pachyramphus minor | reverse complement strand
TGCCAAAAAAAGCCAGAACTATGTATAAAGTCAGGAAATGAGGGGGAAAGTTTTACATTCACTGTATGAGTTAGCCTTTGCTTTGTTTCCTAGTTAAAAAAGCTGGATTGCTGTTTTCATCCTGCTTTGAGACAAGTGTAAATAGTAAGAGTCTGTAACTCCAGTTAAAACTGAAGGCATCTAGCTCTTTGCAGAAAGAGTGTGTATGTGCTTTTCTTCAATGTTTTTGTGAATTTGTTGGTTGTAAACTACTGTTTTGATAGCATGTGCTGCTGTGTTGCTGAATGGCCAGACTCTTTAATTGTGTAGCCTTTTGTGGGATTTATTCAGCAAACTGTTTCAGTGTTTCTCTCAAATTCTACATAACGTTTTCTGTTTATTGCGTTGGGGATGATGGTGAAGAGTACAACAGCTACCTATCAATTTCAGTGAGCAAAGGTTCTTTTAACTCCTAACTTTTAACCCACTTATTACTAGATAGGCAGTTCCCCAAAGGTCCAGACCTTATATGTAGAAAATGTTTAACATTAGAGACTTAAAAGAATTATCAGCATCTAGTTGAATGGAAGAGAGGCATCTTAAAATCTGAATGTGAAACTGCTTTCTTCCAATTCCTAAACTGAGGAAATATGTAGAAGCGTTTAAGAACTATGCCACTGAAATTAATGATTTCTGAATCAATAAAAGTATATATTCACTTCAGATATTTGAATATTTGGTAACTATATGATTAATTAGAGGATGAATAATTTTTTTAAAACAGTGATTCAATGATAGTCACAATGGGTATTCAGGAACAGACTTTCTAATTAACCAGTTGTTTGAAAAGATAATTTTGCAGCTAAGTGAATGTATAGATTAGAAAATTTGAGGTCACCTCCAGCTCCTAATGGGGTTATGTAACTTTGAAGAATCCACATGCAATTAATTTATTATTAGACTTTTTAATTTGATAAAGTATATAATACTGTGGGCTGAAGAGGACAGGTCTTTAACTAACAAAATTTTGTAAATGTTAAGGGGAAAGTGATTTTCTTACCTGTTTTTAACACAGGCTAAATAATGATAAAGCTTACAATTGGATCTTAAAATACTAAACCATTGTTTAATTTAAAACAAACTTGGATACCTAAAATACTATTTATTTAAGATAGACTGAAATTTTAAGGGTTGTTTTTATTTCAGGGAGTGAGTCTGACAGTGAAAGTGAGAAGGAAGATAAAGAGGAAGGCAGCACTGATGAGAGTAGTGGGAGTTCCTCTCCCTGTGAAGAATCAACTGACAGTGATTCAGGCAGCAAAGAAAGTACAGCAAAGAAAACATCTAGAGCTGCCGATGAAAGGTAGGTATACATTTGTATGGTTTTTATTTTTGTCATATTAGCTGCTAAAGCACTCTTCCTGTAAGCAGTCTGCCAAGTCTTTAATTATGTTTTCTGGGGGTGTTTTGCACAAGGAGTGATGTCAGTGTATGCCAGTAATAGTCAGTGTTGAACTGAGTTCATATTTTTGTTAATCAGACTGCTCTTATGTTTGAAATTAATTTCTGACTTCAGTAAAATCTTGGGTGGCTTTTTGAAAATTGAGGTAACCTTGGGAGGCTGAATAAGTGATCAAACAGTTGTGTGAAACACTTAATTACCTTTTGCAGCGATTTTGCTGAGAGCTAAAATTAAGTCTTTCTACACTTTGCCATTATGTAACTAAGACAATTGATGTTTCTAAATAATGTTATATATAAAAGATTATGATCCAAATATTAGAGGCAAGGGCTGTGAAGGGAAACGGTCATAAGATATTTAAGTGTTAGTGCTTTTTAAGATTGCCTATTATCAACAGCATTATCATGCATTAAAGTATCATTAAAATTTTGAGTAATTGGGGCTAATACCTTGGATTGTATGAATCTGTTTCTTCCACTGCTGTCAGCAAGTGATCGCCTTTTACTCTGTAGTCTGCTGCCAGCTCACTTGATGAGTTTGCAGCTCAGCTCAGTCGTGGCTGACAGCACTGATTGGGGCGCAGTACACACTCTGCTCCTTTTATTACAGACAGTAATTAAAGTAGCTCGCCTTGCCACTTCCATAACAAACACAGCATAATGCCCTAATTATGACTTTATTAATTTAAGTCAGGATTTAATGATTTTAAAAGTGATTTATATTGTTTTTCCTGTTCAGAACAAATGAAATCTGTAGGTTAAATTAATACAGGCTTTTCATCATCGCAAAGTTAAAAAGCTAGTTACCAGTAAATTCTTTTCATTAGAATAACATCTGAAATTTTAAGAAGTAAGATAAACAATGATTAACCATCAAAACTGGTTGATGTGCAGTAATGTAGCATTTTTAATCTTCAAATCTAGTTTTAAAGCTGAGCTAAAGATAAATTGTTGAAAACCAACTTCATTTATATAGTGGTTTCAGAACAACTTATTTGCTCATGCAACAACAACTTCTGTTACATGGCAGTGAAAGAAATGTAGATAGTTCTGTCAGTATCTGTCATGAAGAAACTTTAAACAGTATATGCTAGTGAGTTTTTGTTTAGTTATTGACCTCAAATAAGTTTTTAAATGTTGTCATATTGAAACATAATTTTTTGATAGTACCAGTTTTTCACTGTGATTTTAACACTCGGATGTGCTCCATTACACTGTTTTTGTGAAGTGTGCCATTGTTGCATTTTTAGCTTTGCAAGTTTAAAATTTACTGCTTTAAAAAAAGAGTGCTTTTGACTGAAATATGGGGAGTTGATTTCAACTTCAGTTGCATGTGTAGTCATTATTAACATTAAATATTTATCTTGATTTCTAATAATTTTGATAAATTTGATTTAGGCAATTCAGTCCTAGGAAATTCTTGGGAGGACAAAGACTTTACCCTAATTATTTTGCTTTCTGTTGTGTTTCATTTTTCATTTCCCCTTCTTTGCGTTTTTTCTTATAAAAACATTGCAATCTCAAACAGTAATGCAGCATAGTACATTATTTTGTACTGCTCCTAAAGCTAAGCAAAAATGTATAACAATTTAATTTGAGTCCAAAGGGATTCTTAATATTTAAGAATAATTAAGTGGTCTGTATTTATTTAATTATTGTTGACCCTGTTACCCTTCAAGCAGTTCAGTAACCAATTTATTGTCTTGGGAAGGAGGCTTAAACAGGTAGTGTATGAAACACCTGATGTGGAAGTATAAAATGTTTGCTTGCAAATCCAAAAACAGAGTTGTTTTTTTTTTTGTATGCAGCATTAGTTTTTCTGCGCCGTGATAACTATTAGAAAACAATTTTAATTGCCTGTGGTATTTCTAGGTAGTAACTCCCCGTGAGACGAAAGGGTAATCTACTAATTGGTAGTTAGAGTATGATTAGATGTGGACAAGGTAGATAATATTCGGTAGCCGTTAGCACAGAGCAACGTAACCCAACATGGCCAGGGTGAATAGAACTTTACTGTGTGAAGAATAGTCTCCAAAGTCCATTATCTGTAAGATATTCAATGTGACCAAAGGTATCAGAAGATAACAGCTGTGGGAATAAACTCTTTAATGAGTTGAAATATTTGTAGACACTATAGGCATTATTTGTAGATGGCGTGGTTTGATTTAGAAGAATTAACAAAGGAATAAACTAAGTGTATTGATTTTATTTTAAACAATATTAATTTGCAAAAACATAACAGATCATTCTGTTAATCATAGCTGAAATAGTATGAAGGCTTCTTTATATTTCTGCACTTCTTTCTACAATGTCACAAGCTGGATGCATGCAAATTGTTAATATTTATTGTGTTCACATTTTGTTTGGCTGTTTTACTGGTTCAGATTGTATGTGATGTTGTGTAGCATGATAGAACAATTTTGAGTACCCTTAAATAAGTGACTGCTTCATTCATAGCTGAGTTTTTTATCATGAAGAAATACTGACTTCAAAGTTTTATTAAATGAGTTTTAAATGTTGATGTAGGATATTGCCTAAAAAGATTTCTTTCGTGATTTTACATGCCTCTTAACTTTTTTTAAATATATAGTGATTCAGAAGATATTAAAAAGAAGGCAGAGGGGATCTCCAAGAAGAGAAGCATATCCAGTTCCTCTGATACAGAGTCCTCCTCATCAGAAGAAAGTACTTCGGGCTCCAAATCAGAATCAGACTCTAAAAGTGACTCTGAGTCTGGAAAATCTAGAAGTGCTACCTCTAGTAAGGTTAGTAAGGTAAAATATGTTTTTTAAAAACCTCTATGAAGTATTAACACATGCATTTAACTGTCTATACATGTTTCTTTCTGTGGGAATGGAGACGGATAGTAGTTTTATGCGTATCAAAACCCCCCAGAAATTATGAAAAAAAAAATTTCGACTTTTCATAAAAAGACCAATCCCGAGGTAGTTTGATAGTTTAAGCAAGTAAGAGTATTTTTATAACAAAGAGCATATTTCTGTTTAAATTCCATTATATTTTTACCCCAGATAGTTGAAGAAGAAAATAGAATCTAATTATTTTTTATAGACAGAACATAATATTTTTTCTAATAGTCTATTATTCTTATAGAATAGAATTTAATTATTTTCTATCTATTTTTAGGTTACTGTTAAGCTGGTTAAAGCTTGATACATGGGTGTTGATGATTGTTTTATTAAAATGGAATCTTACAGTATAATTACTGCTGGACCTGGGTCTGACAGGAAAGAAAACCAAGAAACAAATGTTAGTACATTGTCTCTTAAGAGTTTGAGGACATTCTAGTAGAAACACTAGCTTTGTTTTAAAATTTCCTGTGAAAATTGAGAATAGTGCAGTTAGTGAATCTATAATTGAGGTGTATACACAGGTCAGTAGAATTAATATTCTTAATGAGAAATCAACTTTTTGTTGCAGTCTTTGTTTGATAAGAAGAGTTCTGCTACTTTAAATTCTATTAGCTTTCCTAAAACATGTATGAAGTAGCAAGCTTTCAAATACCTCTTTTTTTAACTGGGCTTGGGAATAGATAAAGATGCAAAAATACATCACAGCCGTTTATGTGTTAGTTAAGTTTTAATTGCTTGCTTTAGTATTAAACAAAAGAGCCTAACAGTTCATTAGAATCAAGCTGGCATTATAGAGCTAAAGCTAATAGCAGTGAATTGGTTTCTGTTTCTCTATCTACCTTTCATTTAAAAAATAAATAAATGAGGAACTTTATACTTAACCTTTTAGGGTAGAAGAGTAAAAGAGTTTTTGAAACTTTTTTTTCTGTTACAAAATATTTCCTGTGCATTTCTTTCTGTATTTTTATAAAAATTTGAAGGGTAGAATTGTAGCTGAGAAGTTTCTGTTTTAATACTGATGTGTGGTATTAAAAATCAAGTGAAACGCTGAGGCATTTTAAATTTCAGTCAGAAGTCCTGTATTAGATTGCTGAATAGTCAAAATAGACATTGTTGCTTTTGATGCAATTATAGAAGCTGGTGGACAGGTGTGTTTTGGAGAGAAGGTCATAACTTCGTAAAGCTGTTTCGGTGTACATTTCCTTTGATTGAGAAGCTAGGGCTCTCTTTTTCTCTAAAGCTTGAGCTTATGTTGCACATGGTCTTTGTTTTGTAACTATGGGTCTGTCTAGGAACTCTTGAGCAACTTTAGCTTTTAATCTCTTCTTTTCTTCAGCAAAGTAGAAAAATGGTGAAGTGAGGCTGTAGCATTTGAGAAATGGAGGTGTGTTTCCATGATTTGATCATTGTTTCCTGCCCAAATACCACATTGGGTAACACAACTATGTCAAAGTTTTTTCTAGTAGAGAAGCTAGACTGCATCTTGCCAAAAAATGGTAGCATAAAATATATAACCGAAATCCTCTTAGAATAAACTCCTTTGATGCTAAATGAGACATGAATTGATTGTAACAGTTTGAAGGTTCTCATATCAGCACGATATTTTTTCACCAAAAAGTGATAGGTACTCTGATGTGCTTAATTCTGAGCAGCCACTGCAAAACCATAGTCAAACAGTAGTATTTTCTCTATGCTGCATTTGTCTGTTTTTCTCAGGATATCAACACTATGTACATAATTTCTTTCACTAGTTTTTTAAACTGTCTGGTTCTTTCACAGGATATGTGAGGACTACTAGCATAAAGAAGCTTTTTGTATTTTAAAACAGCAGTCCAGAGTGTGTGAAGTCAAATATAATGAATATGAGAACTGAAATGTCGAAGAAGCTTGGGATTGAATTGTTGAAGTCAATGGAAAATGGTCAAGACCTTGGATTTTAAGAGAAGAGAAAGAACATTGCAGTAGTTCTGAAGTCTTACTTGATTAAGAAGCACCTAAAAAGAAATGTGTTAGGAACAAAAATTTTTAAACAGTTGACAGAAGACTTGATCAGAGTAGAGTCAGAGGGTAGAGCTGAAAAATTGCAAAAGCTTTTAAACATCACAAAAAGATAATAAAACAAACAGCAGTGGGTTTATATGCAGCGCAGCAAAAAAAGAACCAAGGAGATTTATGGAAAAGAAAAGGTAGTGTAGAGCTCAGTGTGCAAAAGCTAAATGTTTATATTTCTTAAATTCTTTTTCACTAAGAAATTAGCACATTTATTATAAGGACAACCAGCTATGGCTGATGGGCTGTAAACAGCAATGGTCATGTGTGAAGGGGCAGGGGGTAGTTAATTTAATACCCTTGAACACAGAGGACTGTTTCAGTGTAGGATAATGATCTCTGGAAACATGAAGTTAGTTTCCATTTAAACCATGTTTGATGCCTGCATTTATTCTCGAGGTGTTTCTGGTACTTGTTTGTTTTTAGATGCATAATTGGATGAGAGGGTTGGGAATGAGAATCACAGGTATTTTTTATTAAAGGTGCTTGTTATGCTAAATAGCCTAATAGATTTTCTTTTTCAGAAAAACCTGTTTTGAACCCTGTAGTGATAGGTGGAGCTAACTGATGATAACCTACATAACCCTTTCCAAGCTGAAAAGAAAAAACAATTGTTAACAAACCTTATAGAACATTATAGTCAAAATATTGTATAGAGAGCCTTTGTGTCAAGGTACATTTTACAAGAACCTGCTTCCTTCCTGACTTATTTTTTAAACCATCTGGGAAGCAGGTGGTTTCTGCTAGGCTCTCAGAAATGCATGTTTTATTCTGATAGATTTTAATTGGAAAAGACATTGCTTATATTATTCTGCTACAATGTATTCTTAAATGTGGTCAGTCTATTTTGGAGAAATTATTAATTAGGATTTCCTTTTCAGTAAAACTGAAAAAGATTTTCTGAAATACATATTGATAAAAGGAGTGGTTAGTAGGCTCTATTTTTATAGTTTCTCAGTTTGCCACACGTTATGAAATGTTACATCGCTGATGTTTTGGGTGATGTTTACCATTCTATGGGTTTTGTTGGGAACCATTGCCATGTTCAGGAGAACTTTCTAGGGTTTGATTACACTCACATGGAAGCTTAATTTCTGCATACACGCATGCATTTACTACCATTAAAATAGGCTACAAAAACTTTGGACTATTTTTCTGAATATGTTATTCATGTTTTAATACTTTTTCTCTTGAGGAATTGTTTTGAAAAAGTGTTCACTGTAATTGAGCTGCAGTGAATAGAAAAGTCAGTCTCTTTTCCTGCAGTATTTTATATAATTTTGAAATATGGATAGTTTGAGGTTTTCAGATACATATTATACTGTAAGCATAAATACTGTAGAGCTAAAATGCAAATTTGATGATGATGCATGTGTAAATAGGTGTCGCTACAGTGGGATTTTAAAATCAGCTACTGTTGACTTCCTTATACAAGTATAATACAATCACTCAGCTGTTAAAAACCTGATCCACTATTTAAAAAATATACAAAAACAAATTGTCTATCTTTCTGCCTGATCTCTTTTCAAGTGCTAACACAATGGAAACAGTGGGTGATCTGTTAATGCATTTGGATTGTCAGTGATGGTTTTGTATAAATATTGGGAGGATAAGAAATAAAATTCGCCCAGCAGAATATGATTTCATCTGCCTTTTCTCTGCAGCTCCATGGCTCATGCTGCAGTGTGAAATTCTCATTTTACACACTTTGCAGGCGGAGAACATGAATTATGCATTGAGCAAGAGAAATCTCCTGCTTCAAGTCCTATATGCATTTACCAGGTTCTATCTCTATTACCAAGATGAATTGCAAATGGAGAAATGTTTGATGGAATATACCTTAACTTCTTTGTTTATTATTCTGCTTTTCCCATAGTGGGCTTTCTTGGTAGGAAACTGTTTGGGTTATATTGTAGACTTAGTTTAAGGAAAAAAAGATGAAAAATTACGTTACAGAGAAATGTCAGACACGTCAGAATATTTTTATTGTCCTGATTCCAAATGCAAAGCTTTTTTTATTCACTAGAAATATCTGCAGTCATTGGCTATTTATTATTCCTAGATAGCCAATCAATTTTCTTTTCTTGGAAAAACCAAATTAAAAAGTAATCATATTTGTAATAGGCAGGACTCGTGTAAATAGATTTCTTTGGTGTTTTGTACAGAACTGCACACAATTAATGTATATACCTATATATAGAAATATATATATAAATATGAAAATATTTGTGTGTTATTGTGTATATAGAGCATGCACACACACATATAAGTAGCTTTCTTAAGCTTGACACACTTGACGGAAATAGAAAATAAGACATGATCATACTTCAGCATTAGCTTTTACTTGATTTAATTAGCTTCTGATTTTGCATTTCTCAGATGGTACGGTAAGGTTTATTTTTGTTTGGTGCTGTTGTTTGTTTGCTTGTTTTTTAAAGTATAAATATAGTCTTCTGATAAAGTGTGCAGTAGAAATTTTTCTTACTATGCATTACCTTGATACAAGGATTTTTCACTTGTACCTTACCTTAGGATCTTTACTTTGTTTTGAATTATAAGAAATAAATTCTCTTGAAGGATTTTCCCCTCATTTTTAAAGATGTATCATGTAATAGAGTCAAAATAATATCAGTGCAGCAATAGATTATATCTTATGAAAGTACATAACAAGCTTTGTGATATGTACTTAGTAACAGCTCTAGAATGGCAAAATAAATAACAGAAGAAACAAACTGAAGCATACTTTTCATGTTATTTTTGACATAGAATGTCTTATCTTAATTGTCTCCAGTAAACAGATTAACAGAGGAAGGGTTCCTTGGCTCTGATTCCTAATGTTTTAAAAAGCTGTAGTGAAACATATGGAATTCTCATCCTTGGGCACCTCTCATGTGGGTGAGCCACTTTTTAAAGACTTTAATTGGCTGCATAATGAAAGGGAATGAAGAAATCCCATCTCTACTGAAATAATTAGCAAATACAGAATTGTAGCTAAAAATAACATTTGAACCTTTGTCATAGTTGAAGGTAGAACTGTATCTTATGGATAAATGGGGACAGGGAGTGAAAGAGTTCAGAAATTGACAAGTTTTTAAAAATATATTTACCTTTTGTTTAAGTGTGTTCTCCTTTTGTCTGTTTTGGCTTTTGCAGAGTTTCTACTCTAGGAAAACAGTTGATACATAGTTTATAGTAAAAGTGCTGCAGGTGAGAGCTAATCCCAAGATTTAGAGCTAAATATTCACCAAATGGGCCATGAAATGGGTCAGATTTTATTAGAAGGATTGTTACAAAGTTGTTCCTCTGACGTTTTATAAACATGAGTGATTCACATAGAACTTGTAGCTTATGAAGTGTACTATTTATCCTTATTTTACAAATTTAAAACAATAATAGTGAAAAGAAGCTTCATGACTTGCTAATAAACACACTTTAAGAGAAAGGTGTGAGCAGAATGGAATTCAAGAAAGTGGGTTCTGCATGAGAGTCCCTCAGTAATTCTGGACAAGATGTATAAGACATGGAATAACATTACAACCATAGCCATGAGTTTATAGGAAGAACGTGATCAGCAGTGTCATCAAGGCTGGGGTCAAGCCTGATAGTCATTAACATCAGTGGCTTCAAATAGTGACAATGTTAGCTAGTTCGTTTCATGTTCTTTGGAGGGAACCATGGAATCTCCCCAAAATTGGAAAAAAAATACACTTGTCATTATTGTTAGTTTGCAACTGACCATGAGGCTGAGAAACTAGAAGAAAGGGTTTGCACCCTGAGAAAAGGGTAATATTCTATGATGATAGCTAAAGAAAGTGATTCTAGCTGCTGAGTTTCTGAGAGGACTCCAAGCTCTTGTAGAAGTTAATTCTTCATCTGACCCAAATGAAGCAATTTCTAACCCCCAACACTTAAGTGTGGGCAGGAACAGCATGATGACAAAACTGTTGAGGCTACATCCAAAGATCAATCCTTTACACTAAACCACCCTCTTGGCTCAGTCTGTACTGAGCTGTGACACACTAAATTCTTTCCAGAATCACCACTCTTGACATGCTCTGTAGGTATGGCCAACGCTCACTCTTAATAGATTTGCTTAGAACTCTTTTTTTAGGTGTATTGAAACAAATTTTGCTGAAATACTCTGTTTGCCAAGTTACTGAGATAACTGTATTACTTCTCTACTCTAAAGAGTACTGCCAATTCTTACTACACTACTGCCAATTCTTATTATTAGAACTCATTTTAAAGCTTAAAATTGGAACTTCTTTTGTGACAAAAATCAACTTACTGTTATTTGTCCAGCAATTAAGTAAAATCCCTGTAGATAACTGGACAGGATTCCATGCTCCTAGATAAGTGCAAACAACACTTATTTCTTGTTGAATGGATTTTGACCTGTTCTTCATATGGAAACAGAAATGTTAGTACCGAGATTTTTTTGTATTTAAAAAAAATGCTGCTGTCTCTGTTAGCGGTCTCAATAGAAGTGTCTGGTTTGTCACCTAGAATTTTCTTTGTAGCAAAAATGATTAATATTAAATGAATACATTGTCTTCAGATATTCAGTTGTGGAATTTAGGTTCAGTTTAACTATATAAAAATCTTTCTCACCAGGTGAATTCTCTGGATGCCAAGCTCTGAAAATGGATGTATTTGCCTTCATGAAAGCAGTAAAAAAAAGACACATTTTGCTTTATAAAAGTATTAAAGACCTTTTTTTTGCTGATACGATGAAACATGAAATATTTATATATTTTTACAGAAAGAAGAAAAACCAGTACAGGATAGAAAAGCTCCAAATAAACAAGATGTGTTTCTCTTAGATTTAGATGATTGTAAGTATCTTGATTAAAGCCTCATTTTTCCCATGGCATAAATTCAATTCCATTAATTCAATGAATTTAAGTGTCTGAAACATTGATTCTGTTCATTTATTGTACCAGTTTCCTGAGAAAACAAAGTAAGTGCTTAGACTTTCAAGTTATTTTTAAGCACAGTTATTACAAGACGAGATTTTGTTTGATTTTTGTAATTAAGAAATTGTTTCAAACTTTAGAATGTACTGTATGTAAAACATTTACTTTGAGAATTTTTATGAATTTGGACTTGTCTTCTGTTAACGTGGGCTGATTTTCTCAGGCACTAATGGATGTTACTTGTACAACATTATGCAATCTATGTGCCAATTATGGTAGTATGTTAAGACACTAAAAATCACATTTTTGAAGAATAGTGTGAAATTATACTCTTGGAAGAGTGAGGTAGAGCTGGCACTGTTTTTGGCTAGCTTTTAGTACTGTCCTTCAAATTTACTTCTATAGGTGCAGTACCTTAGAATAGCATTAACATGTACTTTGCACTTGAAAATGAAAAAGTACATATAAAAGTATGTATCAAACTAAAGGATAAAATAGAGGGGAAATGGGAAAGAAGGAGAAAATATTTTTAATATAAATAGTATATATGGTCTATATATTGTATTTTCATTGTTTATGTTGAGTATTGTCTGAAAAAATAATATAATCTTTGATTATATTTATTATATATATTATATTTTGATTAATATTTACAACGATGTAATAAAAGGTTATAATAATTAAATCAAGATGTGAAACTTTTTTTTTGCTTAATGAAGAAATATCATTTTCTTTCCCAATATTTACCTTTTTTTTTCAATTTAAATATCAATTGCCCTTTTACTTCTAGTCTGTCCTGTGGCAACTCCTGTGTCAGTTCCTACAGCAGCTGTTTTGTCCCCGAGTTTAACAGCAGACTTAGAGGGATTAAGTCTGTCAAGTTCATCTGTCATTGATGTAAGTAGCCTTTATAAGGTAGGGCGGGTGAGTGTTAATTTAAGCTTTTTACGTATTTTGATAACATCATTAAAGTGTCTTTCTTTTTTTTTAAGCTCTTTCATCTATAAAGGTCTTGTATGAAATTCTGGTTTACATGCAAGTCTGGCAGCATTTTTCGATCTGTAATTACATTCTGAAATGTGAGAAAAGTATGAATATTGCATGTCTAAGAGGGATGCCTCCAAGGATTTTTAATCTTCTCTTTCAAGCTGTATTTTACTTTGTCTTAGGGAAACTTTAGTCAAATTCAGTAGCCAAACTATACAAATCTCTCAAATGATCTAGTTGCTACACTATTGAAAATAAACTACAAGAACATCATATACTTTGTAATACTCAGCCTGTTTGTTACCATACATGCCTCCAATTATGACATTTTGCTTCTTGGAAGTAATTTTTCATGAGTATATGAAGCGTAGCCCCTGGGTGCAAATAAAAAGGATATAGATTTACAATCAGTGGTGTATCAGCATGTGTCATGATTCATTCTGTTAGTGCTTTGTAGCACTTTCCATTAGGGAATCTCAAAACTATAGGTATAATTAAGGTTAGCAAACTCATGAAAGTAGAGAGGGCATTCTTTGTTGTGGAAAAGGATAATAATTTGTTCTTTTTTGGTTAGGTTTTTTTAGTCATTTTTGTATGTCCAATTTGAATTTGTAGTTTAATAAGAAATTGTAATGGTATAAAATAGGATATATTTCCTTACGCAAGTGGATGGAAGTCATCAGAAAAAATACCAGAGTCACAGGCATTTTTCAGTTTGACCTTGTTTCTAGTGAGGCTGGTACATGGAACCTACACTGCAACTCTAAAAATCGCTTGTGAACTACTTCATGTTGGTTTTGGGAGCAATAGTTTGCAACATCAGATACTTGTTATGTAAAGGAGCTACAAGAATGATTTGACTAAAGAAATGGATGATGTTAGCTTATGATTGAGTTTCATTTTTACAGGCTTCAAAATCTGGTGTTGAAAAGGTTGGCTTTCTGATAATTTGTTGGATATTAGCCTTACCTAAGAAAACTGAGATGTAACATAAATTTCAAGGAGAGCAGTAATAATCCATGAACATGCAGTCACTTCACTTGACTTGATGGTTGATGTGTCACACAGTCTGAAGATGCCAGAAATTCTCTTCCATGTTATTTTGCAGTGCAGTATACAGTGTTAGGTGGTAAGTCTGTGTTAAACTGCAGCTGTGGTGTTACTCCAGTGATTGCCACCCCACAGTTGTCTCTTTGCCATCCTTTATGGCTTCAACAACTCAAGCAGTCATATGTTTTCCTGACTCTCGGTCAGCTTAAGAATGACTCCAGTGTCTTTGCTTTACTTCAGAATTATCACCTTTGAGGATAAGTTAAAGATAGCAATCAGTAATGTCAGAGGCTTGAGAACACCCGCTGCTTGCCAGTGTCCTTTAATAATGTACAGTATGTGAACACATATTCTACTCCCATATTCATTCTTGTTTTCCTCATAATTGCTACTGTTCATTTGCTAAATTGCCTCTCCCTATTCTTCAGCTTGCTACAAAGAAAAAGAGGTGTTAGAAAGAGCTAGAAGGTGTAGGCTAAAGAGTAGAAGTTGTTCCCTATGAAAATATTGATTGTGCAAAATGCCTCTTCCTTGGTACTGCTGAGTTCCTGGTAACCAGCAAAGAAGCTAGAACATTCTCCTGCTCTGGAAACAACCCAAATCATGTAAGAACTAATTGTTGCAGCCTGGATACTGATTACATGTTTTGGTCTGTATTCTGTTTTTCAGATCTAGGCCATTGCCACTGATAATTGCAGATGTACATGAGATCCTTTTCTGAGCTTCCTGTACCAGGGGCCAACAGAAATTAAACACCGATGTTAAAAATCATTCTTTCATGTGATATTCATGTGTTGTAAAAGGTCTTGTGTGCATGAAAGTAGTTAAATGGCTATTGTCCCATGTTGTTTAGTACCATTGAGTAATTTTCTAAAAATGAAAATATAAAACCAGCTTTATGTGGGAATGTCCCTCTTAAAACAGTATTTTGAATTTAATCTGTGATGACTAATTCTAAAAATACTTTAGAAAACTTTTTTTCCTTCAATGAGAGAGAAAATGAATGTATCTGTAGGGCACATGCCAAACTAACAGCGAGAAATTGATTTATTACTAGGCAATGGAGAGTGTGGAGTAAAAATAGATAAGTACAGTATATGACCCTAATATCAAAGAAATGTAGCAGCCACTTATCTTGGAATATGTCAAGCAGTCTATTATTCAAATCATTCAGCACTGTAGGTGGATACAACTTTTAGAAGATTTACAACTTCAAATTCATAGCTGGTGAACGTTATAGAAAGTATAAATACAAGAATGGTTTTACAGTAATGGTAAAACCTACAAAACTAAAATATCCTTGAATAGAAACTGCAGTGCACAACTTAATGCTTTGTCCTGTGGCTCATTTGCTTTTATCGTTCATGTTTACATGTAGCACATTTCCCCCGATATAAATGCACATGTGCATGTTATAGTTTGTTCCAGTAAAAACAAAATTCTCTTGTAATTTGTGGATAACTTTCTTCCAACTGGATGCAAAGCCTAGTAAATGCATATGCATGCTTTTGTGGTTCATCTTCAGATTCAATTGAACCAGGTAACTGAGGTCGCCAGAGTTTTCTCTGTGACTTTTCAAGGTGTTCATGCAAGTGAAGTCAAAACTAAGTGCTTGGGGAAACTGCAACTGATGTCAATTGAATTTCAGATGATAATTTGCAGTCTTGAAAGATATGTGAAGATGCAGTGCAAATAAAAAACAGGAGGCGAGAGAAAACTGCAAGCTGTCAGTGTGAAGCAGTTATTGGAAAACACTGAAAGTGGGTGTTGTCCCCTAAAGGGGGGGTTATAAAGTGGGAAAGGAAGAAATTCAGAGCAAAACTCATGACTGACATAAGGATAAGGAGGGTTATAATCTGCTGCAGGAAATAATATTTTGAGCAGAAATGGTGAGAGGAGAGAGAGGAGAGTTGTGGTAATGCAGAGAAGGTGAAGAGGGGAGTGATCATCTGTTCCTCCCTGTCACACAATTGATGAGGAAAAGAAAGTTAAACCACCTGTTCTTTTCTCATTAGATTTTAGATGGTAAAAATGTACAAGCAACTGCTCTTCTAAATGCGGAGGGCCCTGAGTATGCTGCATAGCATAATTAACTGATAAAAATGACACATGCTTTTATAAACAAAATTAGTGAGAAGGAAATACTGCTTTGGTAGCAGGAAGTCTGTTGTGATTCAGACCAGTGTTAGTGCAAGGAAGAACTGACAGCTGTGTATGAGCTCTGGTGGGAGCAGCAGTTGGATGGGGCAAAAAGTGTGTGGACATAGAGGCTGAGTTGAGTAGGATTTGAGGGGAGAAGTTTGTTTCCCTGCCCCAAATAGGATAACTTGGGGAAAAGGTCAGGGGTGACTAGGAGAAGCTCATGAAAAAAGCATGTATAGTGGGAAAACTCTTGTTGTAGTGTGGAGGTACTTATAAAAATATTTGATGCAACAATTTAGAGTTACTATTAATTATTGTGCATTTAGAATTAAGGTATAATTGTAGGTGGTACCACTTAACTTACTAAGGTTTCATTTAGTATGTCCAGTGTTTTCTCATGGTAGTAGTTATTACCAGTGGTATGTTTTTATAGTTTTACCACTCAGCTTTCCAGAGAAATTGTTTAGGAAGGGAGGAGTAAATCATCTTGTTTTCTCTTTACTGTCTTCTAAAGAACTTTTGACTGAGATCCACTTTGAGAACTTCTTTAGACTAGTGATGTGTAAAGCAGAAATAATAGCTTTTGTCAAAAGTCAAGGTCAAACTGCAGACCTGTCAAACCAGGTGATAAATACGTTTAATTTTAAATTGAGTACACTTACAGAATTCCTTGAGAAATAGTAAACATGAACTCCGTCAATATTTAACTAGAGAAATTTTCAGACTCGGAGAACACCTTTAATGGTATTTTAGTTTCAAGTTGTTGGCATGGTCTTTGTAGTCTTTACTTTCTTAATATTTAGGCGGCTTTGTCAATTCAGGCTGTTTCTAATTCCACTGTAACAAATCTTAAGACTGACTCTGAAGTATATGCTTCTGTTTGAAGCATCTCTGGTTAGACGTATGAGGAACACAAGAATAGCAGTAATAGATTATATTATGACTCTAGTCTAGTCTGTAGTTTGCAGGAAAGGTTAGCATGTGGTCTTTAAGAATTTTCAAAAGCCTACAGTAGAGAAATAAGTTCTTCCAAATAGTTATTGGCATGCACTCAACTTTGTGAGTTTTATTTTTTCAGAGCTTTACTAGCAGCAATTATTTTTTAACTATATACATTTGTCATTCATATAAGCTCTGGTCTGAGTGCTTACCTCAGGAATGGCTGCATCAGAAGAAACATTAACTTGCTATTGTTATGAAAGAGATGTAGTACAATCACTTGAGGTAGCAGTGGACTGTGGGCAGTGGTGGTCTTATGCCCATTGTTCATTCTTTTTATCAACTACCATTATTTTTAAAAAATTATTTTACATTTCTGTAACTATATCCATACCCTCTTAAGGATGCTTCTAAAATTTTTTACTCAGGCAAAAGGTGATGGTTTTAAGTCAACTTTCAATGTTTGCCACATCTTCCATCAGCTGTTGTTGTAGTTTTGTATTAGGATAACAAGCTTATTTTTTATAGTTTAGCATTTGCCCTCTTGTTTTTTACTTCCTATAAAAAATGTCTTATCCCTTTGCTGTCTCATCAGAAGAGAACTTTTTCCTTTGCGTTCAATTATACTTCTTCTGAAGCCTACCATTTTGTGTACAAGTTGAAACTGGGAAAGCTTGTTGTGAGGAGGTGAAGGGATGTGTGCTACAAGACAGCCTACATGTATCCCATTCCTGTGTGTACTTATAACTTGTTTGTGGTGTTGACCACAATCACATATTAAGCAGAGATGTTTTTGCAGTTCTGCATGATTTTCTCTCCAGCTTCCTTTGTTAAGGTGGTGTCTTTCCATGTGGAACAGTCGAAAGTATTTGTGTTGTCTCTGTTTTCCCCTCTTCTATGCTCTACAAGATTTTTAATAGCATAAGGCATAATTGAAACCACTTTTTATAATATCATATGTTAGTAAGGTACCTAGGAAAGTTTGTATCTATGAAGCAAGTGAAAAGGCATAGTCTTAAATTTAAGAGTTAAAAAATAACTTTCTCTTAGTGCCACCCAAAATTCAACTGTGCGGCTGATTAGGTGTGACTGATGCTTGTGGGAAGGTAGTATGGTCCAGTGAATACAGAACTGGGTGTTACATATGGAAAATGAGTTCTATTTTTGGCTTACTACTTGCTGTGGGATTTGGAGGGAGTAACTTAATCTTTTAGTTTTCTCTCTGAAAAATGAGGATAGTGATGCTTACTCACCTTGGGAAACCACTGGGAGATCTACAACTGAGTGTAGCTGCTCATCAGNCCCCCCCCCCCCCCCCACTTAATTTTTCTGTTGATGCAAAATTGCTGCATGGGCAGGTGATGTGTTACGTCACATATTTGAAAGCTATAATGTCCTTTCAGAAATTGTTTTCAGAACATACTTCTAGCAATGTTAGCTTGAAAGAAAAAAATTATCTCCCATGACACTACCTTTTAAAGTATCATTTCTCATCTATTCTTTAATTAGAAATCCGTTTATAAGTGTTTGTGATGTTGAATTATGTTCAAGCCTTAAAAATACCCATCTCATGTTATCAAATGAAATAATTCATAAGCAACTCTTCACTTGAGACTTAAGAACCTTGAACTTCTTCAAAAAATTTGAAAATCTTATTTGTAATTTTGGGGATGATCTTTCTTATCAATCAGGGCTAAGTTTCTGGTACCAGACACTGGACCAAATAATAGTATGCTCAGTTTGAGAGATATACTGTATTATTACTATGTGAAATGTCATTAATTTCATTGATTACTGTGTGGTACAATACTAGATATTCTCCGGAGTCTGTCTTTTATTTTTCCTTTTATATGTAATGTATAGTTTATATAAATTTTATATATATGCTATAAATAATATGCAGTTTATGATTACTTGATGTATAAATAGTAACTTCTATATTAATGGAATTGTATTCTGAGCAATGAGGTCACTGATTAATGGAAATGCTCTTGCTTCAGTGCTATTTTGCTGTTGTGTTGTCTTGGAGTTACAAAACATTAAACCAGCATTCAAATATTGCATTTAAAAATATAAGTGCCAAAGTTGCAAAGTAAAGTGCAATTGCAGTTTTAAAGTCTTTTTTATAAAATAGAAATTAAATTGGGGGGTATTGCAAAGAAGAAACTCCTTTAAATAAGTTGCCACGAGGAGACCTTTGATCTCTTTCTCCGTTGTGCTAAAAGTCAGTACTGTCCTTAAAACTAATCTGACTTTTTTTTTTAATAATTAAATGCTTAGATCTATGACAGAATTTAAAATAATGTGTCTTTTTCTTTACAGCATAAAAAATATATATATTATGCTCCTTAAAATAGGGCTGCTGTAAACAGGGTTGCTGTTAGGTGTTTATAAACAAGCACATGTGATGCATGATGATGATTCCGTAAGTTATTCTTTAAATGAGTGGTGTGATAATGTGTGTAAAACAGTGTGTCTGTATGTGTGTTGCGCAGTGTAACTCAGACAGAAGGAAGAGGTAACCTAAGCTGTATTTTTCTTCTATTTTGTCAATAAACCTAGCTCTTAAAAATTTCAACCACATCTTTCTAAGGTAACATTTACCTCCTCACATCTTTAGCATCTATCAGACATGACATGGGACATATTCATTGACCCTAAAAATTTTCATCAGTCTCATGGACTGGAAGGGGGCAGCCCCAGCCAGACAAGAGGCTCATTTCAATTTTAACGGCTGTAATTAAAGGTTAATTCACTGAGTCAGGATTAACGAGGAAAGTACAAATGATAGGCAAGCAGCTGCCTTTATAATACAGGATTAGAACAATGCAATTACAATAAGAATTAGAAAAAATCAACTTCCTGAAAAGGTTCTGTAATGAATGAACTGCATTTTTCTGTTCTTAATTGTGGTACTTAAACATGAAGACTCTATGCAGCACACTTTTTTGTTGTTGTTATAATAACACTTGATCAGCAGTGTGTCTGATAAGATAGTATGCCAACCACAATGACAGCAACTGTTATATTGATAAATTTAATACTGTACTCTACTGAAAACCTTCAGGCTTACTTTTATATTACAGCTATATATACTAACCACAAAGATGAATGTTTTGAGCTTTGTGATTAAAGATCTATTTCTGTTACTCTTTTCAAGTTGGGTTATTTTAGCCAGTTTCTTTAAACAACCTTAAAATTATATTAAACTTCTTAAAACAGTTTCCTTTTACATTATCCCTGCTCATATTGTGAGCAATCTGGAGACTACTCTGACAACTGAAGCTCCATGAAAGAGCTGTGTGTTTTTATTAGTCACTTTAGTGTTACGGTGAACTATTATG